>LR749898.1:677984-761406 GCA_902729485.2 Mus minutoides
AAAAAAAAAAAAAAAAAACAAAAAAAAAAAAAACCAAAAAAACAGGTAGAACAGGTTCTATCTGTACTACCCTCAGGCCCCAGTGGCTCGAGTTTCCCAAGAGATAACACTGCTAGCAAACAGTCAAAGTGATATTCTGAGAATAGCTTCCTGTTCATTTTGCCATGGAACTGAAATGCTCTAACACTCAATTCAAAGTACGTTAGATTCTTAAACTGTCTAGAACTGATAAAATTATGGACATTTTGGCCCTAATTTGCTATGTGTAGTAAAATTTTTCTGTTTTCTTTTTACCTAACTAATTGCCATTAGCTGTGTTGGTCTCCAACCATTTAAAATTATTCAGGAGGTTAATTCCTCAAAATCATTTTGTTTAATGTTAAAATGTAATTATTAGAATGGATAATACAGCTAATAATATAACAATACAAGTACTATAATGGAATGTGCTGTAATAACTGTAACAGATTCTTGTAGGTAACCATTCCTGCCTGTATACACAGACCAGTAGCCTAGGAGAGCGAGATCCTCCTGTGTAGATCTGGTAGTGGCTAGCTCATTCTAAAGACCTGACAGTCCCAGCATGCTGGCAGGAGATAGTACGCCAAAATTCCCTTCATAAAAGGGTGCAAAAATCACAGATTCACATTTTTATTCTGCTTGTCCCCTGGCATTTTACCTTGAAAATCTTCAAATCAATGGAAACATTACTAGAATAAAGCAGTCCAGTGTCACATACCTGGAATCCTCTGTCAGTGGATTCCTGCATCTTCCCCACCCCTTACAATTCAAGAACAAACCACTAGCAACATGATCACATCTAAGGAAAACCTTCAGTGTGTGTGTGGTTGAAAATGGTGATTCAATTGTTCCTCTAACTTCCAAGTTCCAGTTCTATAAAAGAAAGTTCAGACTTCATCTCACATATATATGCATTCATCTATTATTGTATACCTACCTATCTACCCATCCACCATCCATCTACCCACCCACTAAACCATTCCTCCACCCAGCCAGACACCCACCCAGCCACACATCCACCCACTTATCCATCCACCATTTATCCATCCACCCACTCACCTATTCCTCCAGCCAGCAAACCATCCATCTACCCACTTACCCATCCATTTAGTTAGGGTTTCCATTGCTGTAAAGAGACTCCATGACAAAGGCAACTCTTATAAAGGACATTTAACTGGGGCCGGCTTACTGGTCCTGAGGTTCAGTCCATTGTCGTCATGGCCAGAAGCACATCATCCAGGCAAGCACGGTGCTGGAGGAGCTAAGAGTTCTATAACTTGTTCTGAAGACAAACAGAAGACCACTATCTTCCAGGCAGCTAGGAGGAGTTTCTCAAAGCCCATCATGATAGTGACACTTCATCTGACAAGGTCACACCTATTCCAACAAGGTCAAACCTCCTAATAGTGCCACTCCCTGAACTAAGCATATTCAAACCACCACACCATCCATCCATCCACCCACCCATCCATCCATTCATCCATCCATCCATCCATCCATCCATCCATCCATCCATCCATCCATCCATCCATCTATCCATACCTCCCTCTTTGTATCAGTAATGTCTCACAAATTCTTTCTAGCGATTCTGGTTCCTGACTCCCATTATTCATTTCTATGCTCCAGTCTACCTAATTCTGTGCATTATCCATCCCATCAGTGTTACTCTTGTCTGTGGCATGGACACATGAGTTTCTGAGTATCATTTATTTCTTATCCTTTAGCATGTGTACCTAGATTCATTCACTCATAAGTATACTGATATTAATAGCTTTAGCATATCTTTATTCACATGAATAAAATAACACATTTTATTCATACAACAAATATTTTTAAGTTACTATGTGCTTATTTGTGATATTACTCATGATCCAGTAGAAAACCAGGCAACAGTACTGATCTTTAAAATATGCCACACTATATTATGATAATAGTGAGTTATGTGCTCCATGGAGCACAACAGAAAAGCTCTCAACCCAATGTGGCAATTAAGGGCTCCCCAAAAGAACGCAGTCAATGCCAGAAAGATAAATGGGAATCCACCTGGGGAGGGAGCACAGTGTTCCAGGCTCAGGAGATGCATGCCCCTCTGTGGAACTGAGTAAGTATGTTAATTCCAGGCAGCGTGATCTAGTGTGTGTTGAAAGTCGGATATGGTAGGGCAGAGGAGTTAAAGACAAGAAGCAGAGTGGGTTTGTAATGGCTGCTGGAGACCAGGCCTAACAAGTGACCCACAAGCAGCATTATTTAACCTTGCCTCATTCCCTGGGGGGACTGTCAGAAATAAAACAGCAAAGCCCCAACCCAGACTATTCAAGTCAAGATCACTAGCATGCCGTGAGGAGCTCTGGGACCATACATTTCAGTTACATACCTGGTTTTGGGGGAAAACCATCACGAAAATTGGTGTTATAGGGCACAGAGCTAACCCCTGAAATGAAGGTTTTAAAGGATTCGTTTTATTTTTTAGGATTTTGAACTCAATAATGAACTCAAAATGAATGTTCTAAACTTGCTAGAAGAAGTTCTACGAGACCCGGACCTTCTTCCTCAAGAAAGGAAAGCCACGGCAAACATCCTGAGGTAAAGGCCAGCGCAGCTGCTGGTGGAGTTATGGTTCTGTCAGATCAGAAGGACACGGGTTAGACTTTCCTGAGCATTGGAGGCTGTGTGCTTGCCAGCAAAGTGTTATTTATCATCATCTGGTTTTGGTGGGGGCAGCTTATGGTCGGCTGTGTAGGGGAGACTTTGAACTGTGGCTATGATTTCTGTGGTGAGGGTTTCTGTAGAACTGTGTGGTAAAAGAGGCAGCCCCAAGGGATTCTTGCTGTGTATCCATCCGAACAGCAGTGTGGGTAAACTCTTCATTCTTCTCATGAGTAGTAATCCTGGATCACCAGCTTGCCTTCATGTCACAGTCCTTGTATGTCTGTGAGAGTTGCAGCACACCTGTAAAGCATTGACACGCTATCCTTGGTGGGCTGCACTTGTCCTAGCCAGCGTTTCCAGTCGCTTCTTATCTTAGGCTTTCCATGTCAGGTAGGTCCCACACTCGGATGAGGTTGGGTACAACATGAACCCAACATGTCTATGTGATGAAGCCTTGGACTTGGTGGGCCTTACTAGAATCTTGTGTTTGTCCGTAGTTGTAACATCCAGCATTCACACAGATGAACTGATATGGGAGGATATATTTTTCTGGTTCACTCCCCATGAAGAGTGCATCCATCAATGGTTTTTAGGGTTAATGGGGTCCTGAGTCTGCTCTGCCACAGGGCTCAGCTGCTCAGGGAGACAGGACACAGAAGTTTTGACTGTGCTTACCTAACGCCTGTGCAGGGATGGTGTTAGGGTATGGAAAGCCTCGGGACACTGCTCCGGGGTTGGGGGAGCACAGTCTGAGGTCCCAGGGACAGCCAGAACTGGCTTGGGGGTCTCCTGGCGCTCAGGCTCTTGGGCACCCAGGAGGCACTGGGAGCCGTGGAAGAGCTGAGAATGGAGTGCCTCCCCATCCCCTACTGGATCTAGCCCAAGGCCGAGGGGGAAAAGAGGGGAGCTCTGGCTGGTTTCCATGGGGTATAGTCCTTGGCTTGGTGGTCACAGCTGGGAGCACAGAGAGGCCTTGTATGGGAGAATACACACAGCTCTATAGGCAAAAGCTTTCTCCATGGCTCCCCAGGGCAGATCCCGATGAAAAGAGGCAGTCCATGGTTTTAAGACATTCATTGTCATGGCAGAAAGTAGATGAGTAAAACCATACTCCACTTCTCAGGGCAGTCCTGAGGTTAAATACCTTTCATAGGGAGGAATGTCTGGGAAGGGGAGTTTATTGGCTAAGCCTCCAGGCCTTTAGGCATCTCATTAAAATGGAGACCTGTCTTGAGGCTACATGACCACAGGTCATGTCCTCTACCTGTGGAAGGGATTGAGGCATTGCCCTTATGTGACTGATGGCCTCTAATCTATGGAGGGCTGTGGCTTCATATCAGGAGCCTAGCATCTAGGGCCTAGTGTCCGGGAACCAGTCAAAATGCCTGTCATCCCTTTTAGGGTCACCAGGGTTTCTAACCTTAGCTCAACCAGGAACGAGGCTGCCCGTTAAGGTCCTACAATGGTTGTATGTGGACATTTCAGTTATGGCTTCCAAGCTCACCCATGGTGCATCTTCTGCCCCTACTTGAGAGTGGGAAGCTGGCATCTATCTGCCAGAGCCTATTATTATTCTGGTTTTCAGTTCTTCCTTCATTTACAGCCTGGAAGTGACCTTTGTTTCTCCCACGCTCATCTGTATCACATCTTAGTGTAATAGATTATATCAAAAAGTATGTGTGGAGAGAAATCCATTCAGCTCAGGTAACTATGTTGTTGGAAGTCCCTCCCTGACCCAATAGTGCCAAACTTGAGATCCTGGTATTTTAGCAATTGGTCCATGAGCCAATCTTACTCCTCATTAAGTTCCCAAAGACAGACCACTTCGATATAGAAGCTGTTAGAAGTTTAATTGTGTTTCCTAATGGAAAACTGTCTTGTTCAAGTCCTGACATCTCCTACATCAAAATATGACCCTGTTTGTGAATAACATCACTACAGATACAGTCAGCTAAGCTGAGGACATCCTGGGAGGTGAAGCTCTAATCTAATGTGACTGGTGTCATTATTGGAAGATGGCCAGGGAAGACAAAGAGATACAGAGACTATCATGCGGAGATGGGGACAGGAGTTGCAATTATACAGCCACAAGCCAAGGAATACTAAGGATTATAGCAGAACACCAGAAGCTAGAAAATACAAGGAAATGTTTCCTTAAAGATGTTAGAGATACACACCCCTGCTGGCATTTTGAATTCTGGAATTCTGCACATCTCTGTTTTCTCAGTTGCCTACTTTGTGGTATTTTTCAGCCTAAGAAACTCTTAGGAGCCTTTCCTATATGTTCTGTTCCATAAAAACATCTAAGTAAGCTGGGGTGTTCCATTACCTGATATGTCTCCTGATTTTAGAATTGTAACTATGTGTTCAGGTAGAGCCCACCTTCATTGGATAAGTGTTCATACCCAGGAGTGATGATCATTATTCATTTTTTTCATCAGGTAAAGAGTTAGCCATGCTCTTTGTATTTAAAACCATTGACATGTTAAAGCTGTATTCTGAAAGTTTATGTCTCTGAGGACATTTGACAAAATAACTGCGGGTGAAATCCTGTTGTTCACGTTAGGAAAACCGTTCAGGATTGGCCAATAGGAAGCCTTTCAGCTGCAGATTCCTCAAGACTGCCTGACAGGTAGAGGTTTCTGTCTGTTCCAAGAGGTGACCTGAGAAACCAGTTAAGTGGAGTCAGTATGCACAAGGAATCATATTTACCATTCCAGGTCTTTATTACTTAGCATGCCTCACATGTTGATTCCTTATGTTGAATAGTAATTAGTCAGCAAAATCAGAAAGCCAACGAGGAATGGGCACGTTGGTAAACAACTTGGGAGAATACCACTAAACAGAGACCAAGTCTCGCCTTTGTAGGTTGTCCCGGAGTTCAGTCCTGTCTTTAACCTAATAGAACCTCCAAGTTTCTAAACCATCTGGACTCCAGTTTCTTCATTTATCCATCAGGCTGTTGTGAGGTCTTCATGATTTAATGTGGTGGAAAGAGGTTAACAGAAGTAATGCCTGCACCATAGTTGCTCATAGGACAGCAACTGCTGTTCTTATCAGATGCCCTGAGAACTCTTGGGGGAAATAGTCCCTGTTATCAGGGTGATGTGGCTTGAGTGAAACCTGCTGGACTTGTATCATTTTCCACTTTCTTGGAGCTTTATCATTACCTCGCTCACATATGAGGTCAATGTCAGAGCAGAATACAATGGCTCCTAGCTCCATATTTAAACTACATGTTATTTCTGTAATTGAAGTAAGAGTTTTCTATTCATAGACTGTAACCTCATTCTTTCCTTCTATGCCCATTGGTGTTTCATATTAAATGCACAATCATTCAATTAATTATACTGCTGGTTGATCTGGTGGGAAGGATCCTTGTATGTTCATCCAAACCAGAAGTCAGAGGTTAGGAAGTGAAAAGCAGCCTTGTTTCAGTGGACTGGGCCAGAGGCCGCCGTATCTGATGAAGAACAGCTGATATCACGGAGGATAAACGCTTACCCCATTCTGGTTACAAATAGGTCAGACATTAGAAATTTATGCATATTCCAGTAAAATATAAACACAAAACATATACTTACGCTTATATTGCTGTTTAAGTTAGGGTTTTATTGCTGTGAAGAGACACCATGACCAAGACAATGAATATAAGAGACAACATTTACTTGGGGCTGGCTTACAGTTTCAGAGGTTCAGCCCATTATTGTCCTGGAAGGGAGCATGGCAGCATCCAGGCAGGCATGGTGCTAGAGAAGGAGCTGAGAGTTCTGCATCTTGATCCAAAGGCAGCCAAGAGACAGCCAGGCAGCCAGAAGGAGAGTCTCATTCTCTATTGGGTGGAGCCTGAGCATAAGAGCCTCAAATCCTACTCCCCACAGTGACATACTTCCTCTAACAAAGCCACACCTACTTTACTAATGCCAGACCTCCTAATAGTGCCACTCAGGGACAAGCATATTCAAACCACGACAATTGCATTATGATATTAAAGCAACGAGTTGTGGCTAAAGATATGTCTCAGCAGTTAAGCTCCAGTTAAGTATGTGAGTTCCAACACCATCCCCAGGTGGCTCACAAACACCTATAATTCCAGATTCAGGTATCCAATAGACTCCTCTGGTCTGCAGGCACCTGCACTCACATACATACACATACACCAAAACAAATATAGACATCATTAAAAATAAAAATAAATTTAGGAAAGCAGAAATTTCCTATGGCAAGGCAGCCTGTATTTTACTGACAAAAACACATATAATTATGATCAGTTATCGGTTGCCCTGCTTGTGAAGAAAACCTTACTTACATTTCTAACATGGTGACTCATGACTGTAACTCATGACTTGGGATTACAAAGCAAGATGCCATGAGTTCAAGGTCAACATGAGCTACATTGTGAGTTCCATGTTAGCCTGGGTCTAAGAGAATAAAAAGACATTTCCAGTTAATTGCCCGTTCAATGTGGAAATTTTTGAAGACACCTAAAATGGCACAAAATAAAAATAAGTGTAAGTACATTTCTAGAAGACTAATTGACAGACTCAGGTCACAAAAAGGTGAAAGTCCCCACTAGCTTCAACAAGTAGTCAGCAATGTTGGTAAGGAAACCAGAGAACATGTTGGAATGTTACAGTCAGACACCTGTAAGGAATCATTGAATAGAAGCCAACCTACTTGTTGAGCGTTTCTTTCTAAGAGAAAGAGTTGCTAGGCTTATAAAATAGTCTTTCCTTCTGTCTCAGTCATCTTCCAGAAGCCCAAACTCTAAGGTAAAGAGTAATCCACACATTGGAAGATGCACTTAATTGTGACTGAACTGTCTTTGGAAAATGTATTTTCTGTTGCTGTGACAAAACACCATGACCAAGACACCTAATGGAAGCATATAACTGAGCTTACAAACTTCAGAGGGTTAGAGCCCCTGATGGCCGAGCAAAGGCAGCAGGAATGCCTGAGAATTTACATCTTGATCTACAGGCAGCTGGCTGTGAAGACACACTTGAAACCTTGAAGCCTATGCCCAATGACACATCTCCAACAATCCTAATCCTTGTCAGAGAGACACCCACTGGTAAACAAGTATTCCAGAATATGAGCTATGGGGTCCTTCTCACTCCAACCACTGAAAAAGTAATCTTTAGGTTATATTTTGCTCATCTTGGGCTGCCCACCATACAATAACTTTTTTCTGCTTCACTGCTGACAGGAGGATTGTTACTGGTGTAATCCAGTCTTGTGTGGCTTTTTAAAGAAAGAAGGAAAGTACAGAGAAGGGGGCTGGGATTTATTGATTATACTTCATGGGGAACCTTGAAGATCGGCCTTCCAGCCTATGTAGACACACTTCTCCCAGTGCCATGGAGAGAACACAGCTGGTGTGTAATCCCATGCAAGTTGGTTTCTTTCACCTTCTTTTCCTCGTCCATATCCTGGGGAAAGTCATGTCTAAATAGAAGAAACTATTTTCAGTATAGATGCCAAGGGCTTTAGATGATGCCTGACTCATGATGGGCACATGGTAAGCCATGCTGGTTGATTTGGTATTTTTAATGGTTTTTATTTTGCCATTAATTCTTAAGACAACACAAATGTAAAGTATTCTTTCTTTTTTATTAATTATTTTAATTATTTACATTTCAAATGTTGTCCCCCTTCCCAGTCTCCCCTCCACAATTCCCCTATCCCCTTCCCCTCCCCCTTTGCATCTAAGAGGGTGCTCCCCCACCCCAACTCCCACCTCACCACTCTAGCATCCCCCTTCTCTGGGGCATCAACCTCCACAGGACCAAGTGCATCCCCTCCCACTGATGCCAGATAAGGTACTCCTCAGTTACATATATATCAGGAACCACAGACTGGCCTATTTATGCTCTTTAGTTGGTGGCTTAGTCCCTGGAAGCTCTGAGGTGTCATGTTTGTTGATACTGAAGTTCTTCCTATGGGATTGCAATCTGCTCCAGCTCCTTCAGTCCTTCCTTAACTCTTCCATTAGAGTCCCTGGGCTCAGTCCAATGGTTGGCTGTAAGTATCTGAACTTGTCTTAGTCAGGTGCTGGAAGAACCCCTCAGGAGAGATCCATATCAGTCTCCTGTCAGCAAACACTTCTTGGCATCAGTAATAGTGTTGGGGTTTGGTGTCTGTGGATGGGCTGGATCCCCAGGTAGGGCAGTCTCTGGGTGACCTTTCCTTCAGATTCTGTTCCATTTTTTGTCATTGAATTTCCCTTAGACAGGAACAATTATGGGTTAAAAATTTTGAGATGGGTGGGTGACCCCTCAACTGGGGTGATCTCTTCAAGTTCTATTTCTCTACTGTTGGTTATTTCGACTAATGACATCCCCACTGGGTCCTGTGAACCTCTCACATCCCTGGTGTTGGGGACTTTCTAGAGATTGCCTCCATTCCCTGCCCCCTCCACACTCACACCTGCTGCATATTTCTATTCACTCTCCTGGCCCTCTGGGCTTTTCTCCTGTCTCCCCCCATACTTGATCCTGCTCCCCCTTTTACCCCTCCCCCCTTTCCCACCCAAGTCCCCCCCTCTGCCTCCCATGATTATTTTGCCCCCCACCTCTAAGGGAAATTGAAGCATCCACACTTTGGGCTTGTTAAGTTTCATATAAGTTGTATCATAGGTATTCTGAGATTTTGGGCTAATATCCACTTATCAGTGAGTACATATACCATGTATGTCCTTTGGGTTTAGGTTACCTCACTCAGGATGATATTTTCTAGTTCCATCCATTTGCATGCAAAATTTGTGAAGTCATTGTTTTTAATAGCTGAGTAATATTCTGTTATATACCACATTTTCTGTATCCATTCTTTTGTTGAGGGACATCTGGGTTGTTTCCAGCTTCTGGCTATTATAAATAAGGCTGCTACAAACATAATGGAGCATGTGTCCTTGTGATATGGTGGAGCATCTGGATCTTCAGGTAGAACTATTCCCAGTTTTCTGAGGAACTACCAGATTGATTTCCACAGTGGTTGTACCAGCTTACAATCCCACCAGCAATGGAGGAGTGGTCCTCTTTCTCCACATCCTTGCCAGCATCTGCTGTTGCTTGAGGTTTTGATCTTAGCCATTCTGACTGGTGGGAGGTGGAATCTCAGGGTTGTTTTTATTTGCATTTCCCTGATGACTAAGGATGTTGAACATTTCTTTAGGTGTTTCTCAGCTATTTGAGATTCCTCAGTTGAGAATTCTCTGCTTAGCCCCATACCCCATTTTTTAATTGGGTTATTTGGTTTTCTGGAGTCTAACTGTTTGAGTTCTTTGTATATTTTGCATATTAGCCCTCTTCAGATATAGGGTTAATAAAGATTATTTTCCAATCTGTAGGTTGTTGTTTCATCCTATTGATAGTGTCCTTTGCCTTCAGTTTCATGAGTTCCCATTTGTTGATTCTTGATCTTAGAGCATAGTCTATTGGTGTTCTGCTCAGGAAATCTTCCCCTGTGCCCATGTGCTCAAGGCTCTTCCCCACTTTCTCTTCTGTTAGTTTCAGTGTATCTAGTTTTATGTGGAGGTCCTTGATCCACTTGGACTTGAGCTTTGTGCAAGGAGATAAAAATGGATCAATTTGCATTCTTCTACATGCAGACCACCAGTTAGACCAGCACCATTTTTTGAAGATGCTTTCTTTTTTCCACTGTATGGTTTTAGCTCCTTTGTCAAAGATCAAATGACCATAGGTGTGTGGGTTTATTTCTGGGTCTTCAATTCTATTCCATTGATCAACCTGGCTGTCTCTGTACCAATACCATGCAGGTTTTGTTTGTTTGTTTGTTTGTTTGTTTTATCACTATTGCTCTGTAGTACAGCTTGAGGTCAGGAATGGTGTTTTGTTGTGAATTGTTTTTGCTATCCTGGGTTTGTTGTTGTTGTTATTGTTCTATATGAAGTTGAGAATTGTTGAACTCTTGAGCTGAAATTTTGATGGGGATTACACTGAATTTGTAGATTGCTTTCAGCAAGATGGCCACCCTTACTTAATTTTGCCAATCCATGAACATGGGATACCTTTCCATCTTCTAAGATCTTCTCCAATTTCTTTCTTCAGGGACTTGAAGTTCTTGTCATACAGTTCTTTCATTTGCTTGGTTAGAGTTACACTAAGATGTTTTATATTATTTGTGAATATTGTGAAGGGTGTTTTTTCCCTAATTTCTTTCTCAGTCTCTTTATCCTTTGTGTAGAGGAGGCTACTGATTTGTTTTAGTTAATTTTATATCCAGCTATTTTTCTAAAGTTGTTTATCAGGTGTAGAGTTCTCTGGTAAGAATTTTGGGATTGCTTATGTACACTGTCATATCATCTGCAAATAGTGATACCTTGACTTCTTCCTTTCCAATTGTATCTCTTTGATCCCCTTTTGTTGTCTAATGCTCTAGCTAGAACTTCAAGTACTATATTGAATAGATAGGAAGAGAGTGGGCAGCCTTTCTTGTCCCAGATTTAGTGGGATTGCTTTGAGTTTCTCTCCATTTAATTTGATGTTAGCTGCAGGTTTACTGTATATTGCCTTTATCATGTTTAAGTATATGCCTTGAATTCCTAATCTCTCCAAGACTTTTAACATGATGGGGCATTGTATGTTTTTTCAAAGACTTTTTCAGCATCTACAAGATGGGTATTATTAATCTTGGGTATTATTTCTATTTGTGTGAGAGCTTTCAGGTATGCTGTTAAGTTATTAGTATGAGGTCTCTCCTTTTACTTAGTCCTATTAACTTGCCCCTTAGAACTGCCTTCATTGTGCTCCATAAGTTTGGGTTTGATGTGTATTGATCTTTATTCAATTCTAGAAACTCATTTCTTTCTTAATTCTATCTTTATCCATTTCTCATTCAACACTGAGTTGTTCAATTTCCATAAGTTTGTTGTTTCTATTTTTGATATCCAGTTTTAATCTGTGGTTTTAATCCAGTTTTAATCAAATAGGATGCAGGGTGTCATTTCAGTTTTCTTGTATCTGTTGACCCCTGCTTTCTGTCTAAGTATGTGGTCAATTTCAGAGAAAATTCCATGAGCTACTGAGAAGAAGGTATATTATTTTATGTTTTGGGAGAAATGTTATATAAATATCTACTAGATCCATTTGGCTAATGTCACTTAACTCTGCATTTCTCTGTTTAGTTTTTGTGTGGATGACCTATCTGTTGATGAGCATCGGGTATTGAATAGTCACCCACTATCATTGTGTGAGAGTCAATATATTATTTAAACATTAGAGGTATTTCTTTTACAAACTTTGGGTTCGTGTTTTGCTGCTGTCAAGAATTGCAATGTCTTCTTGGTGGATGTTTCCCTTGATGAGTATGTAGTGACCATTCCTATTTCTTTTGACTAGTTTTTATTTGAGGCCTATTTTGGCAGATATTAATATGACTACATTGGCTTCCTTCTTGGGTCCATTTTCTCGGAATATCTTTTTCTAGCTGAGGTAATGTCTATCCTTGATGTGAAGGTGTGGGCTTCTTAACTTTTTTCTTTTGATGCAGCAGAAGGATGAATTCTGAATTCTGTTTTCACATCCATTCTGTTACTGTGTGTCTTTTTATTGAGGAATTGAAATGCTTAATATTAAGAGTTATTAATGACCAGTGTTAGTTGATTCCTTTTATTTTGTGGTTGTTGCTGTTTTGGTGGTGGTGGTAGTGGTGGTGGTAGTGTGTGTGTGTGTGTGTGTGTGTGTGTGTGTGTGTGTGTGTGTGTGTGTGTGTGTGTGTGTGTGTATGTGTGTGTGTGTGTGTGTGTATGTGTGTGTGTATACACGTACATACCTGTGTTTGTCTGCCTCCCCTCTTTGGATTTGCTTGTCTGGTGTTATTTATTCCTTATGGTTTCTTGGATGTGGTTAACCCTTTTAGGAAGCCATTTTCCTTCTAGTACAGTGGTTCTCCACCTTCCTAATGCTTTGACCTTTTAGTACAGTTCTTCATGTTGTGGTAACCCCCAACCATAAAACTAGTTTTGTTGTAACGTTAGAGCTGTAATATTGTACTGTTATGAATTGTAATGCAAATATATAATAAGCAGGATACCTGTGGAAGGGTTGTTTAATTCCCAAAAGGATTGTGGCCCACAGGCTGATAACCACTGCCCTAGTGATTTCTGTAGAGCTGAATTTGTAGATAAATACTGCTTAAATCTGGTTTTTACTATGGATGTCTTTCTCTATCTATGATTGAAAGTTTTGCTGAGTTCTTAGAGTCTATAGAACATCTGCCCAGGACCTTATGACTTTTCTTTGACTGAAGAATCCATGTCTTCTATTGTGTTTTCAGTGGCTGATATTCTATCTCTGTCTCCATCTTCTGTTAGTGAGGCTTGCCTCTGAGGATCCTGTTTACATTCCTATGGTTTTTATTTCCAGATTGCTCTCAGTTTGGGTTTTCTTTATTGATTCCATTTCACTTTTATGTCTTGGACTGTTTTTTTCTTTAAGGGATTTATTCAGTTCGTCTTTAAGGACCTCAATCGTATGCATAGAGGCTGTTTTGAGGTCTTTGTTTTGTGATTCATTCATGTTGAAATACTCATGGCTTACCATGCAGGGCTGTTGGACCCTAGTGAAGACATCTTATCCCAACTGTTATTATGTTTGTACCCTGCCATCTGGGCATCTGGGCGTGGGGAAATTATAACTCTAGCTTCTGATACCTAGATTTGTCTTTGTTGGAAGGTGTTTTGTTCCTTGGTTTCTGCTGCCCACTCTGATTCTTAAGAGGGTTTGGTGGCTGTGTATAGAGAATTGTTTTGTGATTCTGATAGGTGTGGCCCCTAGAATTTCCAGGTAAAAGTTGATTCTAAGTATTGGGAGCTGATATTTAGGAATATGGTTGGGCTAGGTGGAGAGTCTGAGGATGTCCACAAGGTGGAGAGAAGAAGGGTGCTCCACCAAGATCTGCTTAGTCCCCTGGGAATGCAGGCAGAGTGAGAAGAGACCATAGCAGATTGTCTGCTACAGAGCAGATGATGAAATTGGGGAACTAGATATGGGAGCAGGGATTGTGAGGATCTGAAACTCACCTGCCTGCTTTGCTGGCCTGCTCGCTTCTCTGTAGGCTTTGCCGGTGGGTTCCCAGGGAATGCCTGCTGGACTGGGGGGTTAGGATAACAGGATGAGTGAAGGGGGAAGGCTAGAAGGGAAGGTCTGTGTGATCCACTGGATCTGGGGCAGAGATGGGAAGGAGGCTGCAGTTAGGTGATCTGCTACAGAGCTGGGAGCAGGCCTGAGGGGGTGGGTTTAGAAGGGTGTGGGGAGAGGTGAAGATCTCCAGCTAAACCTACCTGCTTCCTTGGCTAGAGTCATTAACAATTTCTATGGTTTTAATTCTCCTGCCCAGAATTAAGAAAACAAAAAGAGCCAACCTTAGCTCCCCTCCCACTCCACATACCACCCCCAGGACAAGCTACATGTTTTTGGAATTGATTAAATATTTTAATGCTGGGGCTGGTGAGATGGCTCAGCGGGTAAGAGCACCCGACTGCTCTTCCGAAGGTGATAAGTTCAAATCCCAGCATCCACATGGTGGCTTACAACCATCCGTAACGAGATCTGGCGCCCTCTTCTGGAGTGTCTGAAGACAGCTACAGTGTACTTACATATAATAAATAAAATAAATCTTTTAAAAAAAATATTTTAATGCTTACAGCTTCATTTTCAAAAACTTAGAATGGTCAGCCGGCCCAGATAGCGAGGTACAAACTGAAATTTCCTCTCACTCTAATTTGCTTGGACTCAGAATATAAAACATCTTCCTCCTTTGAAAATTGTGCCTTGGGTTTTTTTTTAATAAACTCTTGTATCATTCATTAAAAACTAAAAGATAACCTTTTGAAAGCCGAATAACACTGGGTTTGAGATACACCCTGGAAAAGGAAAAACGATTGCCTGCCCGCATGTGCTCTATGCCCTTCCAGGTTTTGCCCACAAGCTGGGAAGAAGGTGTACTGAGGAGGATAGAGGAACTGTGTGGGAAAGGGCTAGAGCAACATGAATGGATGCTTACAGATAGGCCATTACCAGAGAATGAGCCCTGCCCTAGATGGATCTCCTGGGAGCAGCACCCTAGGGACCCTCAGGGTCACTGTAACAGTGGTTGTTTCAATTACAACCTTGGATTCCATATATGGTCTGGTCCCTTCCTTCTAAATCATGAGTCCCAGATGCCACATGGGATGTCACATGTGTGAGCAGCACAGCACTCTGTTGTCCCTCTCAGCTCCAGACACCTAAACACTCACAGTTTTTAGCCTAGGAAAGGAGAGCCTCGAGTTGTGTGGCCCTCCCTTCTCCTCAAAGGCTGATGGCCACTTGCTAGAGAACAGAAGGGAGCAGGGGAGGGGAACAGGGTTTGGACAGCCATGAGCATGTAATAAAGACTTCCAGAGACTGCTGCAGTAAGACAAGTCTGCCTTATTGTCCAGGGATAGGGGATAGAATGGCTTTATTAAGGGGTATAGATAGAAAGGGCTTGTTGTCCATAGCATCACGTGAGTAAGAGGGAAAGGGTAGGATTATTGGTTATATATAATACAGTGTAGGACAGCAGGCATGGGGGAGTAAAGGGAGTGGGAGAAAACTAGCATCCAGTCAGAGTTCCAGTGCTCTGGGCAGGCAGACCTGGGAGGACTGCTGCATACTTTCCACGTGGCCCTGGGTGGGTATCTGACTGTGAGAAGCCCGACGCAGGGTGGACAAGGGGCAGTCTGAGATCTCTGGGCCTTACTGAGGCCAGAGGTAATAGATTCTCAGTCTCAGGCATCTCAGATGCCACTGGACACTGCGGAAGAGCTGAGAACAAAATGGGGGCTCCGGGGGTGGCTTGGTCATCCCCAGAACTAAAGGGATGAGAGGGCAGGGAGAGAGGGGGTGCTGGGTGGTTCCCACGTGGGCGAGAGTCCTTGGTCCGGTCCATGGCTGGAGCAGAGGAAGGCCTTTCAGTGGGAGGTTAGATGCGGCTCTTTAGGGAAAAGCCTATCCAATCATTCAAGCACAGCAGGCCTTGATGAGCAGAGACAGTCTATGGTTTTAGAGCTTTATTGTATAAAGACAGAGAAAGAGAGAAGATAAAAGAAAGAGAGAGGCCAGCCATGTGGAGAGAGTGGGGAAAGGAGAGAGAGAAGGAGGGCTAGAGATGAGAGTAAGGAAGGTGAGAGCTTAAAGAGAGCAAGGAGGGGCCAAGCAGCTCCTTTTATAGTGGGTTGAGCTACCTTGTTGATGCCAGGTAACTGTGGGGAGGAGCATACCTGCCTATATAGTCAGGTAACTGTGAGGGTGAAGTCTAGCTAGAATGCTAGGAGTTTGGGGTTTTGTCTGTGTGACTGATAGTCACAGAATTATGGAGTTGGGGGCTCTGTGGTGTCAGACACTTGTCTCTGGGAACATGGCTCACTGTTCTGTCCTTTGTAGAGTTCTCTACTGGGTCTCTGGAGCAAGCCTCATTCAACCAAAACAGGCTGCCTTTCACAGTCCCACAATACAGCATTATAATGTGGTAAGGAAGCCAGAGCAGGACTCGTGTGCTGAGTTATGCTGTCTTTAGAGAGCTCTGTACAAGGTCACTTCTCAGACAAGGCCAGCCTCCTGTGTTCAGGGACACTCTCCAGACAAAGTCACTCTCTAGACAAAGACAGGCAGAGACAGGAAAGCCCTGCTGAGAAAGGGAGTACTCCATTTTTGGCCATGCTTGCAACCTTAATAGCAGGGTTTTCCAATAGAGCTATAGCTTTCTGACATATCCATTTTCTCTTATTCATAGAGAATATTTTATATATTTCCTTACAGGGCTCTTTCACAAGATGATCAAGATGATATCCACCTAAAATTAGAGGATATAATTCAAATGGTAAGTTTAGCCACAGTATCTTTGAAGTGAGCGAACTCCTATAACCAACTCCCTGTCTGTTCATGTGTCTACCTATGAAGCTGTATGAGTAGGTCCTCAGTCAGCACAGGACCTGGCAGCTGTCTAAAAATGTTAATATTGGCTTTCATAGTTTTGAATTTGTGGCCTTTCTTCCTTCAGAGATAGACTCTAGAGAATGTCTTTATGTTCCACGGATGCCCTGTGATTTACTACTTCATCATCTCTTGTAGACAGACTGTCCAAAGGCGGAGTGCTTTGAGACATTGTCAGCCATGGAGCTGGCCGAGCAGATCACTCTCCTGGACCACATTGTTTTCAGAAGCATCCCCTATGAGTAAGTTCCCTGTCTCATAGCAGAAAGTAGCTGGCCAAGAAGCTTCCATGATCTCTAAGGCAGACAGGTATACATGAGCACTCAGCCATGCTCAGAGGTGGGAGTCTCCATCTCAAGGTGCTTTAGCATGCATGATTTCTCTTTGTCTCAGTTCATGTTGGGTGTATTGACTTAGAGACCCTTGAGATGGTCTTTTGTTTCTTCTGTATGTAGTAAGCTTACCATAGAATGTGAAGTTCTCTGTACTTTTCTGTCTTCAAATTCCAGAAACATCACAACAGCTTCAAAGACAGTTCTTAACACCGAGTATGGCTAAATTCATGTGGTAATCTTGTAGGAAATGTATTCTCAGACAAACTTTTCTTGTGAAATTCTGAATTTAGTGGTTTGGTTGTGATCCAAAAAAATTGTCTTTTCATGAAAACTCCAAATAGTTTGGAGGGTTCCAAAACTTCACTCTGAGAATCAGTGACCCAAGGTGATGCTGTAATGTGTACTGCAGCTCTTCATCTACCTCAGTAAATTAATACGCTCTGCTCCATGGCTGACCCACCTCTTCATTTTCTCCTGTTTACGAAGTGTGTTGTATGTGTGGTGGTGGTAGGGTTCTTTAAGCCTGCAGCAATTACACTTATTTGAAAGACCAATAAACAGATCTTTGTTTAGACAAATCACAACTATTAACACACATTATCCATGATAACTGGTAACTACACCAGATAATGGAGTAGCTGGGGAAGACCCAGCTCCTTGTCATACATAGGACAACCCTGATGATGAAGGGATGAGGTCAGAGATGATGGGAGAGACACTTAGATATTCAATAATGTCAGAAAAGCATGAGGGAAAATCCCAAGAATACTCGTGGAGACTGTTCCTTTATGTGTTTTATCTTCTCTTCTTCTGGCTTCCCAGCATTTGTAGACCTGAACTGAGAGCAGAGTTAAAATAGGAATCTGGCCCACAGACCACTGAAATGAACCCAGTGACATTCTGAAGACTTAGGTTAGGAAACACAATATCCCTCTCACCACTGCCCCATCACCTTCTAACAACCTCAGAGCTTTGAAGGTGGGCTCTTGTCTTCTCTATGAGAAGAGAATGAGCCAAGAGAGAACTTGGTGGTGGCTTTGGCTGTGGTCTCTTCCTAAGACTCCCATTTCCCCCTGTTCTCTGTGTATGTCTGAAACACCTACCCATTATTTCCCACTGTGGAACAGTGCCCACATTTCTATGTCTGCCTGCAGAAAAGGCTCCAAGCGCAGAATCAACAGCAGCAAGAGACAATGAACCTTTCAGGAGGACCCAGTCAGTGTTTCTACGTTAGAAATGTAGTAGAGTGGTTTCCTTCTACATTGTTTTCTAAATGCACACACAAGATAATTACCTCGTGCCCTATCTCAATTATCCCATGAGTAGTAAGGTCTATTGACCTGCTCATGGATGAAGTGACTGCACAGGGAGGCCATCAGAATCCTGTCCCTCACCACGCTCAGCTCCCCATGGATGAAGTGACTTCACAGGGAGGCCATCAGAAGCCTGTCCCTCACCAAGCTCAGCTCCCCAATCTTGGAAAGTGCTATTCCTCAGAGAAAACCAGAACATAGTGGAAGGAAGAATTCTGTTCTAATGAATCTTTTTGGTCACAATAGATCTTTGGGAGATAGACATATAAATGTGGACATAGTTCCACAGCTGGAGATAACTGGTAGATGTTTCAGGCCTATGTGTATAGATTTTTTTTAATTTTTTATTAAAAATTTTTTTTGTTTTTTTGTTGTTATTGTTGTTGTTGTTTTGTTGTTGTTATTGTTGTTGTTGTTGTTGTTGTTGTTTTGTTGTTGTTGTTGTTTTGAGACAGGGTTTCTCTGTGTAGCCCTGGTTGTCCTGGAACTCACTCTGTAGACCAGGCTGGCCTTGAACTCAGAGATCCACCTGCCTCTGCCTCCCAAGTGCTAGGATTAAAAGCATGTGCCACCACTGCCTGGCTATGTGTATATATCTTGACAGATGCATTTAGAAAACTTAACCCAGAGGAAATAGCCTTTTTGAGTTAGCATTTACTTCATTTCTCTTATGTTGGCTACATTTTCTAACTTCAGAGAAGCCTGTAATTGAGACAAAGTTCCAAACACTGGAGACTAAAAAAATCTTTCATTTTGGTATTAAGTGGTGGACTGCTAGACTTGTACACATTATTTGGAGATGGCGAATGAAAATGGGGGTGGGGGAATAATAGTCGATGAACTTTAACTTAAATGTTCCTGTCTAATCTGCACAACTACTTAAGGTCCCGCCAACATTTCTTACAAACCTCACTGGTTTTGTGCATTGTTCTGAACTTGCAGAGAGTTTCTTGGGCAGGGCTGGATGAAGCTGGACAAGAACGAAAGGACGCCTTACATCATGAAAACCAGCCAGCACTTCAATGAGGTAACGCCTGTGTTTTAGGAGAGTGGGTGCTGTGCTTTTAGGCCACTCTACAAGAGTGAGTGTATCTCAGTGGAGGAGTGCTTGTCTAAGCATACACAAAACCCTGGATTAGATCCCCAGAAACAGAAATAAACCAACTCTGTCAAAAATTTTTAATAGAGCTGATTGAATAGTAAGGACAAGTTTAAATCTCTGCTCGTTCTCAAAGGGATGGGATAATTCCCAGTCATGAGAGGTCCAGTTTTGATGGTTCCCAGGTCTGGTGAAAATTCATTTGTGTCCAAGATGTTATTTTTATGACAATCACTGCAAACTCATACACTAACTGAATGAGTAGTTGCACTGACCCCTGGTGGTGACAATGAGATTACATCAGTGTAACTTTCTAAGTTAAGGCTGACCTTGGAAGGACTGCCTGTTACAGCATAAGCTCACTATTGCAGTGGTAGCCACACCCATCTCCAGCTGTAAGATGAGGAGTCGATTTCATACCTAGTTCTTCATTGGTTCTGTTGAAGCAGAGTTCATCTTGTGAGAGGATAAGTAACAGCTGAGGGTGTGGCGTTGGGCTATCCAGGCAAAGGGAAGCTTCCTGTCTAGTTTCAGTGCAGTATAGTATGTATATGACCAAAGGAACTGCATTGATAAGTTAGCAGGTAACCTAAAACCAAACTTCCCAAAACAACAGTATAGATTCCCAAAACAGAGCCCCGCACAGGGTCAGCTCAGAATACACATGTGCTAAGTGAAGTTATAATTAAGGAATGCTACCTTACCCACTACCTGGGCAGTTCTCAGACTTACTAAACAGAGGGCACTCCAATTGAAGATTCAACCCCAGGCTCCAGACCCAGACATCTCCCATATTAGGACATCCACAGCCTTGTGCTGTGCTCTAGACCCAGAAATACTGTTGAGCTTGGTTCTGGGGCTTCTTATGCGAGTAGTGGCATCACCATGCCTTCATCCAGACATGGAATCTTCAAGTTGCCTGTGCCTCCTTCCTGTCCCCTGCTCACCACTGTATCAGAACAAATGTGCAAAGAATCGGCAGAGCAGAGGATGTGATAGCAGATGAGGAAACAGAGGCCTCTGGAGACAAGGATGACAGATCTGCAGGGGCCCTAGGTGCTCCATTGAACAGCTAAACAGCTAAACAGCTGGGGATGTATCCTGAAGGTGAGAGGAAATCACAGAGAGATTTTTGTCAGGGAGTGCCAGAATTAGATCGATGCTCCAGAGCAGTCACCCCTATGACAACTTCATGCAGCATGGTGTCAAAGCGGTAAGATGGCTTGACTGGCTGGCCAGTGAGCTCCCTCCTCTGGCAGTTGCAGTTGCAGGTGCAGGTGAGGGTGCAGTTGTAGGTGTAGGTACAGGTGAAGTTGTAGGTGTAGGTGCAAGTGAGGGTGCAGGTGCAGTTGCAGGTACAGGTGCAGGTGAGGGTGCAGTTGCAGTTGTAGGAGCAGGTGAGGGTGAGGGTGCAGGTGCAGTTGCAGTTGTAGGAGCAGGTGCAGGTGAGGGTGCAGGTGCAGTTGTAGGTGCAGGTGAAGTTGTAGGTGCAGGTGCAAGTGAGGGTGCAGGTGCAAGTGAGGGTGCAGGTGCAGTTGTAGGTGCAGGTGCAGGTGATGATGCAGGTGCATTTGTAGTTGTAGGTTCAGGTGCAGGTGAGGGTGTAGGTGCAGTTGCAGTTGTAGTTGTAGGAGGTACAGTTGCAGGTGCAGGTGAGGGTGCAGGTGCAGGTGATGATGCAGGTGCATTTGTAGTTGTAGGTTCAGGTGCAGGTGAGGGTGTAGGTGCAGTTGCAGTTGTAGTTGTAGGAGGTACAGTTGCAGGTGAAGGTGAGGGTGCATACTGTCATGCCCAGCTGCATGCTGAGGATGCAAACTCAGGCCCTCATACTTGCAGATGCTTTATCCAGTGAGCTAACTCCCCAGCCTCAGAACAGACCTAGCTTGGCATTTCACTGTATGCCATTTACTTGCTCACATATTTCCCTCTTCTCTTTATCCCTCGTAGATGGACTCAGAACACCTTAAGACCAGCTTTCTGTTACTATAGTGTATTAGTCACCTTTCTGTTACTATAATTAAATACCTAAGATGGTGAACTTATAAAGAGAAAAGGTTTATTGGCAGAGAAAACCTCTCAGGTCAGACTGGAAATAAAAGAGTAGAACAGGAAGGGTCATAGTTGCACAATCCCCTTCGCTCCATGGTTCCTTATTAGAAGGATTGACACTGAACCTTCCAATAGTACACAACTAGGGACCAGACCATTGACACATGGTTGATGGGGGACAGTCAACATCCAAATGCTACCAGTCAGGAACATGGATTTCTTTAGCTTTCTGTTCCTAGCACCTAAGACAAATGTGTCCTAGCCCACTACCTAAATAATTATTGGAATAACATTCTTTACTAACAAATTATCATGTTATAAATTAATTTGTTATAAATTGTTGATAACTTAACAATTATTAACAAATTATTGATTAACAAAACCACCTTCTGCCAACAAACTGGATTCTATGCCATTCTCTACATTAAAGCTAAACAAGTGACTAACCCTAGTAGGTGTTTTAATGACTTTCTGCACAACACTCAAAGGCACTGTAAGAGCCTATGTATCTTCAAAGAGTTGAGGTGCCCATCAGATTTAGTGTGTGGAGACAAGATCACACACTGTGCCCCCTTCGATAATGACTCTATTCTGCCCTTTTCATGTTGTACTTCAGGTGGTGTTGGTTACTAGAATTATAGTCCTTAGCTTTGGACTCTGCTTGGTTTTTGCCAGTGAAATTTCACAAGAAGAAAGGGTGCTTTCTTTTTCTACACTAAGTGATTTTCTGGTTTGAGAGCTGACCTGTTTAGAATTCAGACAAACGGGGACTCATGGCTTTTCTTTTTCTGTGATAACTGTGGTTTCCTGGAATATGTCTTCTAGACACAGTTAGGGGCAAAGGAATATGGTTCCTCAAAGAGTGGCATCGTGGTTTTCAATATGTCCTTTCCTCAGTACTTGGCTCATCCCACTTTATTCCCTTCTTGACAAGAACTCCTTAGATACAATTACTCCTAAAATGAGACATAACTTTTCCTCCAACAAGCTGGATTCCCAAGGGTCCCTGCCTTTGCTCCTAGGAAGTGAATGGCTTGCTGCTATTGTTATCATTATAGATTCCAGTCTCTCTGGAAAAGAGTATCTAAAGATGGGCTGAGGGCTTTGTACCACTTATCCTGCTTTCCTTGTGTGTTCACAGGCCGCTAAGCCATTTATCTGAATGTATTATTTTGGCTCTTGTATTATTTTGACCCAGCCTGCCTGGTCTGTTTGATTGTCTTAGATGAGTAACCTGGTGGCCTCCCAGATAATGAATTATGCCGACATCAGCTCCCGTGCCAACGCCATTGAGAAGTGGGTAGCAGTGGCGGACATTTGCCGATGTCTCCACAACTACAATGGTGTTCTGGAGATCACCTCAGCCTTAAACAGAAGTGCCATCTACAGGCTGAAGAAAACCTGGGCCAAGGTGTCCAAGCAGGTGAGCCACAGTGTGTGACGACACACCTTGCTGCTGACAGGAGAGAGAGCCTCGATGAATAGTGCTCATTAGGAAATCATTAGCAAAATGAGCAGTGCAGTTGCCAAAGGAAGGTGCCAATGGATAATTACCCTACTCTCACTGCTTAATTAATTCCCCTCCGGTGTGTCTCCAAAACACTCATTAAAACATTTAGGGGGGACAACCTCAAACAATATGGCTGTCAGTCACAGGTTGTTTCCTGAACTCTTTCCGGAGGGAAAGTGAGCCCAGAAGTGCCCAGTGAATTGTGCCCATCCCAAGACTCCTCCAAAGCCTTCATCCCCAGAGACCTGGATGTTCAACCTTTCCTCTGTCATTCTGGGAGCAGCTTTAAATATTTGGCTTGATGACTTAGGTGTGCAGACATATGACTGCTGCCTTTCTTCAATTAGATTTAGCTTACCTCTGTTGTTGACTCAGACCATTTTAATATCAAACATACTGATCTCCCATCTGGCCTTTTCCTTGGGTACTGGAGAGGGCTGGAGAGGGCTTCTAGTTGGCTATATCTGGAAGACTTGCTCTAGACTTCTAGAAGACTGTCTCCACCTCTGGCCCTAGTCCTTCACAGGTTGGTCATCAGGTGCAGGCTGCTGTGAATTTCTTGTTCCATGGTACACACAGTCCATGACTGTTCCATGGGAGTTGGGCTAGCCCTGTCTTGTCCACCCCATTGGCTCTGCTAATGTGCTGAGCCTAGGGTATATTATATCACCTCTACCCATGATGACTCTGCCTGGCATTTGAACTCTTCCTTATTGAATTACTACATTGGTCCCCACAAAGGGTCTTGGAAGAAATCTCCCAGGCTGCTCCATCCTGTTTTAATGCCTGCTGGGAGTTGATCTGTGCCATGCTCTCTTAGCCTGACTTTGGTAGCACTTTGCTATACTCCTTGATGTACCCACTGGCATTGGAGAGTGGTATCCCTCAATGTTTGTGTCTTAGGGCTAAGCCAAATGAACATAAATGTATTCTGCTGCTGATTCTTCAAGGCTTTGGTACTAGTGCCCCATGAGGGTTTAAGGCCCTTTCAGATGAGCTCATTATTTCTCCTAGCTTCACTTATCTCTCTGAGTCTTTCTCTCTAAAGCAGGAGTTGTTTTAAAATTCTCCAGGTTGCCAGAAACTAGGCCCTCACAAGAAGGCAGTGCTGAGAATCTGAACTTAGATCCTTAGACATCTATGGCCAGCAAAGCCTGAAGTGATAAATGAAAGCCTTACATTTAAAAAATAGTGTCTCTCTGTCTCTGTCTCTCTCTGTGTGTGTATGTGTGTAAAGAAGAATAAAAACTTCATTTAAAACTATCATAGATTCAAAGAGTCATTAAAAATGATGTAAAGACTCTTCTCATTATACAGATCTCTTCTCTCCACAGAAGCCTGACACACGAATGTACACACTATCCCAATCAGGAATTAAATGAGCAACTGTTATGTTGAACTGGTTGAAACTGATGCATTGTGCCAAGGTCTTCTTCAACCTTTCAGGAAGTCCTGGGCCCTCCCTATAATTGACTTCAGTGGGAGTCTTGATTTTGAGAGGGAGCATGCATTGCAATGGTAGCTAAGGAAGAGAGACGCTCAGCTCATGTCAAAACTACCAGGGCAAGTTTTGTGGTAACGGCTGCAATGACATCAAATTTCAGTCAGTGTGTGAGTCACTGGCTGTGGCTGTTGGATTGTTCACTGGAGTGGTAGTGTCCACAGCCAAGTACCTTACTCCAGTCACAGTCAGTAGGGCTTGGACACAGAGGTGCCTGCCTACGAAAAAATTGGCAACACTGTCTTCCTCCCTGCAAGTCCGAGATCAGTCTGTAAGATTCATGGAAGGCCTGTGGAACTCTTTAGATCTGTGGTTGAGGGGGAGGTTGTACTTCTGAAGCTTCATTGGACCACAGCCAGTTTCAGATCAGGAAAGAAGCACTTCTGAGTCCTCAGAAATTTGGATGGAGATGACTGTCTTGGATTGTTCTAGAAGCTGATCTACCCCAAGACAAGTTCACACAGACTTTAACCTAGACATGCTCAGTGCTTCTCATAGTTAGCTGTGGAGGATCAGGCCCCACCAAGATGCCTGTGTGTGGGGCCCACCAGCAGTAAGTCCTCATCCAATTCTCCAGCCATTCTCTCATGTCTATGGAAGAAGCTCCAACAGCCGTATTAGGTCTTCATAAAGTATAGAAATAAACTTCCCTGGCAAACTGATGAGCATGATCACTAATGAAAATATTTAGATTGGAAGATATTGTTTAGTCTACATCAAAGCAGGCAAATAAGGTATTTTCATAGTTTGGAGATTCATACTGAAAAGATTCTCTATGGCCTAGGCATGTAGCTTAGAGGTAGAGCATTTGTCCAGCATATGCAAGATCCTGAGTCAGATGCTCAACACTTCAATAGAAGAATGAGAATGGTCCTGAAATCCCTCTTAGGAAAACTCCCCCTTCAAGATATTCATTCACCATGTGCTTAAGTTCCTAAGTCTTCTTTGTATTATAATATTTCCCTTCTTTAAAGTTTTCCTCATTCTGTGCCAAAAGCATAGATATAGACACTTCTGTGTGTTCCTTTCCATCTTCTTTTAAGCATTAGATGGCATCAGCACCTGCCACAGAAGAAGGGGACTGACGGGGTGCCCTGAAACAGCTCGCTCTCACCAAACTACAGTGTTTTCTTGACAAATTGAGTTTTTTTCTTTCCTTTCTAGACAAAAGCTCTAATGGACAAACTTCAGAAGACTGTTTCATCTGAAGGAAGATTTAAAAACCTCAGAGAGACTCTCAAAAAGTATGTCTGTCTTAATCATTTTGATTCACAATCCAAGTATATGATTGTGTAATTCACATGGCATTCAAATAGTGGCTGGCTCCCTACATTGCTGGGAAGAAGAAACAGGAAGCAGTTCCCATCATTGTAGTGTTTGGAGATTTTGCTTTTCACTTGGAATTCTGTGCATATAGTGAACATCTTATGGGAGTAACATGGTGTGTATAGATACTGTATGTCTACTGAGCATATTACGGATATACCATAATATGTAAGGATACCGTGCATATAGAGAGCATCTTATGGAAATACCATGGTATATATGGATACTGGGCATGTAGAGAGCATCTTATGACACTGTGAATAGACTAAGTATCTTAGAAATCTATGAAGTATATTCCAGATAAGAGAATATGATCATAACTCAAATCTCTCTTAATATAAATTTGTTAATTTAGTATTTCTTAATCTAAACATAATAATCTACTGGGATGTCTTTTATGTAAATATTCCAAAAGCAGTTGATTACTATTATTTAGTTTTGGTCTTTTATATGTATATCATTCTCTATATGCACACACACACACACACACACACACACACACATACCACACACACAGGGAGCGAGATATAAGGTCTATATTTGCTTGCAAGTGGTGTTATTGTGGTTTAACACATGAACTTGGCTTTCTTGGGGAGAGCATTAGCTTTGTGCCCCATTACTGAAGATGAGTAACAATCGTAGATCCATTGCTATTAGATCAGAAACAGTGACGACAGTCTAGCCAGCACTTGCTAAATGTCTAAATGCTAAAAACACAGCACGTTAGGTCTTTCTTTAGCTTCACAACACACTTCAGAGACTACCTTTTCTGTCTCTATTACAGCTAAGAAAAGTATAGACCAGGGAATGCCCTGCTCAGTATCCTTGAGCAACTGGTCTAGTGGGATTCAAACTCTGTTCCTTCTGCACCAGAAGCCATATCCTCAGCCATGGGTCTCACTGGAAAAACTAAGTAGACCCACTTTGCCCAAACAAGTGTCTCCCTTCATCACTTCAGTGCGTAGCTATGATGGATATTACGTCCGCATCTTCTAAAACATTTCTGTACTAGCTAAGCAGAAAATCTGTTTCACTGTGGTGAACAGTTCTGGGGGGGGGGAAGGAATAAAAGCCACTCTTCCTTGTCTTGCAGCTGTAACCCCCCAGCTGTCCCTTACCTTGGGATGTACTTGACAGATCTGGCATTCATTGAAGAAGGGACACCAAACTTTACCGAAGAGGGCCTTGTCAATTTCTCCAAAATGCGAATGGTAGGTGGCCATTTTGTGGTTGGCCTGTGTCAGTAACTTCTTGACTTAGTGAAAAGAAGCTGGGTAACAAGGCAGTGTTAGCTTCTACATCTTAAGGTAGAGGAGAGGGGAGAGGGTGGAGACTACTGCTGTTAGCCGGTTAAAGAGGTGGCTTTTTTGTTTTTGTTTGTTTGTTTGTTTGTTTGTTTGTTTGTTTTTGCTAGCAACTTCTGCTTGCCATCTGGGTCTTACCTGTTGGGAATAAAGGTCCAGAGATGGTTCTATAACACTGACCAGTATACACATGCATGAGTCTCCTTGCTAGACACCCATGTTCTGAACACCAAACTAGAGGCTAGAAATCCATGAGAAACAATACCTAGAGCTTCTCCCTGCCCCCAGCTTGAGGCTATTCTGAGGCCACCCAGCATCAGCTAACCTGGTGATTATGAGTTCAAGAATATCTTCTTGTTTGCTTTTCCCTTGGTTACTTGAAGGTAAAGGAAGTGATCAGGCAAGACTCCTCCTACCCCACAGAGGACAGGACTTGGGGATATTATCCTGGGAGAAGATTCTGTGAGGCAGAGGAGTACTTCTGAATTGCCTTTTTATTTTATTTATTTATTTATTTATTTATTTGCCATTAGATATCACACATTATTCGAGAGATACGCCAGTTCCAGCAGACCGCTTACCGCATAGACCAGCAGCCAAAGGTAACTGTGTGCGAATGAGAACGTATAAAGACAGACATAGAAGTTAGTGGACTATAAAGCCACACAGAGAAGCAACAATATCAAAAGCTACCTTGGGGTAAGAACCTAAAGTAGGAATAATCAAGTCAGACGAAGACAAAGGGTCAACTCATCCACTTTAATTGGTCGAGCCTATGTATGTTTCTTGGGATCTGACCCTCTTCCTTATGTCACTGGTACTTCATCCCATTTCAACCTCTCTAGATCATAAAATTCATTTTACAAATAGACCAAGCTTTATGAAATAAAATAAAATAAATAAAATAATAAAATTGTAGCTTGCTTCAGTTCCTTCCTTGAAACTGTCTCCTTGGCTCCTCTCAATGATTGACTATATAGTAAAAGGTGAAATAAACCCTCTCTTCTCAAAGTTGCTTTTGGTCATGGTGTTTCCATAGCAACAGAAATCATGCTAGAACAGTGAATTTATGTATTTGTCAAAACTATACTCATATGGGTTATGAACATTATACTACAACAAGAAGATATGTTTTCATAGAAACCCCTCACGCCCTTACATCTCCATTTCCAGTGCCATTTCATTTTCTTACTCCTGGTATCTGTCCCATGCACACATGAACAGCAGGAAGCGAGCTGACAGGGTTTCACCCTGACTGTGTTGTTGTAAAATGCAACTCTGTCTGTATCAGCCTGCCATCATGACAGCTGCTCTAGGCTGCACTCTCAAAGCTGCAAGCCATGAGAGCCCCATGTGCCTGTGTTACAAAGAAAGCCAAACCCAATGTTTATCACTGCAAGTTTAAAATTAATACTGTAAAAATTATGTGTAATGCGTATAAACGCACAGTAACACATCTGAGATCACATGTGCTCTTAAGGACACTGACTGGGACCAGAGGTTAGGAAAGGACTACTTTTATAATAATATGTTCATTAATTTTTGTTTTGCAGAAATGTCTCAGGGAAAATGTTGAGTTATGTCAGATGAATTCAGAAAATGTATACTTGATCTTCTGGGAGGAGCATCAGCTAAGGTCTCTGTCTCTCTCTTTTCCTTTTTTTCAGGTCATACAATACCTGCTTGACAAAGCCCTTGTCATAGACGAAGATACACTCTATGAGCTGTCACTCAAAATTGAACCTCGACTCCCTGCTTGAAGATTTGGCCTTGTCCCTGAGGCCATTGTAATTCTGTGGAAAGCGGGTCACACATGGCACAGGGGGGAACCCAGAGGGAGAACGCCTGCCTCCTTTCACCATCAAAGATAGAACTGGACTGTAAATCTGTCTCCAGCAACAGTGAAACTCAACTCCATGGACCAAAGACAGATACCCCAGGCTTGGGTGGGAAGGTGTAAACTTTGAAGCTTAGGGAAGCTGATGGCACAATTTGTATATGGGATGTAATATAGAGATGCTGGTAACAATTGTAGTGAAGTGGAATGAAGGTAAACCTCCCCTGTCCCGTGTTCTGTTAGAACTCAGGGACAAGGTCCCACAGAGAAGACCTGCAATGTTTCTTTGTCACTCTGCTAGCCTGGGCTCACCTCTACCAGTCCTCCAGGACTTAATCGCTTCTGTTACAGTTCCTTTATGCCAAGCATCATGGCCAGCCTGAAGTTTCCTTTCTCGGCCCAGCACAGAAGCAGTTTCAGCACGCAGCATGTGTGTGGTTCTCAGTGTGTTCTCTGTGCCTGGGAGGAGTGGTGTACTCTGAAAACAGCTGTTTTTAGCCCTTGGGCCATGGGACAGGCAATGAATAATTAAAAACCAAGTGCATCTGTGGGTAGCATTTCCTTAATTACAAGTATTCAGTGTCCCACAGACTTGAGTGGGGGCTTCACTGAGACTTGGTGGCCCCAAGAAGCCAAGTGTGGAGGTTTCAGTAAGTTGCATGCCCATGCCAGTCACCTGACCAAACTGGAATGTGCTGTGAAGAGAAATGACTTTAACCAAGGGGAAATGTAGGCCTAAGGATTATCTTCGCTGGTTTCCCTTGTTTCCTTTCCCCCAATGCACTCCAGAAGCATTTTCTGATGTGCAAACCTGTTTGGGCTCATTATGAGCATTGAGCAGCATCGGCTGTACTTTAAAGTGAGCGTTCTGTGAGGGTTTTCTTTGGCGTGTGTTGTTGGTAAACAGTCTTTTCTCCTGTCTCAGCCATCTTTGTTTAAAATGGGTTTGAGATCATTCTGTGTAAGAATACTGTAAGTGCAAGGGCAATGGCTCTGAGCACACCACAGCTCTTACAGCAGAAAACCAAATCTGGCGGGGGTGGGGTGGGGTGGGGGGAGGAGAGTGCCTTGTACCCCAAGCCTGGAAAAGTGGGCTCGGTCTCTTCACAATGGTCTGTTGTTAAAGGGATGAGGCTCTCCTTGATCACCTCCCTCTCCTAGCCTCAAGGAGACCCTGCTTTAAAAGAAGCCATGGCGGCCGGGGTTTATTATTACCTGAGCTAGCAGACCTGGCATTTTCTCTTAGAGGCATGATACTTATTGATGCTGACCGTGAAGACTGACCTGCCTGGCTGTTTCCCCTCTTCCCTTGCATTTTAATTATGTGGTAGAGCTAACAACTGCTAGTGCTTTCCACTTGCTGGCTTCAGAGCTAACATTGGTAATGTACCATAGAACTAGCAAAGGTACATTTCCTGCACAGTAGTGGTCATCCTTGTATATAACTACATAGATAAATATAAACCGAGGAAAAAATATTTATATTATATGAATTCCACTCCAGAAGTCTTTTCGCTGGTTCATATTAGCCAACAGTGTAGCACTAAGTCCCACAGGGACAGTTATGGATGCTTTTTTCCATTTTGTTTATTTATTTCCTGAGTTGCTTGTTTGTTCTCTTCGGTTTCAAAAAAGAGATTGTTGCATCGTGATGCATGATGAAAACATAGGATGCTGGATCCTAGCTGTACATACCTTGTGACTTGTTTCTTGGTGTTCAGAGGCCAAACAAGATCTTACAGAAAAAGAGTAAAGGTTATTAGCATTCTTGAAAGGACCACAGCATACCAATTTCATGAAAAATACCACTAGGAAAGGAGTACCCACATTGACTCCAACCCCACCCTGCCTCCACTCCACCCCATCCCTGTCCTTCAGAGGATGGCTGTGTGTGCACTTTGCTTGGGAGTTTAGGATCCTATTTCTCCAATGTTGTGTTCCAGAGGCCAATGCAGCCATTCTTGGGGGGGGGGGGGACAGATAAATGTAATTTCTCATGCTCCTAGCCTGTTGAAATGCAGCTTTTCTATGGAGCTTGTTCCCAGAATGTTGGAAGCACCCCCAGTGGTCATATGTGGGTACTGTCATTGCTTTGCTCCCAATTTCTTACAGCTTGTTAGAGCTAAAGAGACCCAGATCATATGTGGATTGTCCAAGGCAGGAATGAACATTTAGAAACAAAACACCTCAACTTGGGCACATTCAAAATTCACCAGAGCAATTTGTGGTTTTTCTTGTGATTGTTGGAAGTGTCTGTCCTTTGAAGCTTTCTATGTATTTGTGGGATACAATGCATGCATGTATTGTATGACTGCGTCATATATTGTATGTAATGCATGTCTGTGTCTGCCAACACCCTCCTTTAGGAGATGCATTTCTAAGAGCACTAGGGAGACCAGCTTCTAAATGATGAAGTAGTGAACACGTGTACTGCCAAATTAACAGGAAATCAACCTGTTTTCATGCTTTCAAATGAATACATCATCTTGCTAGTCGGTGGCATGGCTGTGAGGACCTCCGGGTGCCTAAGACATCTCCACTCTTGCTACAGAAACAAATCTCTTACTGAAGCCCTCCATCACATGTGACAGTCTCAGGCTTGAAGCACAATGCTGTCGGTTTTCTTTAGCAATTTAACAGAGGCATTTAAAGAGGGGATTTTAAACTGCTGTGGAAATAATAGAGCGTCCCTAACACAAAGTCTCCTTTGCTCTTTGTTTGTGCATCTCAAAGTACTACATATAAACATGAAACTCATGGATGCCGGATCATCTGGAAGAGAAACCTCCACTGTGAGCTGTTTAATGTGACAAAGGGCCTTCCCCTGTCTTTCATGTTAGGTGAGGAGAAACCGTGGGGCAGCAGACATCGCATTTACCTAAGGAGCAATGCAATTCAGCGGTCATTCCTAAATCTGTCAGCTTTCGCATTCAAAAAAAAGGTTTTATTTAGCTTTTCTTTTCAACTTTAATGTCATCCCCCTACAAAAATGTCTCTTGTTTTAAATATGTTTCTTTGAAATTTAAACCACAAGGGTTATCATTCTTACTATGGTTGAAACGACATAAGAGATAATATACTACATGCTTTTTTAGCCAGGCTAATGTCCACAGAAGGAGGAGATTCATGAACGGAATTCATTCATTTTCATTTCTGTGAGAAATAAGATTGTAAGTCTAGTGACTTCTTTACATGCACCACTACATGATTCCTGGATATAAGGTTCTAGTCGGTGGAAGGTAATGGGTGTCCTTTCAGAGGCCACTGGTATCTTAAAGCAGGACAGAACAGAAATAGAGAGGGACCTTTTGTTGTAGGTGCAGACACGTAGGTGAGTGACCTAGCAGGGTTTCCATTTCCACTGATGTTCCATTTCGGGGCATGGCATTAAGATGACCATTGACTGTCCTTGATCCGGTCTGCTCAAGGCAGGCACTCACCACTTCACAGTGTTGAACCGCTGTCTCTACACATTTCATTTTGAACCTGAAAGTTGGTGGTGAAGCAGCACTGGGCCAGACATGAGTCTCAGCCCGGCTCTGCACTGTCCACCAAAAAGCATAGGCCAGTGGTTACACCTCCGAGTCTCACTTTTCTCATCTGCAAAATGGGATTAATCATAATTCTCATGCTGTCTACCTCACTGGGTTGTCCTGAGGACCGAAGGGGTCAGAATGTAAACTTTAAAGTGTTGTACAGTTGTGAGGTAACTGCCATTCTCAGCTCTCTTTTGCAGAGGAATTAAATGTACTTATTATTTGTATGTATGTGTGTGCTTGTGTGTGCGAACACATGTGATAGTCAGTGAAACACATTGTTTGTGTCTGGCTACTTTGCACATCTACTGTCATTTGTAACTCTAAGGAGAGATTTGTGTTGCAGCCGAGCACTTGCCAAGTGAGGCGTAGGTTATGCCAACATGCAAATTAAACTTCGCCTTTCTTCCTTACTCAAAAGCCTTGTGGTTTCTTCATTTATATCCTTTCCCACTCTTGACAATGCCCTTCACGTCAATCAGCTCCCATGTGTATACATTCTTTTACTTCTACAGTTCAAGTACAAAGAACACCTAGAAGAACCCATTTTTTTCAGACTAAATTACTAAGCAGAGAATTGGAGGGTAGGGTCTTCCAAAAAGACATAAAGGATCAGCTTCTCCCAGTCAGTTTCTGGATCTTAAATCTGTTTGAGTTGCATCCCCAGCTGATGTCTGACTGCTGCTTCAAGACATAAAGAACCCACCCTGCCCAAGCAGCTCATGTTGTGTAAAGATAACCTCAAGCTTCCAAACAGGCTTCAGAGATGTCCAGTTACTTCCAGCTCTGACATTCAGGAACTTCCTGAACCATCTCAGGTTACATCTTCTTTACAATTTTATTCATGAAAATATTATCATACTGTTTACTGTTGCAGGATATTCGATCATACTGTGCAAGATTGTGTTATTTACTGGGGGAAAAAAAACCTGTTTTTAGTTGTGGTGTGGCTCAGCCTAGCACACACCTTTAATCCAAGAGCTTTCTACTTGAATATTGTAAACAGGATTAAATAAAGACAGCCATAGGTCAGGAGCATGAAGCAAGCAACCAGTTGACAGGAAGTGAACATTGGATTATTAAGAAAAAAAATTAGAGTAAGAGGGAGTCGGGAGGACAGACAGGAAGTAGAAAGGAGGGACATTGAGTTTGAAGGAGGTTTTATGAGATGGTAAAAGAGGGCCATTCGTTCTGGGACATCAGGTGAGGAGGAAGGTCAGCTGGATGCTTTCTCTGCCTCTCTGAGTTAGCAGACTTTCACACCTTCCCACCTGCCCCCCCAGTTAAGACTTGTGTCCATTTCTAGAATGACTACAGTACTTACATTGGCTAATGCATATGAAAATACATATGCCAGCAAGATTTTGCTGAAAAGACTCTATCTTGTGTGAGGCTATGCCAGTGCCTGGCAAACACAGAAGTAGATGCTATTAGTGGATGCTATTAGTCAGCTATTAGATAGAATACAGGGCCCCCAATGGAAGAGCTAGAGAAAGTATCCAAGGAGCTGAAGGGGTCTGCAACCCTATAGGTGGAACAACAATATGAACTAATCAGTACCCCCAGAGCTCATGTCTCTAGCTGTGTATGTAGCAGAAGATGGCTTAGTCTGCCACCATTGGGAAGAGAGGCCCCTTGGTCTTGCAAACTTTATATGCTCCAGTACAGGGGAACACCAGGGCCAAGAAGTAGGTGGGTTGGGGAGCAGGGCAGGAAGAGGGTATAGGGGACTTTCGGGATAGCATTTGAAATGTAAATAAAGAAAATATCTAATAAAAAAGGGAAAAAAAGAAAAAAGACAATACACAGAAGAAATTCTGACATCTAGAGCTGAGTCGGGGTACAGCATTTGAGCACAGGGACACAGTACAGAAGGAGGTCCCTTAGCTTTCTCTTTCAGTTGTGACGTGGACCACAAAGACTGAAGGGACACAAGGAGGCGCAGGTTTCTCACCTCTTCCTGCTTGACCACCTCACAAGTCAATGTTCTTGTCTGCATGGCCCTATCTGGGACCTGCTCTACCCACAAGCCAGAAAGAGTCAGGAAAGAAAGCTAGAGCAGAATTCCCTGAAAACAAGTGATGCAGTAGTTGGATGCATGCTTCTGTTCATTAGCCACACACCCACACTGACAGGAGCCTGAAGGAGCTGGCTCTGATGAGAATGGGATAGAAAGAATTCAACAGGAACTGTGTGGGGTGAGTATTTAGAAGCGTGCAGTGACCTATGTCTGTCACTTGTAGAGGTTTCTTGTCCCTGTTACAGCTTCTTCATCACAAGCTTAGATGGGGACAGAAACTTATTTTCTCACCAGGTTCCCCAACTTCTGACCCAACTCACTAAAATATACATGTAATCTGTAAAATGTAAGCTGTGGAGGTAGGGGTATAGAGGGCTCCCTAGATGCTGATTATCAGAAAATTAAGGGGAAATCAAGGGAGGGATTTGGTTTTTGTAACTGCCATTCTTTAAAACTCTATGCCACTCTCCCCAAAGCCTTGTGGTGCTCTGAATCTGGGAGCCAGGCTGTATCAGGTCACTAGAACTGACTTTGAAACAAATATGTTGTGCACAAGAGGTATTTGAGAAGAACTAAGCTTCCACTTCACCCCTGCCCTGTCCCAGCTGCAGAGTTCAGTTCTTCAGGTCCCACAGTCCCACAGCTTGGTGCTTGTGACTCCAGAGAAGGCCACTGGGGCCCAGGAACTGTGATCTGAGATGACAGAGTATGCCAGTTGGGTCTGAGATTCTGGAGGATCATGAAGTCATTGTGGCTGGCTCCATTCGGATTGCTCTAATGAAACAACTGAAAAGTCTAGAAAATATCTGAGTATATCACACATTGAAAGGTAGTACATTAGTAGAATTAAAAAAAAAACTTTCTGATCAGTGAAAGCCATGTCTTAGCAGATAGCAGTGCACAAGTTAACCAGGCTGTAACAAACACATAGTGGTTAAATCTTAAGCATACATTGGAGAAAATTAGATGAGAAACTGCACACACATATCTCCCAGAACCACCACTCCTGTCCTCTCCCAATCTGCATCGAATGCAAAGACTGAACAAATTACCTCTGCTGTGGGTCAAGTTTAAGGACACTTTGGGTCAAGTTTAAAGACACTTTAGCTAAGGATACTGACCTTCTTAGGGACCACGATTCTTGTCCCCTACTCCTCTGTCCAACAACTCTCTGGGTCTGGCTGTACCCTAAGAAGGGAGAGACAGGGGTGAGCTGGTGACGCTGATACAGCTGCGGAAGCTGAGTACGTGATGGCCAGGAGAAGCAGAGGCAAGCTCCTTTGAAATGGCAGGGCTGCCGTCCAGAACCCGGGTGGTTTGTTGCTATTCATAGGTACCTTTACTTAGCAGATGCCCTAGGAAGCTATTTTTAGCAGGGATATGGTCTGCTAGGCTATGTGGTGGTCATGTAAACTGGTGTGAATAGAAGATGAGAGAGTCTAGTCTCTGCTTCATATATCCTGATCTTGAACATGATGGTGATGATCATTGATTGTCCCTGAACCTAAGTCCCAGACAACAAGTTGTAAGGAGGCCTTCTGATTGCTTCTAGTTCTCTAACAGCTGGAAATAGATCACCTGAGACTTCCTCTCAGACTTTATTCTCCATGGCTAGCCTTTCCTCTCTGAGAGAAGTGTTTTCCTAGCAGGTAGTTTCCTTTGCTGACCCTTGTACCCTAAGCTAGGACTACTCCAACCAGGTGAGCTTCAGGGAGGAACTCCCTGTCAGAGCAACAACTGTCTGCAGACCAGGATGGCAAGCCACGTCAAAGGTCTGCCTGTTCAGGGAGAGGCAAATGTTTCATAGAAATGGCAGGTTCTAGAAAGGACACCTGGCCCAATAGCAGAAGAGTCAGAAGCGGGCCTTCAAGGACACAGCTGGGGGAGCCTGTGTGGGTGGAGAAGGACTCTTCAGCCCCGCCCAGCAAAGTAGCCTTTTCTAGGCTGAGCCCCACAGGCTCCTGTTACACTTCTTGGCTGTGTGCACGCAGCAGGATCTGGATACGACAGACTCCTCCAGCTTCAAGGTCAGTAGGATGCTCCAAATGCCTGATTTTTCTAAAGGACAGTACTAGAACCAACCATAGTGAGCCTTAGCATATGGGACCCACAGCCATGTAGGCAACACTTAATAAGAAACTGTGGGCTAGATAGAAATGGGAACATGATGTGGCAAGAAGGTTGTCCTTGCCTGGAATCACGTTTTTCCCTGGGCATGAGCACTGGCAGCTCAACCAGAGAACCCAGAACCTTAGCTCGCAGCGCCTCTGCTTCATAGTAAATCAAGAAATTCTGTGGAGCCGGGTGGTGGTGGCTCACGCCTTTAATCCCAGCACTTGGGAGGCAGAGGCGGGCAGATTTCTGAATTCGAGGCCAGCCTGGTCTACAGAGAGAGTTCCAGGACAGCCAGAGCTACACAGAGAAACCCTGTCTCGAAAAAAAAAAAAAAAAAGAAAGAAAGAAAGAAAGGGAAGGGAAGGGAAGGGAAGGGAAGGGAAGGGAAGGGAAGGGAAGGGAAGGGAAGGGAAGGAAAGGAAAGGAAAGGAAAGGAAAGGAAAGGAAAGGAAAGGAAAGGAAAGGAAAGGAAAGGAAAGGAAAGGAAAGGAAAGGAAAGGAAAGGAAAGGAAAGGAAAAAGAAATTCTGTGGAAAAAAATCTAAATGTGGGATTTTGACCCAAAACTTGGGATAAGTTTAGACGTTACATTTCATTCTCTAATAATTTGCAGAGACCAATCCATTTGTGTCTGGTAGTGTTTTTCCTCAGTTGCATCAAAAGAGATGCATAATGATTTGGCATAAATTAGCTAGACAATTTACGTTGTTTTGAGGGTCTTTAAAAGAGCAAAATGGGTTACTAATGGGCTGGATTCCATTTAACTGGCTAATGCTACTGCTAGAGATTCACTCCTGAAAGTGTTGATATACTGAAAATGAACTATGTAAAGCTCCATCTTTAGAAGGAAAATGAAGAATAAGCTTATATGGCTGAGTGGTAGCCCATTCCTTACTTACTTGCTTGGCTCTTGGAGGACTGTCATTGTCAGCCTGCCCTTGTATGTCAAGTCCATGCCTTTGGAAGCTCTGCTTTGAATGTATGAAAAGTGACACTAGCCTAACAAACCAAAGCACACTTTACCCTCACTGTTGTCCTCTGAATCTTCCAAAAACACAGCCAGGTTCTATGATCAGCACAGTGCTATCTGGGCAGTCAGGACAATGTGCTGTTAGATTAACTGTAGACTTCCCAGGAGGCTGCTCTCCCAGTGGACATCTCTCACTTCCTCTCCCATCTGTGCCCTTCTATTCTGTCCTTTCATGGAGGAAATGTCATCAGGGTGGCAGGAAGACCAGCCGTTGTCGGCTGCTGAGGCCTTCCTACCACCCACACTGGGAGGCACCTTTTTCAAAGTCCCTATGCATGGAGCCAGTCATGTCTGTGGGCTAAGCTATGCACAGCTTCCTGGTAAAATCACAGTGTCAGAGCATGGACAGGGGACCAGGTCAGTCTCAAAAAAAGAAAGAAAGAAAGAAAGAAAGAAAGAAAGAAAGAAAGAAAGAAAGAAAGAAAGAAAGAAAGAAAGAAGAAGAAGAGAGGAGAGGAGAAGAGAAGAGAAGAGAAGAGAAGAGAAGAGAAGAGAAGAGAAGAGAAGAGAAGAGAAGAGAAGAGAAGAGAAGAGAAGAGAAGAGAAGAGTAGCAGAGGCAAAGCCAGGAAGCAGGGGTTGGGGTTTGGAATGAGGAGGTATGGTGGGGTCAGAGGTAGAATGGGGCTGAGTCTGGGGCTGACTCAGTCCAACCCCAGAGGCCCTGAGTTCTCATCTCTGTCATAGAGCAGAGGAAAGTCCACTAGTTTTCCTTGAGGTCACATGTGGAATCAGTGCGCAGAATTCTGGGAGTTCTTGTCTGTTGAGCCAGGTCCCCCACAGAGCCAACCCTGAAGGTTGCTGTTGGAGGTCATATGAACCCCTGCATCATCAGAGAGGATGACATCCCACTCTGTTACAGCTGTTCGGAGGACAGGGTGGCCTTTAGTTCCCCATTCTCTTGGAAATGTTTTCTCTTGAAAGATAATTCTGAAAGGATCTCATGCCATCCCAAATGGCATTGGGGAAGACCTGTCTCTTGGGAAAGAACCCTATGTCTTTGGCTTATGACTTCCTACTTGCTGAGTCAGACAGAGAAGGTCAGGGGTGCCCATTAAGGTTGATCCTGCATCCTGTCACATGAGGTAATTGGACCTGTGTGCCATCTTACAACTAGGAAGCCACAGCCATTTCTGCTTGCCTACAAGACTAGCATCATGTATTTGCTCAGAAATCCTCTGGTGCTGGAAAGCATCAAGTACACCTTCTGTTTGGGGTGAGTCTTGGCAGCTGACATGTGGTTCCCCACGACTTCTGCCTTTCATCTGTCTTCTAGCCTGCTGAAGCTCAGGCAGAAGGATGGAGCAGAAATAACTCTGATTCAGCAGAAAGGCACACACCGTCCCATCTCCAGGGCACCCAGAGGGAACAGAAGCTTCAGGAGTGGGGTAGCTCGTGTTGTTACAGAGCCAGAGAGAAAATCAGGAATCTGGGACTCAGTCCACCAACTGGGACAGAAAAATATTTTTAAAAAATCACAGCTCCTTAGCACTGTGCCTAAACTGCTCGCTGTGGCTTTCTTTTGCTGCAGAGAAGAAACGTAGGCATGAACATGACCCCAGTGCCTTGGTCTTAGTCAGGCTATGTTCTTATACATTGTGCCACACATAAATTTTTTCTGGCTTAGAATTCCAAAATTCTACACAATTTTATCCAGATGCTATAAAAAGCATGCTTTTCAAACCAAGAGTAATAAAACTGTTCCACAATAAGGAAACAGATACTCAGCCTCTTCTAGTAAGAGCTATAGACAATACCTTCTCCTCCCTCTCCCCTCCTCCCTCTTATATCTAGCTCTATATAGAGGGAGAAAGGATAGGAAGAGAGAGAAAGGAAGTCCTTGCACCCTCTAAGAAAGGCAAGGCCAGTGTAGTGTCCCTAGCTAGGCTTGGCAGGCACACCGAGTGCCTAATGTCAGAGTGGAGTGTGCACAGAAATGTCTGGAATCCCAGGCACTTCTGTAGAAGCCTGAAGGGAAGAGAACACGCTTCAAAATGTTCTGGGAGTCAGGAAGGAGTCACGTGTTCCAAGGTGACAATCCTGTGCCTTGGCGTGGTTGTGGTAAAAGTGTTTCTGGGCTCTTGGAGTGACGTGGAGCACACCTAAGTCCTGAACTTATGAGAGCAATGCTCTTCTGATTCCTGGCCAAGGCTGGACTGTAGGTGAGGTGCTGGGGTCACATGAACCTGGGTCAGAACTGGTGACAAATCTAGCTTCAGGCTGTGGCACTTGGAGCTAGAAAAGGCCAGCAGACTTCCATTCAGCCAAATAAAGCTTGAGTAGCAGGATTCTTGCAAAGTCTAATGATGCTTGTCAAACCCCTTGCACCATTGGGCTGGAGTAGGAGTTTAATTTAAAAAGAAAGGAGGAAGTTTGGCAATTAAATGAAACACTTAAGATGATTTTTGAAAAATCTGAAATAAATAGGCTTTCAACGGAGGCATCCAAGGCTGGCTAGATAAATATTTGGGATCACTGAGGTGGTAGACTTGGAAGGAAGTGAAGAAGATCAACCCTAAGATGTTGGGGAAAGGTCCCCATTTATTTAGTGCCTACTGCCGCCTGCTCCTTCCTCTTTGCCACACCTGTCACAGAAAGGAGGCAGCCGAGCCTCCCTGGGCAACATTGGTGGCTTAGCTTGGGCAGCTGAGTCAAGACACGCATCAAGCAGGATCGCTCTTGCAGATGGGCAAATAGATGCCTGGATATTTTCACACAAATGATTTTATGCCTATCATTCTCCTTCTATATCATGACTGTACTTGTGCTTAAGTGATGCTTTTCAGGTTCCACTAGGAGAAAAACAAATGACTTGACTCCTCCAAATATATAGTTGTGGGATAACCCTTTAGTGCTTCACGAATAATCTTCAATAGTGTTCTTGATGCTCACACAAAGCAAATATATATGCATGTATGTGTGTGTTTTTATGTGTGTGTATGTGTGTGTGCGCGCGTGCGTGCATTGTATTACTGTTACAAAACCATAGTTATGTGTACTCATTCCTATGAGATTCTTTTTCTTTGTTATCTAGGAATGAGTCACAGACCATGTGTCTAGGAAAGTGGAGGCAACAGCTGCAGTATCTCCCATATTCTAAACACACAGCAGACTAACTATGACCCTTCCCCCTATGGGCTGTTTGTACCTGGCTCCTTGGTCACTACAGAGTTGCCCTGAGATCCTTCTACCTCTGTCCTCATCCTGGGGCTTCATTTCCCCTCCCAAGCGCAATCGGCCTGTATGCTTTTATGTTGCTGGTTGTTTCATTTCCTCTTCCAGGTTGGCCACAGCACTTCTCAAAGCTATCTAGGTGATTCTAAATCCAGCCAACCATGCACCAAGGTCCCTCTGTCAGTGCCAGGTGGGGTTGGTCCACGTAAGGGCAGCACTCACTCCTGACCTCTGCCCTTCTACATGAACCTCAGCTAGTCTCAGAAGGATCCTTTCAGTACCAGAGGAGGACAACACCCTGCCATCTGACTTATATTCTGTTCAGCTGCCTTTCCTCAGGGGCATACTGGGTCAGCTATGTATGCCCTGGCCTGCAGAAGGCTCCCTGTTCATCTCTGGGATGCCCTACAGCAGAGAAGCAGACCAGAACCGTCTCTGTGGGCTGAGCGAGCATGAACGTGCCAAGGTCTGGATGGGTGTCCATGGAAGACAAGTGTTCCTGCCTGACCCATTGTCACAACCAGAACTAGGGAAACCTGTGTCCTCAGGATAGAGAAGAGCCACATCTCAAGGCTTTATCTTCCTGAGTCATATCATCACTGTTGCTAACCTGACTCTACCCAACTAGAATGCTGTGTATCCCTGAGATGTTTGCGAGATGGAGCTGCCACTGTCTGTAACCCTGTGAACTGAACTTCTGATTTCCAGATAACACAGATGGGGATTGCGCCAAAGACCCTTTCTAAACAGTCCACTTCCCCCATATCCTTTCTTCTTCACCACCACCAGTGGGTGGTGGGCTACAAGGGAGGTTGAAACTAAATCATCATTAAAAATAAAGTTTGAAATAATTAAATTTGCACATGGATTTTCCCTGCAGCCTTTGAGGATAGCTTCCACAAATTCTAGACATAGCAGTCCCCCTTTAAACACTTCAGGTTCCAGGCAAATGTTCTCTTGTAGTCTCCTTGCAGAGCCAAATTTGTACTTGATGACTATGGTCCTAGATGATGTGACCTCCTCTTTCAAATTCTGGACTTAGACACAAAACAAGGGACACCTTTAGCCTTTTGTTTGATTCTATAGCATTAAACGGTAGTTTTACTACTGACAGCGATGGCCACTCCTCTACCTAAAAGAGGCCTAGAAAGCAGAAAATTCAGCCAATGACTGCCTTATGGTCTTATGCTTCCTCTCATGACTGTGAGGTGTCTACTCAGTTTCTACTATTTTTTCTAAGTGTATGACATGATTCTTGTCTCTTGGAATAGAAGGCAAGCACTACTTTATGACGATTAAGATGTTACGAAGTCCCTCACACAGCACAGTACCAGGCCAGGCTATGTCAGAGCTCCTTGACACTTTCATCCCTTATCACATGACTCCAGGGAGAGGACACTTGCTTGGAGCATGAATGGCAAGGCAGACTTCTGGCCGTGAATGCCAGCACCACTCCTTGCAGACAGTGTAGTCTCTGGTGCTTTGCCTTTCTCCACTTCCATTCCCTGACCTGTGAAACAGATAACACAGGTATCTGATGGGGTTGTAGAGATTATGAAATGGGATGGTACTCATTAAACCTTAGGATCATGTGCTTAGCACATAGTATGGGAAACATGAGCGTTTGTTTCTCCAATTTAATAACTCTGTGAAAACTGCCATATCATAGATTGTTACAATCTTCAAATGAGTAAGTTTTTTTAAAAGCCATGTTCCCTATCCTTGCTGGCCTCCTTCCTTCTCCCTTTGCCTCCACAAGCTGTTTCGCCATCAGTGAAATATGTCATTGTCATTAGCTCTGCTTGACCTTGAACCCCACAGGTCTGCTGACACTATTTCAGTCTGTGGTCAATAGTTTTCCTTTGAAGAGAGCATCAGGGGACACGCTCTTGTTCCATTTCCCCTCGGACCTTCCCAGAACCATGATGGTCCCATTTTTATCCTCCGTTGTTACTCTGCTGTGAAAACCCTGCTGGAGGAAAACCACTCAGTATTCCTGTGAGGACAGAAAGCAGTTAGGTATCCAGCAGCTCTAGTCCTGAGAAGCCGCGGGGTGGGGGGGAGAGGGGGGAGAGGGGGGAGGGGATCATCTTCATCCAAATACACTGTGACGTGATGAAGATGATGAAGGAGGAGGAGGAAGAGGAGGAGAAGAAAAGGAATGAAGGAAGAATGGAAAAAGAAAAAGAAACATTTATGTTCTGTGCTATTCTGGAAGGCTCATTTTCTTTGGGGTAGCCTCTGTAGAATCACCACAGTAATTGCTGAGGATGGCTGTGAGGGAGCCTAGGATGGCTGTGAGGGAGCCTAGGATGGCTGTGAGGGAGCCTAGGATGGCTGTGAGGGAGCCTAGGATGGCTGTGAGGGAGCCTAGGATGGCTGTGAGGGAGCCTAGGATGGCTGTGAGGGANGAAGGAAGGAAAGAAAGAAAGAAAGAAAGAAAGAAAGAAAGAAAGAAAGAAAGAAAGAAAGAAAGAAAGAAAGGAAGGAAGAAGTGTTTATATGCCCCAGTACAGGGGAATGGCAGGGCCAAGTAGTGGGAGTGGGTGGGTAGGGGAGCAGGGTGAGGGTGGGGGGAGGGTATAGGGGATTTATGGGACAACACTTGAAATGTAAATGAAGAAATTCTCTAATAATAAATAAATAAATACATAAGAAAAAATAAAAAATAAATAAAAAGGCAGAAATTTTAAAAAAACAAAAAAGCAAAACAACCCATTGGAGTAGAAGGAAGCAAAGCTGATGTGGGCTGAGATGCCAGGTTGCAGCCTGGTGGGGCAGGGAATAGAGACGCGAAAGTCCTAATTGGAAGAACAGCAAGAAGCCCCAAAATGACAAGGCTTTGCTAAAACAGCTTGGTCTAATTTCCAAGGTTTAAAAAAACAAAATTTTTTTCCTAGGTCCAAGATTTAAAAAAACAACATTTAGAAGCAATATAAAAATTTTAAGACCACAAAAGCTCTAGAGCCAATCTGAATGTCAGGCTGACAACTGTGTCCTTAGCAACAGTCTCCATGGCAGGCCCTGAGTGATGTCTGCATGAAATGGATATGATTTTATACACTTGTGAAAGCCATAGTGTTTGGTTGATATTTAGCTCTTTCTGCCAACCTTTTGTTTTGTTTCGTGATCTGAATGAATCTGCGACCCTGGGGGAGAGGCATGAGCCTCTCTTGGTGCAGCTTCTCCTCCACAGCATAGGCTGCCAGGCCATTTTACTAACAGAAATAAAAAACAAAGGGAGATGAAGTCACCCAGATGTAACATGCCAAGGAAATCATAATTGTCACATATAATATACATCACCTATCTTCCCACCAAGGCCCAGGATTCCCTGGTGTGGGCTTCCATGACCTTGAGAGTAATGAATACATCAGTCTTCTTGCTTGCCTGTCCTGGTTGGAGCAAGTACAAATGTTCTAATGGTTCTAAATGCCTCTGCCTGATGCATTGTCACTTAGCTTTCTTTCCCAATCAGGTCTGTCCAGCCTTGGACCCTTCTCTTGCCTGAACAGCTCTATTGAAAATAGGCATCATGCAAGATGCCCTGAAGAACATCTTGCTTGTTCCCTCTCTGGCATAAGTCCCCATATATAATCATTTCATTTGCTGTGTTACTTATCCATCGTTCCTAGAAAACTTAGGAGTCCCTGAAGAACACAGCATTTATTCACTGTCTTCTCTTGCCTCTGCTCTCTACCACGATGCCTGATACTTAGGAGTCCCTCAGTCAGGAGTCAGTCCCTGAATGAATCACATGCTCTCTGCTGGGCTTGAAATCCAGAGCTAGGCCATCAAGGGGTCCCAAGACACTCTGGAAGAAAGCCAAGGGTAAAAACTTTGCCACTCCTGCAGATACGAACACATTTCCTATTAGCTTAGGAACGACGTGCTCTACCTTTCTCTTGAGCCCCTGTGGCTTAGAAGGCATTTGATTGGAATTTTTTTCCCTTTGATGAATTTACAATAAATCTCAGAGTGAGAACATTTGTGTCTTTGCTTAGTGAGCAGAGTTGAGGATGTGACAGCAACAGTGTCAGTGCTGCCCTGCCGTTCACAGGGGCCAGGAGGCCTTAGCACATCTCCACATCCTCGAAGTTAGAAAACAAACAAACAACAACAAAACAAAACAAAACAAAACAAGACAAAACCTCCCAGCAACACTAGAGCCTGTGGAGGGCAGAGGAGTATACGTGATAGGGCCAGTGTCTGGCCATTTCAGGTCTCTAGAACAACTTCAAGAAATGACTTATTTGTTACCACAATTTTAGACATCTATGCCATCAGTAAAATGCAGAGAATTGTATATAGACCTTAGTGTAGAAGATAAGGTGTCTGATAAGCTGATTTCTTAGGCCAGTGTAGAAAAACAACTTCATAAGTGTTTAAAGTCTTTGATGCTTAGAGATTTCCTTGGAGAGGCCTGGCAGCTGGCAGCTCATCAGTTCCTCAATCATGGAAGAAAGGTAAAGCAATCTTTTACTTTATCTGAGTAATGCTTAGCCATTTCCTTTGAGATATCACTTCAATTTCCTCTTGTGTCTCTTCCTATGACCTTACTCTTGTTTGTATCTAACTCTCCCACTGTAATTATCAATCATATTTCCTAGCCTGTGTCTCAGATTTTCCAGTTTTTCTGCTTCTCTGTGCTACATTCTGAGTAATTTCCTAAGGCATGCCTTCCAATTCATTTATTCTTTCTTCAACTATGTCATATCCAACTGTTTAATTTTATAATTTTGTTCTCTTTCAATTTTTTTCTTTCTTATTCTTTGGTTTGTGTGTTTAGAAAGGATTTCACCACGTTATCCTAAAATTCACTATTCAGAGCAGGTTGGCCTCAAACATAAAGCAATTCTCCTGCCTCCTACCCCTAAGGGCTAGAATGATACATATGGGCCAACATGCTTGCATAGCTTGGCCATTCCTAATAGTCTCTTGTTGCTTGGTCATAAGTATGATTCTCATAGTAAATTTCAATAATGTAATAATTTATAAATAACTTTGTTACTTAAACATCTATGTAGAGCCAGTCTATGCCCTTGTCTGGCAATCTTACAATCTTCAGACATAGAAGTCCTAAGTCTGTTGTTTTCTCTTTTGTATTCTTATTCATATCTTTTTATATGATTGGTAGTCTTTGATTGGGATTTTGCTGTTTAGTCTTAATCTGCAAGAATCCAAAACCTAAACTAAATATATTTTTAAGAAATATTTTGAGTCTGCTTCTGTTAGGAGCCAAGGAATGAATTTTGTTAACTTTGAACAACTTGATCCCCTCTCAGGAGCCCTAAACCATAGCAAAAGTTCTGGATATCTCCCCCCACCCCACACATACACATACTGCTGGCACCTCAACCTTTCAAGTCAGAAGAACATTTGCTCTTAAGATAACCCAAATGTGTTTGTGTGGTACTTTGAGCTCTGACACAGTTTGTATGGGGTATGTAAAGTGAAACAATGGTCCTCAGAGAATTTCGATACCTCTCAGAAGTCCAGAAATCCATCCTATTCAGAGTCTGGTTATGTAGTTGTAAAGTCCAAAATGCACTCTTTGTCTAATATTTAGAAATATATAACTTTTGTTGACTTTTCACTATAATTCCTGGAGAAAATGGAATGAGCATCCACAAAGTCTGAAATAGATACATAACACAAGCACATAGTTTCCATCACCTGGAGCTCTCCATGCTGGGTTCAGCCATGCTGGGTTCAGCCATGCTGGGTTCAGCCATGCTGGGTTCAGCCATGCTGGGTTCAGCCATGCTGGGTTCAGCCATGCTGGGTTCAGCCATGCTGGTTCAGCCATGCTGGGTTCAGCCATGCTGGTTCAGAACTGTCTTATGATGCTATCTGATATGGCTTCTTTCCTAAATAGACACTTAACCAAGAAGAAGGATGGCCAGTGCCTTCTCAAAGTTGCTAACTGGCCGAAATGCATCTCTGCTGTTTACTACACTGGGAACCAGTGCCCTGACCACTGGCTACATGCTGAATAGGCAGAAGGTATCTGCTGATGCCCGGGAACAGCACAAGCTCTTTCCCCCAAGGTGAGTCCTCCTGGCTTTAAAATGACACCGATTTCTTCTGTTGGAAATGGTCAGTGAAAAATCCTTCTTTCTTACTTTATTTTACTTAATCTCATTTGTACGGGTGTTTTTCCTGAGTGTATGTCTATGCACCATGTGCATGCAGTGCCCACAGAGGCCAGAAGATTGTCAAATCACCTAGAAGTGAAGTCACAGACAGTTGTTAGATGCTGTGTGAGTGCTGGGAATTGAACTTGGGTCCTCTGGAACAGTAGTTTCAACAGTGCTCTAAATTACTGAGCTGTATCTCCAGTCCCTAAGAATCTTTTGTGTCTTTCTAAATGGCTAAGTCAAACTTTTTCTGAAGCTCATTAAGCCTAGTTTCCTATGACAAACACAAAGAAACAGATCATCATTCCTGCCCGAAGCTTGCCATCCAATTAAACAGGAATAATAGTGATAGTTGGCATGTATTGAGCACTTGCATTATGAGACTATCTGGTAATGTGTATGTTTAGGTCCTTTCACATGGGTCATGATTCATTTTAGCATCCTTTAGTAATAAAATGAGGACTTAGAATTACTAAGTCCGAGTGCATGTACTTAGCACAGCCACATGCAGACCCAGGCTCCTTGGGATGAGACCCATGTTTCACTCACTACTCTAGAAAATGTGACCACAGTATTGATTTAAGTGTGATCATTAAAGAACATTACAGATAGGACGTGGAGAAGCATTCAGAAGATGAAGTCAGATATTCTGCTGCCCCAGACATCACTGTGTCCGAGACACCAGTGCACCAAGTAGTTTGAACAGGGTGATGGTGTCCTAGGATTCCATGTAGATAGGGGTAGAAGAGAGGAAACAACCAAGATGTCCCTTGGAGACTCTGACAGTATCATCACCTCTGAGGGAATCAGAGCAGCCATGCACCCAGGGAGTCCCTGAGGGAGATCAGCTGTGTGTGAGTCTGTGGTACTCCTCAGTTTGTATTCTTCAAACAGTGCATGGCCCGGATAAGACAGCATCTAATGTTGTGGCCTTCTGTGTGTTATCCTGACATATTTATCAAATGCTTGTGTCCATCGCTAGGCACTGTTCTGAAGACAGGCCAGGTCTCTGTTGTCTCTGTTGTCATAAAGTTCTCTTTGTAGCAAAGCACTGAGGGGTGAGCAACATTGTAGGTAGTTCCCTCTCTCTGTCTTTCTCTGTCTGTCTCTGTCTCTCTCTCTTTCCCCATCACAGACCCAAGAGACCCAACTATGGCTGTAATTGAATTTCATCAATACTACTGGGCAGAAGAGAAACCTGCATATGTTTTCAATTCATTTTCCGACTTCCTTTCCTCTTTTCCCTTTGTAGCAAGCATCACAGGTTTCCTACTAGGCAGAACCAACCACGTCCTTTCCCCTAGTTGTCACTGGCACAGGTTTTTCTTAAGTCTGCCTTACTCAAGCCAAGACTAGTAGATGTCTCTTTCTAACTTTTCCTGTGTTCTCTGGACCAAAAGACCCTGGTTGAAGGTCACAGAGAAACTGAGCATCTGATAGCCCTTACCTGAGGAATACTGGCCCACAGCCTCTCTCCTCCCACAGTGCGGACTACCCTGACCTTCGAAAACATAACAACTGCATGGCTGAGTGCCTCACCCCCACCATCTATGCGAAACTCCGAAACAAGATGACACCCAGTGGCTATACCCTGGACCAGTGCATCCAAACTGGAGTGGACAACCCTGGCCACCCCTTCATTAAGACTGTGGGCATGGTGGCTGGTGATGAGGAGTCGTATGAGGTAAGACTATGGCCTGCTGATTCCAGAGTAGGGAGCTACTTTGCATTTGGGTGAGGTGTACTATCTTTCTTTGGAGTCGGCTTTTGCATTCTCAGGAAGGGCTCAAAAAAAAAAAAAAAAAAAAGGAAGTCAACTCCAGGAATCCTTTCTGGGATTATGAGGTGTATAACTACCTAGGGACAATGCTTTCTTTGCTACCATGCCAATGTCCTCTCAGAGAGCGATTAGTTGCATGACAGAGCTCTCTAAGCTTGTCAAAAGGCTATCTTGGTACAGAAAAATTAAATAAAATTGAATGGTGTGTATTCATTGGAAATACATTGAAATGTTTGTTTTGGGGTTTGTTGGGTTGTTTGTCTATAGTTTGGAGACTTATTTTTCTATTACTGTGGCACAAACTCCTGGGTTCACCAAGCTTCTGGGCTCCTTGATGCTGAGGAACAGTTGGTAGCAGAACTCAGTTCCATACCCATCTCACCCATCAGAGCAGCCTCTTCATTGTTACAGAATCCTACAGCCTGGTCCCTCACCCTCTCTCTTTCCACTCTTCTGTCATAGAACCAAAGGCAGTTTCTCAGAAAAGCAGCTATCAATGGACAAGAAGGGCCCATCCCAAATAAACAAAATGGCAGTTCATTAGCTTATAACAGAGACTTAGACTATAGCTGCCTCTTTGATCCCAATGCCCTTTTCCCTCTTATTATTATTATATATAATAATAGTCTAGGGCTATTATTATATATAACTTCTCTTGGCTTTACTTGAGCTAAAGACTAACCATGCCTATGCAGTTCATTTTGGTTTGAGTCTGGACAGGTCCCCAACAGGTAAGTAAGAGACCCTTGCTTTGTACAGCTGGGTTTCCCCATAGACTTCGTGTTTTGCTTTGAGTCTTACAATTTGACTTTCTCTTCTGATCATAAAATGTTCTTAGACCCTGAGCTGGTGGCTTCTTTTAGCTAACAACGCAGAAAGCCTTTGAGTTCTTAACCACCAGATGTTCTCATCCAGTGGGTTTGGCAGAATCTTTAGGGAAGAGATTAAACACAACCCAGCAGCCCAGTTCTCCCTCAAGAATGAACATTTGTTTGTTTGTTTGTTTGTTTGTTTATCCAGTGCACATTTATTCTTTTCATTCTCATCTACTAGTATACTCTTCTATGCATGTTCCGCATGGTGCATGGAGAATTTCGCAGGAAGCCATCCAACCTGGCGCTCTGGCCCTTGAGTAGAAAGGAAACAGAGAAAAGCAAAAGTCTTTTGCTATCAGGCAAGCCAGTTACAGGATATTCTTGCTTATAGGTATTTGCTGACCTTTTTGATCCTGTCATCAAACTAAGGCACAATGGCTATGACCCTAGGGTAATGAAGCATCCTACGGACCTGGATGCATCCAAGGTAGGCTCCAAGCTCCATTTCTTTTTCCCGTGATGCAAGATCTCCTGAATACACAGACAGAAAAGAGAAATTCTATGAGCTGTTCCCTTGGTAAGATGTACCTGGAAAGATGGCCAACTTCATCATATCCCCTAGAAGGATAAGGGAGTTTAATAAGCTCCTTTAAGACACCTCTAGAGGACAATTTATGGGAACTTTAAACTTTCCTACAGTTTACCTCAACTGAAACTACCTACTCCAGACCCCACCTTACTTAACTAAGGTTAAACCCCAGAGCTGGAGTTCCATCTGTCTGTTAGCCATGCACCCTGTGATGCAGTGCCAGAAGGCAAGCTGCACGTCAGGGGACTGTGCTCTGTGGCTGCCATGGTGACCCTCCACTCCGCTCCACCTGGCAGATTACTCATGGGCAGTTTGATGAGCGCTATGTGTTGTCCTCTCGGGTACGGACTGGCCGAAGCATCCGCGGGCTGAGCCTGCCTCCAGCCTGCTCCCGAGCAGAGAGAAGGGAGGTGGAGAATGTGGCCATTACTGCCCTGGAGGGCCTCAAGGGGGATCTGGCTGGACGCTACTACAAGCTGTCTGAGATGACGGAGCAGGATCAGCAACGTCTCATCGATGTGAGTGGGTGACAAATCATTACCTGGAAAGAGCTTGGACCCCCAGGACTAGGAGACAAATCACCCAGGGTCACCTGGAAAGAGCTTGGACCCCCAGCTCTGACTAGGCCTCTACCCACTTAGAATTAGTCGTCAGGGCTGAAACTTGCCTGGGGCTTCTCAAGGGGGACCCCATCCTGGCCTATCAAGTCACTGTAGGACTAGGTGCATCCTCTCCCACTGAGGCCAGACAAGGCAGTCAAGTTAAGGAAACAGGAAACTCCTGTATGAGTGCTGGGCTTGGCACAGGAGGGTGGAGGTGAATGGTTTATCTGCCTCCTGTTACCTATGAATAGGTGAACCCAATCAGGTATGGAAATCTTCCTAATGCTTAAAGGATGATTCCCATACTACACCCTAAGAAAACTCTAGATGCTGAGAGGATCTAGGCAGGAAGTTAAGATCCTTCCCATGTCTGGTTCAGAGCCAGCCAGAGCTGCCTACAGGCACTCCTCCTTGCTGCCTCTGAGGGCCTGTGGGCTTCTCACTGGCTCTGAGGTAAACAAAATGCAGTGCTGTGCTTTTGGGTTTTGTGAAACAAGGTCTCAATATGTAGCTATGCTGGCCTCAAACTCACAGGATTGCTCTTGACTCCGCCTCTCAAGTGCTGGACGTGGGTCCTTTTATTTCTTCACTATTACAAATTTTAAAGGAGCGGTTATTTTTTAAAGTAATGTTGATGTAAACTCCAAGAAAAGAAGAAACGAGGTTTTGTTATCTCAGAAGATATAAATTACCTGGAGCATCCTCTTTCCAAGCACACAGGGCAGCTATCTAGTTGGTACTCCTCAATCTTCTGGTGTGTGTAGATTCTGCCACCCTCTGCCTGCCACTACAGAGCAAGGCTGCATCTGCCTTAAGCAGCCACCCTGGCTTCTTGTTTATGGGTGTGCTTCCTCCCAGAGAGTGGCTTTCTCCAACCTCTCCTCTCTCCAGTCTCCAGGGGCTCCCACTTGTTAGAGATTCTATCTAGATGGACCCCTGACTTCTACTTGGTATCCTGTCTCAGTGTGAGCTCTGGGCATCGGTGTTTTTGTTTTTTGAAAGCTCCCAAGGTGTTCCACCACACAAAGAATCCGAGACACATTGCTGAGAGCCCTCTTTATCTGTAAGTTGAAACTTGATCAGCTGGCCCATACCTAGTTTCATAGGCTCATCTCTCTGCTTTGTCCCTTTTGGCCCACAGGACCACTTTCTGTTTGATAAGCCAGTGTCCCCTTTACTAACATGTGCTGGGATGGCCCGCGACTGGCCTGATGCCAGGGGAATCTGGTATGGCTTTTACATTTTTCCCTGTGTGTTGAGGATCTCAGATCATCTGCTTCTTCTAACCTGAGGTTGCTGTGAACTGCGGTTGACAGCATGCCGGGCTTGAGGGCTTGAGGGAAATGGGGGAGCAAGATTAACTGAAAACAGTATGTGAGAGTGTGTGTGTGTGTGTGTGTGTGAGAGAGAGAGAGAGAGAGAGAGAGAGAGAGAGAGAGAATGAGAGAGAGAGAGAGAAAGATAGAGAGAGAGAGAAGTTCAACTCTTTTTCTCTTGTTTAAGGAATGAAGGGAAGGATTGTATTCTTGTGAGGGTGAAAACGTTCTCAGCATCGTTAATGGCTGGGTTTCATTTTATTCCCCATTCTGCGAGCTATCATTATTCTGTGATACTTGCTCAGGCACAATTAAGAGATAAGGGCCATCCAGGGAATGGGAAAGGTGAAAAGAAGCAATCAGGTAATGAGACTTTCCATGTGTTCAGATAAACGCAATTAAAAGTCAGCACCACATTTCTGTCTTCGTTAGGCATAATTATGACAAGACATTTCTCATCTGGATAAATGAGGAAGACCACACCAGGGTGATTTCCATGGAAAAGGGAGGCAATATGAAACGCGTATTTGAGAGATTCTGTCGTGGACTAAAGGAAGTAAGATTCCATTAGGGCTTTCTTGATAGTCATCAGAATAAAACCTCTCTAGTTTCCATATCTGTGTATGTATTTTAGATTTTATTATTGTTATTTTATTTTATGAGTGTTTTGCCCACAGTGATGTCTGTGTACCTCATGCATGCAGTACCCTTGAAGGCCAGAAGAGGGTGTCTTCGGATCCCCTGGAACTGTAGCAACAGATCGTTGTGAGCTACCATATGAGTGCTGGGATCCAAAAGAGATAGTCTGGAAGAGCTGCCAAAGCTCTTTGGGAAGGGCCATCTCTTTAGCCTTGGTATTTTCCATTTTTAAAGAGATACCTTGGAAACTTCCAAAGTGGGACTACTTCTTTCTCCTAAGAATCAAATCTTCAGAGTAGTGTTTCTAAAGGGGGCAGCTTTTCTCTTTGGAGGGGAGTCTGTGATCCACTGACTATTTTCTCATTCTATTCTAAATATGACAGAAGGATAGAAGGAGTGGATGGAGTGAATGAGACGGGATAGTTAGAATGGGACGGGGGCTGGGACAGGGGCCTGGATGGTGTGCAACAAGAATAGATTCTCACAGGCTTATCAGCAGAGAATTCCTATGCTCTCCTACAGTCTTTGCATTAAAAAAAAAAGTATCAACAGATATTTACTGAGAGTTTAAACTCTTCTAGGAACTGTGTTAAATGCTTTATATGCCCACCTGATTTAAGAGATTGCTATTTATACTCTAATAGAAGAATTAACAAGCACAAGTCCCGTAGATCCACCAATTTCTCTCATGTGCTGTGCTGGTCTTTCTCCCTGGTGTTTGGGTGACCTGAAGGAACAGGTATTTGAGAAGTCTGTCATTTGCACATTGTTACTCCATCTGTAGGTGGAACGATTAATCCAGGAACGAGGCTGGGAGTTCATGTGGAATGAGCGTCTAGGATACATTTTGACTTGTCCCTCGAACCTCGGAACTGGATTGCGAGCTGGTGTCCACGTTAGGATCCCAAAGCTCAGCAAGGTAATGGCGAGTGACCAGGAGCTTTGTTGAGTCCCTTCAAGATCAGCTCAGATGTGACTTCTTTTCAGAAGGAAACATCAGTGTTCATTCCTTAACCCTGACCTTTGGCACCTGCAACTGACAGTGATGGAAGGGGCGGAGCTGGCTTTAAGTCATTTGCATTAATTAACATAAAAGGATCCAAGCCAGGACAAGGGGACGGAGCTTTGAAAATAATGCTTTTGAGTCTCCATCACTTAACAAATCAGGATAGGTGTGAGGGCTGCCCTGCTCTGCTCTCTGGGTTCCTGTCAACTTGTTTTTACATCTGAGCATGCTTGAGAAGAGAATGGCCTGGAAGGAGGACTTAGGCTGCCCAGGTTGTTACACCATTCTTGTGAGATTTGTTCTTTGTTTTGTTTTTTGTTTGTTTTGGTTTTTTTCATTTCTTATTTGTATTTTGTGCAGTTTGGGGGAGTGTACACAGTGAATGCCATTGGACAACTTGCAGGTTCTAAGGATTCAAGTCAGGACATCCTGCCTGGCAGCTCCTTTACTCGTTGAGGCTGCCAGTAGGGGGCGTTGTGTGGACCACTTAGGGCATTTTCCTCAGTTCCAGGCACAATCAGTCCATGCTCTAGCCCTAAGGAAAGGAGAGAGCGTGTAGGCGTGTCCAAAAGACTTAAGGTGTAAGAAGGGAAGTGGTACACTTCACTTCTGCTCATTCTGGTGGCAAGGGCTTAGCTAGCAAATGGCTCCATCTTCAGCTCCTGGGCTGGGGAGAGAGGTAAAGCGATCCTGGAATAGCTAGCCATTTCTGCCACAGCACACTAAGTAAATCAAGGACGCTTAAACAATTATAGAATTGTGCAGCCTATCAAGAAGAAGGCATGCATTTTTTTTGTTGTTATTCAAAATTCCAATGTTAAGAACATGATTTGAAGTGATTTAGCTTCATGGTTTTAATTATAACAATGAAACCAGTGTACAGGTGACTAGCAAACACACAAAAACTGGCATCCATAGCAAATAAATGTATGTGTTTATATGAAGATGACCAATTGCAACACTGCTGACTTCCATCTGTCTGACTTTGGGCAAGTTAATTCCCCTGGAGCTGCTTGCTTATCTGAAGTTTAGAGGTTAGTATAGCTTCAATTGTCCCCTGTGAGTTTATAAGTTAGAGACTTAAGCTCCAGATTCCTATGCCAATGGCATGTGTAACCTCAGGAGGTAATTAGGATTGCTGAGGTCTTAGCCTTGACCTCCATGATAGCATTAGTGGCTGTACAAGAAGAAAGAGCCAATGACTCCTGCCACACCATAATGCAACAAGGTCATCCTCACCAGGTTGATGCCAAACAGGTTGCCAGCATCAGTTCTTGAACTTCCCACCCTGACTTTGAGCCAAAAGGGCTTCTATTATTATAAGTGACCCGGTGTCAGGAACTTTTTTTTCCTTTCAAGACAATATGTAACTTTAGTTGGTCTGGAACTCCTTGTGTAGACCAGGCTGGACTCAGTATCACAGATATCCACTTGCCTCTGTCTCTGGAATACTGAGATTAAAGGCATATTCCACCATCCTCTGGATAAGGTAGGTTTGTTTGTTTGTTTGTTTGTTTACAGTATCATAAAGTGGGCTTTGATGGTGTGAAAGTAGTATCCACTTCATTAGATGTTGGGAGGCTTTAAGCACAGTGACTAAGTATGGTGTAAATAGGCAATCAACACTTACTGCTCCTTTTAGCATCTTTGCTCAATGACTTCAACAGTATCCCTTCTCCTAGGATCCACGCTTTTCTAAGATCTTGGAGAACCTGCGGCTCCAGAAGCGTGGCACAGGTGGTGTGGACACTGCTGCAGTGGCAGATGTGTATGATATTTCCAACATAGATCGGATCGGCAGATCAGAGGTAAAGCCTCTCTCACCCCGATATGTACTAAGGAGGTCAGCCTGACTGCATTCACACACTCCCATTTTCCCCACTGAGTCCGACCTAACTATTCATTCTTGTTTCTCTTGCATGGAAAATAACGCAAGAAAGATACACAATCCCTTCTGAGTCCTTTTAGGGAAGTCAAGGAATCACAGCAGGACTGTTATAGCACAGCCCCCTGGGAGCTATCTGAGCCATCACCAGCAACACGAGCTCCCTGATGCTAAAGGACAGCAGTATTTTATCCCCATGGACTCAGAGAGCGGGTGTGCTGTCCCTCTGAGAGCAGAAACGTGTGAAAACCTCTCTTGACTCTGGATTTCCCGTGCTGAGGACCACATGCTATCTATCATCTTTGTCTTGACATCTTAGATACTTAATAGTTTCCATGGCTTTAGTGTAGCCTCTAAGGCCAAGGGACTCCTGTGATAAAGGAAGAATAGGTTGGGTGAGATGAGTCACGAGAACTCAGTAGGACACACAGCTGAGTACTAAGTACACATGATAGTTAGCTCAGGGAGCTATTTCAACCTGGGAGGCAGCCTCTGGTCACAAGACTAAGTAGGAAGGGCCACTGTATAAAGTTCTCTCAACTTGCAGGGTCATACAGAACTTAGTGTTTTATTGTAAATTTCTAGGGGATATTTATAAAAGCTGGTAAAATGTCTAAAAGTATTTTTAAAACCATATGTTTAATTCAGCAGTGCTCATTACCATTTTGTATCATAACACATTCTACAACTCACGAATACCTTATCACAACAATATAAATAACATGACTGGGGAGAAAAAAATACCTTTTCAAAAAAATTTGTGTGAGTTTTTTTAAAAGATTTATTAATTTATCTTATGTATTTTGTGCTTTTCCTGGAAAAATATACATATATATATATACATATATGTGTGTGTGTGTGTGTGTGTGTGTGTGTGTGTGTGTGTGCAGCAAATACTCTTACCTTGTGTGCCCCTCTCCAGCACTGATAAGGTATATCTTAATGATAAGGCACTTACTTAGGAGGTGCAAGGCGCTGTATCTAATCCCAGTGTTTCTAAATAAAGAAACAAGAATTCAAAACAAAACACAAAAAATACTTTGATATCCAAAAACATGATTTTGGGTGATTATATGGTAAAGATATTCCATTATATGTTTAACATTTTCTGATTGGTATTTCAACCTGCTTTATGTATAAAATTGTTGAATCACAACTCTAGATAAAATATAATCCTATGAAAGGAATTGGGAACATTACATATCACCAAGTTCCTTCCTTAAAAGTTAAAAAGGGCCCCACCTCACCACACCCTGTCCAACACAGGACAGATCTATTGGAGAAGGGACCATGGGCTCAACTAGCTGTAACTGGCTTTCTGGCCCAACCTTCCCTCAAGGCCCTTGTTTCCTTCTGAATGAAAAGTGGTTGAAAGGTTACTGAGCTCCATCCAACTTAAGGCTGTTCCACCTGTTGTGTAAATAAGGATATCTGTATCATGAGCATATTCAGTGCTCAGAGGTTGAGAAGCTGGTCAGAATTTGTATCTAAAGAATAACACACAGATGTCATTTTATAGTCTTCTATACAAAAGGCTGATAAAAAAAAAAAGTTCATGGAGAAATTACTAGTTAGAGTAATTGCTACTCTTGCAGAAGATTCAGGTTCATTTCCCAGTACCTACATGGTGGTACAACCTTCTATAAGTCTAGCTCCAGAGAATCTGATGTCCTTTGGCCTCTGTGGGCACTTGAATGAATGCATATAAACATATAAACTCTTGTGCAGGCACACACATATACACATAATAAATAAAATGATAGTAATAAATCTCTACAAGAAAAAAAGGTGTGTGGGCAGGAGAGATAGTGAAGCAGATAAAAGTGTTTGCCACACAAGGCCAATTGAGAGAAAACCCTATACTATCCCTCCACTTCCACACCTGACCCAGCATTGGGATGCCTCCCCTCACAGGAATGCCCCATTGTCGTTAAGTTCTGCTGAGCGGACGGTTCACATATACATCAACACTGCTCTGTCCAGTAGGGCTTCCAGGGCAGCTTCCACTCGAACTAATCCCTCCGCCTTTTCTTTTCTCCATTATGTCTCCCCCTTGTGGTTCTCTCTCTCTCTCTCTCTCTCTCTCTCTCTCTCTCTCTCTCTCTCTCTCTCTCTCTCTCTCTCTCTCTCAAGGTTGAGCTTGTTCAAATTGTTATTGACGGAGTCAACTACCTGGTGGATTGTGAAAAGAAGCTGGAGAGAGGCCAAGACATCAAGGTGCCCCCTCCTCTGCCTCAGTTTGGCAGGAAGTAAATTTTATCCCTCCAAGTTTATGGGTAATCTGTCTGCTGGTATGACAGACACTGGAAGTCTCTGCTCTGAGAGTTTTTGTAGACTTGAACATGTAAAATTGTAGGTACTGCTATCTTTACAATAAAACTCTCCCTAATATCTTTGGGCATTGTCTCTGATTTTTAATAATACTGGGCAGGTGGTCCATATGCCAGTTATAGGCAGCAAAACGGAGAGGTCACAGGCATACATCTGGGTAAACATTCAGCTATCCAGATGTTAACTATGAGCAGCCCTGTACAAATGCCTTATGGGCATCACTGGAGATGAGGAACAGATATAATAATTAATTTTCCAGAAGTTTGGGGCACTGGGAAACTTCTTTTGAAAAGGGGAAGTTCATAAAAGACTATGCACTTAAGAACAAGCAGAGGCTGTGGGTCGGTTCATACATGCTGATTCAAGACAGCCTGGCAGTTGTGTCTGCTATAAACTGGAGCAAGCAGAGGTGTAGAAAAGCTTTGTAATTACAAAAAGTAGTGACAGGTGTGCTCTGATTTCAGCGGCAGGCTGGGAAACAGGCTAACAAGGAGGGCACCTAGAGCCTAAGTCTGTGACGAATATTTAGCTTTACCCAGTGGTGCTGAGTTTGAACAAGGGATCCATCAATCATAGACCATTCTGAACTGATTGCTCCAGGATCTGCAAACCGGATTCCCAGACCAGACTGCTTGCTTTATAAATTGTAGGTGAGAATTCTATTGTCAGATGTGGCCTGGCCTTTGTCTGTTTATACTCTAAAACTCTCAAAACAATTCAAAATTTGACATCTAAAATCCTGGAAATGTTTTTAGTATTTTTTAGTATGATTTGAAAGTCACATGACAAATACTCAAATCAGTCCCTAAGGCTTCTTACTAGGTTGACTGTGATTGACAGCCAGTCTGATCCCCTTGGCTTGGGCATCCTTCTCTTGGTATTATTATTTTCCTTCCCTGCTGCAAGGCCGGAAGCCTGAAGGAGGACGGGAAAGGTGGGAACTGTCAGTCCCATAACACGTTATGAGACATTGCTCTTCACAAGACAGATGTTAGCTTGAACCAGAGGACCGGGATCAAGTTGCATTTTATATTAAGTCTCCATTGTGGGCACTACAATTAAAACACCAGCGCTGCCATATATTCTGTCTCCGCTTATGCTCCTTGCGGTCAAGTGCAGAAAGAGACAGTGGTCCTGGGGCTAGTAGGCATGACTCTAACTTTGGAGTGAGAAATTATGATGTGGTAGAAATTCCAAAGGGCAAACCACACTGATCGAATTTGAGACCTCGTGCTAAGTGCCCTGAATGAGATGTGGCAGGCAGGCGGTTTGATCTGACAGGCGAGGAATGAAGAGGGAGCCCAACCTCACACAATGGCTGACGTTCTCTGGGTGCAGAGAAATAAAAAGTAAAGAATAGTGTTCTGGTGGGCTCATTAGCTGCACATCCATATTACAGGGTACAAGTTCTGATTTCTCCACTCAGAACAGTGAATAGTTTATTCTCCACTTTCTTCTGTAATTAATAATAAAAGCTGTAGCTATTTTACTGAGTCTTTAGGGAGATTTAAAAAAAAACTTGTATTTGAAAAATTACTCAGAAGTACTCAATTCATCATTTGCATATTTGCTACATAAATATAGAAGTAAAGAAACGTATCACCATCATCTCTGAATACTCCCTTATCATCATTAGGACAATTCAACAACAATGATGGTCCCCCTTCTGAAAGGTTTTATGAGATAAATTATAAAGGAAGTCAAAAATCATTTAGCTAAACTATATAAGCCCTAAGGATCTAAAGAGATGTTTAGCAATGGTGGATGGGGAATTGGGGGTAGACTCCAGCAAGTCCCAGATTCCAGGAAAGCAAGAGGCTCCCAGGATTCAACAGGGATGAGATTAGTTTAAATGCCCAACAAGGGGGTGGGAGAACCTGTAAAGACCATATCCAGAGGATAGGAAAGGCACTCTGTTGGGGGAATGGGGCCACCCACTCATCTTCAAATTCTTAACCCAGAGGGCACCTGTCTAAAGGAGATACAGGGACAAAGTGCAAAGCAGACACTGAAGGAAAGGCCATCTAGAGACTGCCCCACCTGGGGATCCATCCCATATACAGACACCATACCCAGACACTTTTGTGAATGCCAAGAAGTGCTTGCTGACAGGAGTCTGTAATAGCTGTCTCCTGAGAGACTCTGCCAGAGCCTGACAAATACAGAGGAGGATGCTTGAAGCCAAACATTGGACTTAGCACAGGGAACCCAATGGAGGAGTTAGAGAAAGGACTGAAGGAGCTGAAGGGGTTTGCAACCTCATAGGAAGACCAATAATATCAACCAACCAGAACACCCCCGCCCCCGAGCTCCCAGGGACACAACCACCACCAAAGAGTACACATGAAGGGACCCATGGCTCCAGCTGCATATGTAGCAGAGGATGGTATTGTCTGGCATCACTAGGAGGAGAAGCCCTTGGCCCTGTGAAGGCTCGATTTCCTGGTGCAGAGGAATGCCAGGGCGGTGAGGTGGGAGTGGGTGGGTGGGAGAGGAAGCACCCTCATAGAAGCAGGGGGACGGGAGATGGGAGAGGGGTTTCTAGAGGGGAAACTGGGAAAGGGAATAACATTTGAAATGTAAATACATAAAATATCCAATAAAAAATATAAAAAGAGATTAGATACATATACCAATGTTTCCTTACTCAAAAAAAAAAAAAAAAAAAAAAAGCTGAAAAGCAAACAGTGCATGAAGCATGTAGCATGTGCTTGTGGAGATAGAATGCAAGCTTTTAATCTGTTATTGCACTGGACAGCGCCTGCAAGAGCAGAACCAGACAACAAGGCTCTCCTTTTTTACTGCTCTGTGTTGCATATAACTCGTTTCTCTCTTGGCCACACTGACATTTGCATTAAATGCTCATTTGCTTTCAGACCTTTAGAATTAATCTTGAAGTCGCTGGGATTGCACATCCTCGGTTATAAGGCTGTTTGACAGTGTGTTACAAGGAGCGAGTTCATGTGTGGCTTTACTCCATGGAACAAAACTTCCATTACTAAGGAGTCACTAAAGCCAGGTTTACAACATATCCCTGAACATTTGGTCTATAACCTCACTTTCTTTAAAACTTTTCCTGCTTTTCTAATATATATTTCTGACATCTTTAGACAACATATTGATTATACAATCACACAAATACTACATATGAGAATATCCATTCCTCCCAAAAGTTGCCAAGCATTTAGAAATAGGATCCTGCTTACAAAGTTATACCTTTGACACAAGGAACAAGCACATTGGTAGTGTCTGTTATGGTGGATGTTACAAGAGATGCCGGGTGGGAAAGATGAGGTAAGACTTGTAATAATTCAATTCCTAACTGGAAACCATGTCTTCCAGCTACATAATCGCATTATACAACTGGTTTTTAATCATACCAAGATCCTATGCTTATACAGCATCCATGTAGAGGTCTTGAACCATGGGGCTTGAGATAGGGTTCCTCTGAGTACCCCTGGCTGTACTAGAACTCTGTAGACCAGGCTGGCTTGGAACTCAGAGATTTGCCTGCTTCTGCCTCTGGAGTTCTGGGATTATAGGCATGTGCCACCACTGCCAGGATTCATGAAGATTTTCTTATTAGATATTTTCTTTATTTAAATTTCAAATTTTATCACCTTTCTTTATTTACCTTCCCCTGCTCACTAACCCACCCACTCCTGCTTCGCTGTCCTGGCATTCCTCTACACTGGGGCACAGAACCTTCACAAGACCAAGGGCCTCTCCTCTCATTGATGTCCCACGAGGTCATCCTCTGCTACATATGTGGCTGGAGCCTTGAGTCCCTCCATGTGTACTCTTTGGTTGGTGGTTTAGTCCCTGGGAGCACTGGGGGTACTAGTTAGTTCATAATGTTGTTCCTCCTATGGGGCTGCAAATCCCTTCAGCTCCTTGGGTACATTCTCTAGTTCCTCCATTGGAGACCCTGTGCTCTGTCCAATGATTGGCTGTGAGCATTCACTTCTGTAATTGTCAGGCACTGGCAGAGCCTCTCTGAAGACAGCTATATCAGGCTCCTGTCAGCAAGCCCTTGTTGGCATCCACAATAGTGTCTGGGTTTGGGAACTGTATATGGGATGAGTCCTCAGGTGGGGCAGTCTCTGGATAGTCATTTCTTCAGTCTCTGCTTCACACTTTGTCTCTGTAACTCTTCCCATGGATATTTTGATCCCCCTTCTAAGAAGGACCGAAGTATTCACATTTTGGTCTTCTTTCTTCTTGAACTTCATGTGGTCTGTGAATTGTATCTTAAGTATTCCAAACTTCTGGGCTAATATCCACTTATCAGTGACTGCATACCATGTGTGTTCTTTTGTGATTGGGTTACCTCACTTAAGATAATGTTTTCTAGTTCCATCCACTTACCAAAGAACTTCATGAGTTCATCGTTTTTAATAGCTGAGTAGTACTCCATTATGTAAATGTACCACATTTTCTGTATCCATTCCTCTGTTGAAAGACGTCTGGATTCTTTCCAGCTTCTGGCTATTATAAACAAGGCTACTATGGACATAGTGAAGCATATGTCCTTGTTATATGTTGGCGCGTCTTCTAGGTATATGCCCTGGAATGGTATAGCTGGATTCTCAGGTAGTACTATGTCCAATTTTCTGAGGAACCTCCATACTGATTTCCAGAGTGGTTGTACCAGCTTGCAATCCCACCAGCAACGGAGAAGTGTTCCTCTTTCTCAACATCCTTGCCAGCAACTGCTGTCACCTGAGTTTTTTATCTTAGCAATTCTGACTAGTGTGAGATGGAATATCAGGCTTGTTTTGATTTTCATTTCCCTGATGACTAAGAATGCTGAACATTTTTTTAGGTGTTTCTCAGCCATTTGGTATTCCTCAGTTGAGAATTCTTTGTTTAGCTCTGTACCTCATTTTTAAATAGGTTTGTTTCTCTGGAGTCTAACTTCTTGAGTTCTTTATATATATATTAGATATTAGCCCTCTCTAGGATGTAGGGTTGGTAAAGATCTTTTTCCAATCTGTTGGTTGCCTTTTTGTCTTATTGACAGTGTCCTTTGCCTTACAGAAGCTTTGCAAATTTATGAGGTCCCATTTGTTGATTCTTGATCTTACAGCACAAGGCATTTCTGTTCTGTTCAGGAATTTTTCCACTGTGCCCATATGTTTGAGGCTCTTCCCCACTTTCTTTGTAAGTTTCAGTGTATCTGGTTTTGTGTGGAGGTTCTTGATCCACTTGGTCTTGAGCTTTGTACAAGGAGATAAGGGTGGATTGATTTGCATTCTTCTACATGCTAACTGCCAGTTGATGCAGCACCATTTGTTGAAAATGCTGTCTTTTTTCCACTGGATGGTTTTAGCTCCTTTGTCAAAGATCAAGTGACCATAAGTGTATGGGTTCATTTCTGAGTATTCAATTCTATTTCATTGATCTACCTGCCTGTCACTGTACCAACACCATGCAGTTTTTATCACAATTGCTCTGTAGTACAGCTTGAGGTCAGGGATGGTGATTCCCCCAGAAGTTCTTTTACTGTTGAGAATAGTTTTTCACTATACTGTGTTTTTTGTTACTCCAGATGAATTTGCAAATTGCCCTTTCTAACTCGGTGAAGAATTGAGTTGGAATTTTGATGGGATTGCACAGAATCTGTACATTGGTTTTTGGCAAGATAGCCATTTTTACTATATTAATCCTGCCAACCCATGAGCACGGCAGATCTTTCCACCTTCTGCGATCTTCTATTTCTTTCTTCAGAGACTTGAAGTTCTTATCATACAGATCTTTCACTTCCTTTATATAAAACTCCAAGCTATTTTATATTATTTGTGAATACAGTGAGGGGTGTTGTTTCCCTAATTTCTTTCCCAGGCTGTTTATCCTTTGTGTAGAGGAAGGACACTGATTTGTTAATTTCATATCCAGCTACTTTTCTAAACTTGTTTATCAGGTTTAGGAATTCTCTGGTGGAATTTTTGGGATCACTTAAGTACACTATCATATCATCTGCAAATAGTGATATTTTGACTTCTTCCTTTCCGATTTGTATCCCCTTGATCTCCTTTTGTTGTCTAATTGCTCTGGCTAGGACTTCAAGTACTATATTGAATAGGTAGGGAGAGAGTGGGCAGCCTTGTCTGGTCCCTGAGTTTAGTGGGATAGCTTCAAGTTTCTATTTAGTTCGATGTTGGCTACTGGTTTGCTGTATATTCCTTTTACTGTGTTTAGGTATGGACCTTGAATTCCTGATCTTTCCAAGATTTTTTTTTTTTTGGTTTTTTTTTTTTTTCGAGACAGGGTTTCTCTGGATAGCCCTGGCTGTCCTGGAACTCACATTGTAGACCAGGCTGGCCTCGAACTCAGAAATCCGCCTGCCTCTGCCTCCCAAGTGCTGGGATTAAAGGCGTGCGCCACCACGCCCGGCCCTCTTTCCAAGATTTTTATCATGAAGGAGTGTTGAATTTTGTCAAATGCTTTCTGAGCATCTAATGAAATGATCATATGGGGGTTTTTTCCTTTGAATTTGTTTATATAGTGGATTATGTTGATGGATTTCTGTACAGTGAACCATCCTTGCATCCCTGGGATGAAACCTACTTGATCATGATGGATGATCATTTTAATGTGTCCTTGGATTTGGTTTGGGAGCATTTTATTGAGTATTTTTGCATCGATGTCCATAGGGAAATTGGTCTCAAGTTCTCTTTCTTTGTTGGGTCTTTGTGTGGTTTAGGTATCAGAGTAATTGTGGTTTCATAGAACAAATTGGGTAGAGTAACTTCTGTTTCTATTTTGTGGAATAGTTTGAGGAGTATTGGTATTAGGTCTTCTTTGAAGGCCTGATAGACCTCTTCACTAAACCCATCTGATCCTGGGCTTTTTTTAGTTGGGAGACTATTAATAACTAATTCTATTTCTTTAGGGGATATGGGACTGTTTAGATTGTTAATCTGATCCTGATTTAACTTTGATACCTGGTATCTGTCTAGAAAATTGTCCATTTCATCCAGGTTTTCCAGTTTTGTTGAGTATAGGCTTTTGTAGTAGGATCTGATGTTTTGTTTTGTTTTGTTTTGTTTGGATTTCCTCAGTTTCTGTTGTATGTCTCCCATTTCATTTCAGATTTTGTTAATTAGGATACTGTCTCTGTGCCTTCTAGTTAGTCTGGCTAAGGGTTTATCTATTTTGTTGATTTTCTCAAAGAACCAGCTCCCAGTTTGGTATAGTTTTTTTTTTTTTTGTATAGTTCTTTTTGTTTCTATTTGGTTGATTTCAGCCCTGAGGTTGATTATTTCCTGATGTCTACTCCTCTTGGGTGAATTTGTTTCTTTTTTTCTAGAACTTTCAGGTGTTCTGTCAAGATGCTACAGTATGCTCTCCCCAGTTTCTTTTGGAGGTACTCAGATCTATGAGTTTTCCTCTTAGGCCTGCTTTCATTGTGTTTCACTAGTTTGGGTATGTTGTGACTTCATTTTCTTTAAATTCTAAAAAGTCTTTCATTTCTTTCTTTATTTCTTCCTTGACCAACTTATTATTGAGTAAACTGCTGTTCAGCTTCCACATGAATGACAGCTTTCTATTATTTATGTTGTTATTGAAGATCAGCCTCAGTCCATGGTGATCTGATAGGTTGCATGAGATAATTTCAATATTTTTGTATCTGTTGAGGTCTGTTTTGTGACTGATTATATGGTCAGTTTTGGAGAAGGTGCCATGAGGTGCTGAGAAGAAGGTATATTCTCTTGTTTTGGGATAAAATGTTCTATAGATATCTGTAAAATCTATTTGGTTCATATCTTCTGTTAGTTTCACTGTGTCTCTGTTTAGTTTGTGTTTCCATGATCTGTCCATTGATTAGAGTGGAGTGTTGAAGTCTCCCACTATTATTGTGTGAGGTGCAATGTGTGCTTGAGCTTTAGTAAAGTTTCTTTTATGAATGTGGGTGCTCTTGAATTTGGAGCACAGATGTTCAGAAGTGAGAGTTCATCTTGGAAGATTTTACCTTTCATGAGTATGCAGTGTCCCTCCTTATCTTTTTTGATAACTTTAGATAGGCAGTAAATTTTATTTGATATTAGAATGGCTACTCCAGTTTGTTTCTTAGGACCATTTGCTTGAAAAATTGTTTTCCAACCTTTTACTCTGAGGTAGTGTCTGTCTTTGTTCACTGAGGTGGGTTTCCTGTATGCAGGAAAATGTTGGGTCCTGTTTACAGTCTGTTAGTCTATGTCTTTTTATTGGGGAATTGAGTCCATTGATAATAAGAGATATTAAGGAAAAGTGATTGTTGCTTCCTTTTATTTTTGTTGTTAGAGGTAGAATTATGTTAATGTGACTATCTTCTTTTTGGTTTGTTAAAAGATTATTTTCTTGCTTTTTCTAGGGTGTAGTTTCCCTCCTTGTATTAGGATTTTCCATTTATTATTCTTTGAAGGGCTGTATTTGTGGAAAGATATTGTGTAAGTTTGGTTTTGTGATGGAATACCTTGGTTTCTCCATCTATGGTAATTCAGAGTCTTGCTGGGTATAGTAGTCTGGGCTGGCATTTGTGTTCTCTTAGGGTCTGTATGACATCTGTCCAGGATCTTCTTGCTTTCATAGTCTCTGGTGAGAAGTCTAGTGTAATTGTGATAGGTCTACCTTTGAATGTTACGTGACATTTTTCCCTTACTGCTTTTAATATTCTATCTTTGTTTTGTGCATTTAGTGTTTTGACTATTATGTGATAGGAGGAATTACTTTTCTGGTCCAATCTATTTGAAGTTCTGTAGACTTCTTGTATGTTCCTTCTCTTTCTTTAGCTTAGGGGAGTTTTCTTATATAATTTTGTTGAAGATGTTTACTGGCCTTTTAAGCTGGGAATCTTCCCTCTCTTCTATACCTATTATCCTTAGGTTTGGTTTTCTCATTGTGCCCTGGATTTCCTGGATGTTTTGGGTTAGGAGCTTTTTGCACTTTGAGTTTTCTTTGACTGTTGTGTCAGTGTTTTCTATAGTACCTTCTGCACCTGAGATTCTCTTTTTCATCTCTTGTATTCTGTTGGTGATACTTGCATCTATGTGCTCTTGACCTCTTACCTAGGTTTTCTATCTCCAGAATTGTCTCCCTTTGTGATTTCTTTATTGTTTCTACTTCCACTTTTAGATCCTGGATGGTTTTGTTCAATTCCATCACCTGTTTGGTTGTGTTTTCCTGAAATTCTTTAAGAGATTTTTGTGTTTCCATTTGTACTGGCTAGTTTTGTGTCAAGTTGATACAGCTGGAGTTATCACAGAGAAAGGAGCTTCAGTTGAGGAAATGCCTCCATGAGATCCAACTGTAAGGCATTTTCTCAATTAGTGATCAAGGGGGAAAGTCCCCTTGTGGGTGGGACCATCTCTGGGCTGGTAGTCTTAGGTTCTATAAGAGAGCAGGCTGAGCAAGCCAGGGGAAGCAAGCCAGTAAGGAACATCCCTCCACGGCTTCTGCATCAGCTCCTGCTTCCTGACCTGCTTGAGTTCCAGTCCTGACTTCCTTGGTGATGAACAGCAGTGTGGAAGTGTAAGCCGAATAAACCCTTTTCCTCCCCAACTTGCTTCTTGGTCATGATGTTTGTCCAGGAATAGAAACCCTGACTAAGACACCATTTTAAGGGCTTCTACCTGTTTATGTGTGTTCAGGTGTATTTCTTCAATGGAGTTATTTATGTCCTTCTTAAAGTCTTCTATCAGCATCAGGAGTTGTGATTTTAAATCCAAATCTTTCTTTTCCAGTATGTTGGGGTATCCAGGACTTGCCATTTTGGGAGAACTGAGTTCTAATGGTGCTATGTAGCTTTGGTTTCTGTTGGTAAGGCTCTTGAGCTTGCCTTTAGCCATCTGTTATCTCTGGTGCTGGTTGATCTTGTTGTCTCTGGCTTGAGCTTGTCCCTCCGGTGGGCCTGTAAGCCTGTGTCAGAACTCCCGAGAGACCAGCTCTCCCCTGGCAGGACCCCGTGCACCGAGGGCAGCGGTCCAGTCCCAGCTCCTGGGTGCAGAAGGAGGCAGAAAGGATCCTGTATCATCTGCTCCACTGCTCCTGCAGCCTGTGTGCTGGGGACTTTGAAAAGTATTCATTCTCCTGAGCTGTAGCAGCCTACCCTAAGCAGGCTGTTCGTCAAACAGGCTAAATACCACAAAACCTATGTGTATTTTGAAGAACTTAATTTGATAGAGATATCCAAAAGGCAAGTGGAAGCTCTTTGAGTGTGAAAATGAGAGTTTATCCCAGACACTATGAGGAGGAGAACAAAGCTGAGCCACCTTGAATCAGTGCTTACCAAAAATGCTGTCAAGGGGGTCAATGATCTTATGTATAGCAACAAAGAAGGCTGCAGCGCACCAGTTGCTATAATTGCAGTAGCCGGCACAGGTCACTGATTGGCACTTGGTCTCTTGGACCTGCAGGTAAGATTTTTGATATATGCCCAAAGATAAATTTTTTAAACATGATTTTGTCTTTCTTTGTGAGACAGAGAGAATTCCTGCCTTACGGAATCTTTACTGTGATAAACGCAATTGCAGTAATTACAATTTCTGCTTTTTAAAGTTTACAACCCATGGGAAGAAACATTTTACATTAGGACTCCCTACACACATACATAAATTTGTAAGTAAAGGTTTTGTCAATAAGACTTTTCCTAATATTTGAGATGCGTTCTGATGATTTTCTAAACAATATAGTTTTATTCTTTTCTAGTTTTGAAAATGTCTCAAAGGCTGCAGTGCCCAGTGCTGAAGAATATACTTAGTATGCACACAAGACTCTGTGTTCAATACCCAGTACCTTCATCCAATAAAAATTCTAAATGTAATCTGCTATTGATTTGGAATATATTAAAGAGATGGAAGTCTCACTTGGAAAGCATAAACCTAATTACTTGGCTCAATAAACATTACATTCTCTGTTTTTCTTTCTTCTCTTTAACTCTTTCAGGATTTCCTTCCACTGCTTTTTGATCTCCTTGCTTTGTGATGAAAATTCTGTGGCCAGGCACAAAGTTACTCTTTTGTGTATGTGATATGTTATTCCCCCCCCCCTCCCAAAAAGCTTACAAGAAATTTTAGCAATGGACCTCTGATGTGACTCCCTAGGCAGGGAGAACAGGTGAGTCCAAGGAGTTTAAGTCTGACAGCAGAGTGCAGCAGAGAAAGGTGTCTAAACCTCTGCTTTAAAATTCCTCTCAGGTCATGGCCTTATTCTTGTTCTTGTGCGTGGGAGGCTCTGGGGTACTAGCAGAGAGCATCCCTGGGAGTTGGAAAACAGAGGCCATGTCCAAGGCAGTACAGCACTGGGAGATACTGGAGTACAGACCCACACAGAATGGAAAGATTTTGGTGGGTATTGTGGGCTTTCAATTATGCTCCAGCAAAACCATGACCTAGAAGGAATAATTATGCTTGTGAGCTGCAAAACCCTAAACCTGCCAACAAAGCTACACAAATGTCAGCCAGAAAATTTAACCAAAGAGTAAAAAATGACCACTTTACAGCCTGATAGCATAGACTGGATGTTTTTATAAGTTACCATTCCAGCAGCTGCTAGCATCAAATTATAAATGATTAACTTTGGTAAAGATCACGAAAGGTGAGCAATGTGTGACTTAACACTAGTTTGGTGGAAAGAGACACGTACATGGCCACGTTAGTCCTGTGTACATGGCCACATTAGTCCTGTGTACATGGCCACATTAGTCCTGTGTTTGACTATGAAAAGGAAAAAGGCCAAAGTTCTCCAATTTTTGAAAAGACTATAATCTGTTCATCTGAGAAATCCTAGGAATAGAATAGAAAAAACACACAAAAAATTACAATAAAAGTAGTGAAAATTCATTAAAGAGACTATCTTGAAAGCAGCAAATGTATATCACATACAGGAAAATGCAGATAAGTATTATTGTAGACCTTCAGCAGGCTAGCTAAAGACAATGGAATGACATTTTTAAGTACTGAGAGAAAATTCATTAATTTTCAATATTAAAGTAAATTAATATTTAATTTTTGCCTTATGTGTCTGAGTGTTTACCTACATATTTGTATGTGTACCAAGTGCATCTGCATGTCTGAAGAGACCAGAAGAGAATGCAACATTCCTTGGACCTAGAGTTACAAATGAATATGAGCTACCATGTGGATGATGGGAACTGACCCTGGATCCTCTGCAAGAGAAGCAAGTGTTCTCAACCACTGAGCCACCTCTCAGACCTCTCTCTAAGGAGGCGTGGGACCGTTCTTAACCACTGAGCCACCTCTCTGACCTCTCTCTGAGGAGGCGTGGGACCGTTCTTAACCACTGAGCCACCTCTCAGACCTCTCTCTAAGGAGGCGTGGGACTGTTTTGTGGTTAAGGAAAGTGGTGACAGGTGTGGTCTGATTGCAGCTGGAGGCAGGAATCAGGGTGACAGCAAACAATGTTACCAGAAGAGTAATATCACAGAAGGTGACAGCAGGTGTAAGCTCCTATCTATAGGCAGGATGAAATGTCCAGAGTGGCACAGATGTTAGGGTAAAATTAATAACAACACAAAGAGATGCTTGTCACCTGCAGATGTGAAGTCATGGCAACAAACACTTCAGTAAAGATATCTGAGCAGTATGCTAAGATTCTCATTTTCTTTCTCTCTCTCTCTCTCTCTCTCTCTCTCTCTCTCTCTCTCTCTCCCTCCCTCCCTCCCTCTCCCTCTCTCTCTCTCCCTCCCTCCCTCCCTCCCTCCTCCATGGGACCCAGATGCCCACACCAACCTGGGAATCAGGTAGGTGATTTTCACTCTCCTTCCTGTCTTCCATCGCAAAGCCCGACTCTTGTCCCCAGCCCTGCAGAAGCCTGTCCTCTCTCTGTCTCCATCCCACTGGATTTCATGGAAGACAGTTTTCCTCCTTCCTGTGGACCCTTACTGTGTCCCTCTAACACCTCCTTATGCCTTTGTGTCATCCTTCAATACCTAGAAATACATCATACCTTGCCTTCTACCCCCATGACTACATAGGACAGAGACTAAAAAGCATCGTCTATCAGGCAATGCCCCATACCACCACACTTTCCTAAGACCCACAGATAGCAACAGAAACCAAGGAATGAAACACTCACATAACACACACAAGGTCAGCTATCAAAACCTAGAATCACAACCACCCTAAACCCAGATGTCTAGACTCTAGCTCAAAGATACAATCATGAACACCCAACACAATACGATCCCACCAGAATCCAGCAACTGTACTATAGTAACTGTGGGATAAATGCAATAAAGATGAAGCACAAGACACATACTTTCAAAATGGCATTATGAATATGTTCAAGGATTCTAAGGAGGATGTGAATAAATCTCCCAATGGAGTCTGTGAAAACAAAGAAAGAGTGGAGTGAAATTTATGAAAACAGCTCAAAACATGAAAATAGTAATAGATTTCCTAAACTGAGGGAAAACCAGAAATGAAAATTTAGGAAGTCAGGCAAACATCTCGGAAGCGAGCCTCACCAACAAAGTACAAGAGATGGAAAAGGGAACCAGTGCCATTAAAGACAGAAGAAATGCATACTGTGGTCAAAGAAAATATTAAATCTAAAAAAGTCCAGGCATAAAATATCCAGGAAATCTGAAATACTATGAAAAAAATCTAATTATAAATAATAGGAATAGAGGAAGGAGAAGAAACTCAGGTCAAAGGCACAGAAAATACTTTCAACACAGTCATGGAAGAAAATTTCCTTAACCTAATGAAAGAGATGTCTATCATAGTACATGAAACATACAGAACACCAAGTAGCCTGAACAAGAACTAAATTCCTCTCAGAACAAAATAATCAAAATACTAAACAAACAGAACAACAACAACAATATTAAAAGCCACAAAGAAAAAAATACTAAGCAACATCTAAAGGCAACCCTATAGAATAATACCTGACTTTTCCATAGGCCTGGATGGATATTATACAAACTCTGAGAGACCACAGATGCCAGCCCAGACTACTATACTGAGCAAAACTTTAAATTACAATAGATGGAGAAAGAAAAGCATACCACAATGAAATGAAATCTAAGCAGCATCTATCTACAAACCCTGCTGTATTGAAGGTGCTCAAAAGAAAACTTCAACAAGGAGAGATTAACCACACTCAAGGAAACACAAGGAACAAATCATGCCAGATCAGAAAATCAAAGGAGTGGGAGGTGAAATTCCCACACCATCACAATAAAATAACAAAAAAATCAATAAAGGTTGCTCAATATCAGTGAAGTAAGTTTCACAATAAAAAGATAAGTAGTGATGATAGAGTTAAAAAAACAAACAGGATTCATACTTCTGCTGTATCAAAAAACAAACTACAACAACAACAAAACCAAAAACACCTTAACATCAAGATAGACATTGTCTCAGGGTAAAAGGATGATGAAAAAAGATAATCCAAGAAAATGGACCCAAGAAGCAAGCTTGTGTAGCCAAAAAATGTCAGATATTAAAGTATATCTGACAAAATAAACTTCAAATCAAAGCTAATCAGAAGAGATGGGGAAACCCCACATATTCATCAAAAGAAAAATCTACAAAAGGACATTGTAACTCTTAACATCTTAACTAAACACAAGGGCATCCAAGTTCATTAAAAAAAAAAAAAACTACTACAGCTTAACTCACATATTGACCCTTCCACATTGACAGTGGGTGACTTTAGTACCCCAATCTTGACAACAAATGGATCATCCAGATTAAAAACTCAACAGAGAAATGCTGGAGCTAACTGTTGAAAACCAAATGGACCTAAGTGATATTTACAGTACATTCACCAAACACAAAAGGATTATTTCTTCTTCTCGGAAGCTCATAGAACTTTCTCTAAAATTGACCACATACTCAAACACAAAGCAAACCTCAACAGATTCAATAAAATTGAAATATTATATCCCTATAAAATATATTGTATTATAATATAATCCATCTGACCATCATATATTCTACCCTATACTCCATCTGACCATCATGGATTAAAGCTGGATATCAACAATAACAGGAACAATGGAAAGTTTACAGTCTCATAGAAACTGAGTAACTCACTACTGAACAAAAACTGGGTCAAACATATATCAGGAAAGAAATCCAAACCTTTAAAGAATTGAATGAAAATGAAAACACAACATACCCAAACCTATGGCACACAATGAAGTCCGTTCTAAGAGGTAAATTTATAACACTAAGTGTCTATGTATAGAAAAAGGACAGGAGATGGATTTCATATTTGAAACTTAACAGCACACCTACTGAAAACTCTAGAACAAAAAGATGTAATACCCAAAATGAGTAGACATTAAAAAATAATCAAACCCAGGACCAAAATCAATAAAATGGAAAAAAGAATGAATGAATTAAGGAGCTGGTTATTTGAGAAAATAAATATAACTGACAAACTCTTAGCTAAATTAACTAAAAGATGGAGAGAGGAGATCCAAATTAATAAAATTAGAGACAAAATGGGGACATAACAACAGACACTGAGGAAACCCAGAGAGTCATAAAGACATACTTTAAAACATATAGTCCATCAAATTGAAAATCTTAAAATAGATGGATAAATTTATGAATATGTACTACTTATCAAATTTAAATCAAGATCAGATGTACAATTTAAACAAACTTATAATTCATAGTAAATTAGAAGCAGTAATTAAAAGTCTCTCAATCAAAACTAAAAGCTCAGAATCAGATGAATTCAGTATGGAAGTCTACTGACTTTCAAAGAAGAACGAATTCCAATACTCCTCAAATTATTCTGTAAAAATAATTTGAGGCCTTTAAGAAAATGCAACAAACCTATATGATAAGAGTCATAGGGAGATTATAGATACAAGGGTCATACCTCAAAGGGTATGTACACCAAGGCCACAGCAAACATCAACCTAAATGGATAGACACTCAAAGTAGTTTCACTAAAATCAGGAACAAGTCAAGACTGTCCACTCTCTCCATACCTATTCAGTATAGTACTAAAAGTTTTAGCTAAAGCAATAAGACAACTGGAGGAGATCAAGGCTATACAAACAGGAAAAGAAGAAGTCAAAGTGTCTTTATTTGCAAATGTTATGACAGTATATATAAGTGACTCTAAAATTTTTACCAGGAAACTCCTACAGCTGATAAATACTTTCTGCAAAGTAGTTGGATACAAAATTATCTCAAAAACAAAACAGAACAAAAAACAAAAACAGTAGACTTCTTGCAGTTACTTCCTGCAGCCTCCAGAACCACATGTAGAACTCTCAGCTACCTTTCCGGCACCATGTCTGCCTGCACACTGCCATGCTTCCTGCCATGATGATAAAGGACTAAACTTCTGAAATGTAAGTCAGCCCCAAATAAATGTTTTCCTTTATTAAAAGTTGTCAAGGTCATGGTGTCTTTTCACAGCAATAAAAACACTAAGACCGGCATTGACTTGGGTCTGGTAATTTTAGTGTGTGATGGTTTGTGTTTGCAAGTTCTATTCAATAAAATTTTGTTTCATACTTTTTAAAAGTTAAGAAATTTCTAAATAGGACTTAAGTTTCATAGGAAATAAGACAAACAATTGACAAATGCGACTTCATGAAGTTAAAAGGCTTCATCAGAGGAAATTATCAATTGAGTGAAGATGTAGCCTACAGCATGGGAGACCATTCTTGTCAGATGCACATCTGACAGAACATTAATACCTAGATTATGTAAGAATGAGTAAAATCACTAAGCCTTATGAAAATAAACATCATAATAATCATAACGTAGGCCATGAATCTGAGCAGAGAGTTATCAGAAGAAACATAATTAGCTACTAAACAATTGAAAAGTGTTCAACATCTGCAGCTGCTCTCGATTCCTTTATGTTGCTGTGATACAAAAAGAAAAATCACCCAAGGCTCAAGTGCAAAGAAGGAGAAGAGGTGAGAGTGACTGACCCACCTGCCAGCTGAACTAAGTTCACTCCCTAAGTTGGTTCCCAAAGACACTGCCCTCCCCACCTCATTGCCTTTCCAGTTTCAACAAAATTCCAACACAACACTTTACAGACCTTGAAAGAACAATACTTAACTTCATATAGACAAAAATTAAAAATAAAAAACAAAAAACAGGATAGCTACAAAAATCCTGGAAAATAAAAGAATTGGTGGAGTTATCACCATTCTTTAGCTCAAACTGTGCTACGGAGATGTAGCAATAAAAACGCATGCTATTGGCATGCAAACAGACAGGTTTATCAATGGAATCAAATGAAAGACCTAGACATAAATTCACTCACCTGTGGACACTTGATTTTTTTTTATAAAGAAGCCAGAAATATATAATGGAAAAAAGAAACAAGTATCTCTCTGGAAAGAGCATCTTCAACAAATGGTGCTGGTCTAACTGGATGCTGGCATGTAAAAGAATGCAAATAGATTCTTATCTATTGCACTACACAAACCTCAAGTCCAAGTGGATCAAAGACCTCAGCATAAAACCAGGTACACTGAACTTGACAGCAGAGGAGTGAGGAATAATCTTGGATGCATTGGCACAGGATTATTCTTGAACAGAACACCGATAGCACAGGCACTAAGATTAACAATCTATAAATAGGACCTCATGAAACTAAAAGCTTCTGTAAGGCAAAGGACACTGTGGATAGGACAAAATGAGAGCCCACAGAATGGGAAAAGATCTTCACTACGTCTGACAGAGGACTAATATCCAAAATATATAAAGAAATCAAGACACTAGACATCAACAAACTAAATAATCCAATTAGAAAATGAGGTACAGATCTAAACAGAGAATTCTCAACAGAGGAATCTCAAATGGCCAGGAAACACTTAAAGAAATATTCAACATCCTTAGTCATCAGGGAAATGAAAATTAAAACAACTTTGAGATTCCATCTTACACCTGTCAGATAGCTAAGACTTAATAATGGGGGACATGGGGCCTGAATCAGTCATCTGTAACCAGGCAACGCCTCAAGTGGAGGTACTGGGACACCAGCCCAACCACAAAACCTTTGTCCTGCCTACAGAGTGTTCTGGGACTGGAGCCCAGCAGAATCATCAAAGAGACCAGAGGGACTTCATCCAGCAACTGACGGAAGCAGATGAGAGTTCCACAGCCAGACATTAAGTGGAGCTTGAGGAGTCCTGTGGGGAATCAGGGGAGGAGGGATCAGAGGAACAAGAGGATCCAGGCACACCGAGAATGATGTCCACAGAATCAGCAGGCTGGGACTTGTAGGGGATTGCAGAGATCAGGATGCATATGGGGTCTGACATAGGTCCTCTGCTTATGTTATGGCTGAGTAACTTGGCATTCTTGTGGAAATCCTAACAGTGGGAGCAGGGGTGTCCCTGACTCTGTTGCCTACTCATAGGACCCTTTTCTTTCTACTGGGTTGCCTTGTCCAGCCTTGATGTGATGGCATGTACCTGATCTTATTGCAGCTTGTTATGCTGGGTTTGGTTGATGTCCCTGAGAGGGCTGCTCTTTCCTAAGGGGAAGAGGGTGGACCTGGTATTGTATCAAGTTAGGTAGATCAGGACCAGAGGAATAAACATATGTTTTCTCTCTCTTAAAATTTTCATTTTGGGGAGGTGAGGTGGAAATATTTTGCATTTTGAACAAATACTTTTATTGGAGTTTGCTCTTTTGTAGACAAAAGTAATTTTACATTTGTTTACTCATTACAGGTAGTCTGAGATAGAGAATACATCTTAGAAAAAAAAAACAAAAAACATCTGATTTACTGATTCACTCCAAGAGAGAGTCACTATGTAGGACAGTGAATTGTTCTAAATACTTTGTTCATTGCTAGGTTATTAAGAATTTAGTTTGCCTATAAGAAAGTTGACCACACCTATAAGTCAGTGTACTTTCAATAGGCACATGTTGGGAAAGTTGTTTAAATGAGTTTTCTCATCCAAGATCAGGAAAGAGGCCAAGAGTCTCTAGTCCAATGCAGGTCCCTGGTTACTGCTGCTGCTGCTGTGTGAACTAGGGTCTGAGGAATTGGGTTTCGTTTCAGTGATCCAAGTAACTCTTTCTTGGCACTGAAATGATCCTTGTGACTCTCATGAATTTTCCGATTTTAGGTTTTGAAACAACAATTCAAATTTAAATCAAACTAAGAAATTTTCTCCCATCACCGCAGTTTTGATTTTGCCTTGGACATTTGAAGCGTTTGGGGCCAGATTTCAGCATACGACACTTCTTCCAGGTGTCCTAGTGTCAGAGGGCACTGTGCCAGACAGAGAACAGCAGAAGCAGAACTCATTCAAGATTAAAGAGAGACTAAAGACATAGAAAATCAATATGTCTGGTCACTGATGACTACTTGTAGATCAGCTGTCCAAATATTAATTATATTGTAGGCTGTTAAAGAACCTTATTACTGAGGATTTCCCACTTGAACTTTCTGGATGAAACCACCTGCCTTTTTGATCTGCTAACTTTGACTTTCAGGCCATGGACATACTTTGGTCTTCAAGGTGATACTCCCAAGTGAAGTGTCCTTTAATGTAATAAGATGCTATAGTCTTCTGTGTAGGCATTCTTATCTAGGGAAAAGTTGGCCTTTTCCTTTGCTGATGGTCACCAGGCAGTCATATCCATAAAGGCCTTTGGTCTGTCCCAAGGCCAGGAGCTTCTAGCCAGCATCTTCTGAGTTAGTCATTTGTTAAGTAGATATTTGCCGAGTGTCATTGCTGGGGCCTCCAAACGATGACTGCAGGAGGTTTTTATGAAACACCTTCATCACCAGTAGTTCCCTCGTGGTGGCAGATAACAGAACAAAACAACTTCATAATGATCCTTACTTTAAAATTCAAATGATTAGATGCTTATCTTCACATTGGAATGAGTACTTACAGAAGCCAGGAGCAAGAAGAGATTCCTAAGAAGCATCAGGAAGGAGGAAGATTTAAAACATGTTATCTGAAAGTGGAGAACAGAAATATGAGGGGCAGAAAAGCCTCCATGAGGGCAGGGTCAGAAGGACAGGAGAAGGTGGAAGTTGGGAAAGTTCAATCCAAACTAAGGATGAGGGGGGGGGAAGCATGGAAAGCCGTCGGAACATGGTCCGTGAATGAGCTGCGTGGGGAGAATTCTGATCACTTGTGAGAAAAATCCAAGGGAACAGAACAAGAGTCCTCAGACCTCAGCAGTCCAAGGACAAAACTGTTCCAGGAATGTGCGTTCACGCCCCTCCCAGGAGTGGTAATAGAAGCGGGTTTACTTTTGATTACCCATCTTGATCTTACTATTATTCAGATGATGTCTAAAAGCATGGCTTGTACTTATGACTGTATAAGCCTAAATTCATGTGAACATGCCTTGCCCTCAACTGGATACAGTTTGAACTTGTGTGAACTCTGCCCATGTGACCTTGCTTGACCCACCCAGAATATAAATTGTCGGATGCTCTGAATAAAGTTAGCTATTGCATGAGACTTTGGTTTGCCTAATTTTTAGGCTCCACTCTCCCAGGTTCACTCCGTCAACTAGAATAGAAACAGAGAGTTACTATTGTTTAAAATATCTTTAGAGTCTTGGTGGAGCTACACTGTATGAGTTCACATTATTGCTTTCAGAAGCCATAAGTTTTAAAGCAAAAATCCCATTGCTGGCTGTGAGATATTTTTCTATGGATTGTTGGGCAGAAAGCACCATGTGATTCCAAACCAATACATGGTGTTTTCATTTTTATTGGTCACTCACCAGAACTATTCAGTCAAGCTCTCCACACACTGAATGCAGGACACAAAGAAATCAAGCTGGAACTAAGCTGTAAGCTTTCTCTCTGTCATTCATAGTGACAGTTCTCTGAAAGCTGCTGCGGGAGAAAAGTCCATCAGTGGTCTTTCTAAGCTGTAGACCATGCGTGCTACAACACCAGTCTGCAGGCACGAGTTCACTGGTACAATAGTGGCTGGAATGTTTGCTGGTTAGCCAACTCCTTCCCAGTATGGTTTAAGGTCCAGTCCACCAAAATAAATCCATGCCTGATACTGTAAACCTGGTCAAAAGCCCATCTCGGAGGAGGACACAGGCCTAGGGAGAGACTATTCTAGTGACATGTTCAGCACAGCTTGATCCTTGAACTTTGACTAGCAGAAGCAAAGAAATGAAGAAAGGGACACACATACAGAAAAGCTGGGGTCAGACGAGGTGTGTGTGCACTGATGGAGTGGAGCCTACTACCTCTCCAGTCTGGGACCTCGGTGTGTTTATTACACATAGCCGAGGGAGGAGGGGTTAGCTCAGAGATCTCTATAGGTGAGCAGTCTCTGGCTATGAACTGGGAGGAGGAAGCTACAGATGTTAGTTTTGTACACACGGCTCGTTGTCAGTAAAATCAGGGTTACTTGGACCAGAGAAAGAAGCTTTTGCCATGACAATGACCAAGGCCTGAGACCCTTGGGAAATCGCTATAACAAAGTAGCGTGAGCAAGCCATGAGAAGGGAGCCAGTAAGCAGTGGCCCCCTGTGGCAGTGGTTCTCAACCTTCCTAATGCCACAACCCATTAATACACTTCCTCATGTTGTGGTAACCTTCATGTGTAATTATTTATGTTGCTACATCATGGTGGCAATTTTGCTCCTGTTATAAGTTATAATGTAAACAATTTTTTGGACATGGGAATTTTGCTAAAATTCAGGCCCCACAGGTTGAGAAACACTGCTCTATAGCCTCTGTTCCTGTTCTGCCTCTGGGTTTCTGCCTTGAGTTCCTGCCCTAGCTTCCCTCAGTGATGGATTTATAAACTGTACGATTAAACACATTCTTTCCTCTCCAAGCTGCTTTTGATTACAGTATTCTATCACAACAATAGGAGCCTTAAGATAGCATGTATGAATTGTCAAAAAAATCCAAAAAAGATGCAACTGTGGTATATTCTAAGGGCAAGATTTAAAAAGAGAGCTTTAAAATTAGTTTTATGAAGCATAAATGCACTGAAGTGATCCCATCGGCTTTTATTAGCTATGGCAGACTCCTCACTCCCCCAATGCCTCTGATTCGGGCAGTCAATATATGCCTTCCATCTGATGATTTGGGGGGAAGAAATGTTAAATCTTGGCATCATCACACACACACACACACACACACACAAGAATTCTTGTTTTCACAAAACTCAGCATAAAAGCAGTTTATGAAAATGGTCAAAGATGAGGAGCGGAGGCTTCTACAATGTGAGCTGCTGCCAACATGCAGGGAGCTGAGGTAAAGAGCAACTCAGAACGTGAGCACTGCGTGGCCATGGCCTGAATTCCAGGCAGCTCATCAGTACTGACAAGGCACTAACCGCACTCAGGTGCACTTCAATCAGAGCTAGATTATATCATTAAGATTAACGAGGTGCAAGAAGACGTTAATGAAGAGAAGAGGGTGGTTATAGAGGGTTTGAAATGCATTTTGTTCATCAGGCAACAAAGTAATTAGCAGTGCAATCACACCTCTCGTTGGCAGACAGATGGAAAGTTTTCCTTCTTTAAGATGTAGTTGAAGCTACGCAAGTTCAAACTGTGCATGGAGCGTCTCCGAAACGTTCCCTCACACGGCCTGTCAGACCAGCTTAGTGAAAGCAGACACGAACTTATCTACATTTTGCTAAGCTTTTTATTTAAGAAACAAATAGAAACCGTATTTAGCTGTTCTCCCTGTGGTGCATATTTTCTCACTACATTGCTGTGATATTTTTCTCTCTTGCAGCACCCATCATGTTTCTAAGTGATATTTTTCAGCATTAATCTCCATATATGTTCACTAAAATTCTGAGGTAGAGACCAAAGCACCCTCAGGAAACTCAGCAGCTTTTTAGCTTGGGAAGGAAATGCTGTGTTTATCAGTTATCAGTATATACTTTCACATTTTCCTGGAAAATAATAAAATAAACTAGAAGACAACCCCACGAAAGTGCACAGCCACACTTCTGGAATTCTTCTTTTAAATGCTTGATCCTGTTTTGACAAAGTTAATGTTAGGTAAGCCCTCCTGCTCCTTAGTTTCCTCAAGTATTTCTGTCCATGTTACTAGTATAATGAGTCTTACAATTCATAATTTAGGAAGTTCTAGAACATAAGATGTTCAATAGGCAGTAGGTATTCTAAGTATTAAAAATGTCCTAGATGAGCAGTGGTAGCACATGCCTTGGAGGCAGAGGCAGATTTCTGTGAGTTCAATGTCAGCCTGGTCTACAAAGCCAGCTTCAGAACAGGGAGGGCTACACAAAAAAACCCTGTCTCAAAGAATGAAAGAAAAATGTCCTACTGTGTAACAGCACATTCTACGTTCACACTGATGGATACTGTGATTAGAAAGAAAATTATATACAAATAAAACTTGATCATAAATTTAAGAAAGGATTTTTAATAAACATGTGAAGATGTGCTTCATAGCAATCATGACTTAAAAAACAAACAGACTCTGGGTCTGGCAAGATGGCTCAGCAGGTAAGAGCACTGACTGCTCTTCTGAAGGTCCTGAGTTCAAATCCCAGCAACCACATGGTGGCTCACAACCACGCATAATGAGATCTGATGCCCTCTTCTGGCGACTGTCTGAAGACAGCTACAGTGTACTTATAAATCTTTGGGCCAGAGCGAGCAGAGGCCAACCTTAGCGAGTGGGGTTGACCAGAGCAAGCAGAGGTCCTAAAATTCAATCTCCAACAACCACATGAAGGCTCACAACCATCTGTACAAGCTACAGTGTACTCATATACATAAAATAAATAAATAAATCTTAAAAAAAAAAAAACAGACTCAGAAATCCTAAGGTTAAATGTCAGTAGTAAAATACATATAACAGCAAATTTCCCACTTTAGGCAGTTTATACCTTCAGTTCAGTGTTACTAAGCACATCTACATTCATAACCATCACCACCATCCTAAATATCAGTTTTAAAGACAAATATCCAACATAAGAAAAACAGCAACACACAGAAACTCAACACTACACTTATGGGACTGATGTTAATGAGGTCCTCCTTCTGGTTTGCTCCTCTCCAGGGCACACTGTCACACACTCACCGTGCAGCTGATGTTCTGATGTGACGCTCACCCACTGGCTTCCCGGCTGGGCAGTCATGTGCACACTTGTGCAGGACTTCACATTTACCCTCCTCATTTCCTCCTCCCAAGAGCATCAGCATCCATGCCAGCCTTTGCCACTGGGTCACAGGTTCCTCTGGGTACCGCATGCATCTCGCCATCACATCCCAGAATGATTCAAACACAGCTTGGTACATTTGCCTGGTCAATAAGTATTTCCAAAAATATCCATGAGACTTCTTTTCCCATGCTCATTTATTTATTTTTTTATAGAGATTTTAGAAGGCTATGTCTATTCTACTTCATAGTCCTCTTAAGTTATGTCAACCTACATCATAAATTAATGTTTTTATCATGAGGTTTAGATGAGGTAGGTTCTTCATTAGTTCCCAAAGCTGTACTAAACATTTTGACTGTTTTGTGTTCACTTAGACTAGTACTTATAAAGTACTAGTATAATATCTCTCTCTCTCTCTCTTTCTCTCTCTCTGTGTGTGTGTGTGTGTGTGTGTGTGTGTGTGTGTGTGTGTGTGTGCATGTGTACCCATGAGACAGGGTGGAAAGGGTCTATTTGCAGGTTGCTGGGGAGGACAGTAACACTGGGCACTTACCTTTAAAATGGGATCTGTCCTGATACTTCCTTAATCTCTCCTCTAGCTGCCACAACATACTGTATTTAGGTTTTCTCTAGAGCTTCAAAGAATAATCGGTGTATTAAAATCTATACCATCACTGTAATCCTTTCATCAGTTGTTATGCAGCATTTGTGATTGTATTTGTGGTTTGTGAGTCTGCATAGCTTATTTATACAAGTTGTTGGCTGCTTAAAGTCAAGGACTCTGTCACCTAATCCTGCTTGGGAGGCAGAGGCAGGTGGATTTCTGAGTTCGAGGCCAGCCTGGTCTACAAAGTGAGTTCCAGGACAGCCAGGGCTATACAGAGAAACCCTGTCTCGAAAAACCAAAAAAAGAAAAAAACACAAGGTACCGAAAAGCAGTAGATGTGTTTTCTTGTGTCTTTTCTTGATGGAATCCCATCATTCCCTGTGAATGGACAGCTCACACCCAGTATCATTTCCTCAGACACAGGAGGAGGGGAAGTACTCACTTCAGATAATGCAAGAAGGCTTGTCAATCTCGCCACTTCCTTGAAATGTGGTGTAAGCACTCCTTTGAAGCACTCGACACGCTAACGTCTACGAATCATGATTAGGGACTTGAGTTTGAGAGACATCCTGAGAGGCTGAGAGCAAGCACAGTTAGTCGGCCTCATCATTTCTGCAATTAGCACTTCAATCCTGTTCTTTGTCTTGTTAAAGCAAAGGATATAAAGAAAGGCTTAACCGTTTTCTGGGAACAATATAAGTGCATATCATTCTTATTTATTGTTGGGCAATTTCAGACAACTCCCACTAATGCTTTTGTCCTTCCAGACACTTCAGGCACCTTTCCCCCTACTTCAGAAGTTAAGAAGTGATGCTTAATAAATTGTATC
>LR749898.1:761506-944813 GCA_902729485.2 Mus minutoides
CAATCTCCAACAACCACATGAAGGCTCACAACCATCTGTACAAGCTACAGTGTACTCATGTACATAAAATAAATAAATAAATCTTAAAAAAAAAACAGACTCAGAAATCCTAAGGTTAAATGTCAGGAGTAAAATACATATAACAGCAAATTTCCCACTTTAGGCAGTTTATACCTTCAGTTCAGTGTTACTAAGCACATCTACATTCATAACCATCACCACCATCCTAAATATCAGTTTTAAAGACAAATATCCAACATAAGAAAAACAGCAACACATAGAAACTCAACACTACACTTATGGGACTGATGTTAATGAGGTCCTCCTTCTGGTTTGCTCCTCTCCAGGGCACAGTGTCACACACTCACCGTGTAGCTGATGCTCTGATGTGACGCTCACCCACTGGCTTCCCAGCTGGGCAGTCATGTGCACACTTGCGCAGGACTTCACATTTACCCTCCTCATTTCCTCCTCCCAAGCGCATCAGCATCCATGCCAGCCTTTGCCACTGGGTCACAGGTTCCTCTGGGTACCGCATGCATCTCGCCATCACATCCCAGAATGATTCAAACACAGCTTGGTACATTTGCCTGGTCAATAAGTATTTCCAAAAATATCCATGAGACTTCTTTTCCCATGCTCATTTATTTTTTTATAGAGATTTTAGAAGGCTATGTCTATTCTACTTCATAGTCCTCTTAAGTTATGTCAACCTACATCATAAATTAATGTTTTTATCATGAGGTTTAGATTAGGTAGGTTCTCCATTAGTTCCCAAAGCTGTACTAAACATTTTGTGTTCACTTAGACTAGTACTTATAAAGTACTAGTATAATCTCTCTCTCTCTCTCTCTCTCTCTCTCTCTCTCTCTCTCTCTCTCTCTGTGTGTGTGTGTGTGTGTGTGTGCATGTGTACCCATGAGACAGGGTGGAAAGGGTCTATTTGCAGGTTGCTGGGGAGGACAGTAACACTGGGCACTTACCTTTAAAATGGGATCTGTCCTGATACTTCCTTAATCCCTCCTCTAGCTGCCACAACATACTGTATTTAGGTTTTCTCTAGACCTTCAAAGAATAATCAGTGTATTAAAATCTATACCATCACCGTAATCCTTTCATCAGTTGTTATGCAGCATTTGTGATTGTATTTGTGGTTTGTGAGTCTGCATAGCTTATTTATACAAGTTGTTGGCTACTTAAAGTCAAGGACTTTGTCACCTAATCCTGCTTGGGAGGCAGAGGCAGGTGGATTTCTGAGTTCGAGGCCAGCCTGGTCTACAAAGTGAGTTCCAGGACAGCCAGGGCTACACAGAGAAACCCTGTCTCGAAAAACCAAAAAAAGAAAAAAAACAAGGTACTGAAAAACAGTAGATGTGTTTTCTTGTGTCTTTTCTTGATGGAATCCCATCATTCCCTGTGAATGGATAGCTCACACCCAGTATCATTTCCTCAGACACAGGAGGAGGGGAAGTACTCACTTCAGATAATGCAAGAAGGCTTGTCAATCTCGCCACTTCCTTGAAATGTGGTGTAAGCACTCCTTTGAAGCACTCGACAAGCTAACGTCCTCTACGAATCATGATTAGGGACTTGAGTTTGAGAGACATCCTGAGAGGCTGAGAGCAAGCACAGTTAGTCGGCCTCATCATTTCTGCAATTAGCACTTCAATCCTGTTCTTTGTCTTGTTAAAGCAAAGGATATAAAGAAAGGCTTAACCGTTTTCTGGGAACAATATAAGTGCATATCATTCTTATTTATTGTTGGGCAATTTCAGACAACTCCCACTAATGCTTTTGTCCTTCCAGACACTTCAGGCACCTTTCCCCCTACTTCAGAAGTTAAGAAGTGATGCTTAAGACTTTTGTTATTGAGGAAGGAAACCAACAATGTGGTGAAAATAAGCACCATGTGGTGCATATCGGGTTACACAATTCTGTTTCTAGCATTGTGTCTGAGAGTAGTCATTTCTCTGGGATATATTGACCCAAAAACAAAGAGACAGGCTTTTTTTAAAGTATATATGCCTATGTATGCATTATATTGCAAATTCCTGTGTTCTGTGTCAAAATCCCATTGTTTAAAACTTTTTTAAATGGTTCTAAATTAAACGTATACTTATTGAATCACATTTATAAAATGGTGTATGAAGAAACACATAATTGAGTTATCCACAAGCCTTACTCAAAGATTCTAAAACAGCCTTCAAAAGCATTGGCAGAATTTCTGAGACAGAGGCTGTTACAGCAGCTCCGGTCCACATCCCACATTCAAACAAGGGAGTCAGTAACCCATTTCCATCTTCTGCTGCTCTGTCCTCCTGCACATTTTAATGAAGTTCAATCAATGCCCAGAGGGTGATGACCAGCAAAGCAGGCACACTTTTTCATACAAAACCTTCTTCTCACTTTTTCTTGTCTACTGTAAAAATCTAGAATGTCAGTCTGTGGGTTTACAATACTTCCATGCTTTGAATCTGAAACAACCCCAACGGCCGGTGCTATTTTGGAAGGCCATGGAATATTTGAGGTTTGTTATAAACTTCTGAGGTTTATACCCATCCCGGAGCTCTTCCCATTCGCCTGTTTCCCATTTGCTCTGACATGAACAACTGTTGTCTGCCATGCACTCCTGACACCATGAACCGAGCTACTCTACAATGCTTTCCCTGGCGTGATGGTCTGAAACAAAGAATCCAAATTAATCTTTCCTCCTTTCAGTGACTTAAACTTGCTTAAACTCTAAGTGATAAAAATGAGAACTCTTCAATTTGACTAAATCTGGCCCCAGCTTTCCCCTCTTGTCACAACCCCGTCTGTATTCAACATGAGTCTTGAGCAAAGCTGGCTGCCTTGAGAAAGCCAATGCATCCAGTCAGGGCCTTGGAGACTCTTGGTCTTATAGTATAGTACTTCCTAGTCCCTTTGAGCAGGCTGACCTGGTGCCTGTCACTCAGGAAGGATTTGGGAAGGAATGGATATATAATATTCTAGTGGGGAAGGATTTACTTCCACATAGGATAGCAGAAGTAAACTGGTCTACACTGCCTTCCACTGAGTATAGCCAGGAAACACAACACAGACATCAGCTAGTGCACACATGCAAAAACTGTACCAGCAAAACTGGGGAAGAATTCCAAAGACTGCCAAACCAGTAAGTCAACAATCACTGTCCTCTGCTATGTCCTAACTGGATTCACAGGTACCCGGGTTTACAAGTGGGCACCTGGGTGGAGAGAGAACTCCAGAAACCTCTTCATACACAGGGAATGGGAAAGTCTAACATGAAGAGTCTCCCACTTTTCTTGCCCCACCCCCACACCTTTCTGTTCACTCTTGTTCTCTATCTCTGTCTCTCTGTGTGCCTCTGCCTCTCTAACTGAACTCTGTAAGGTATAAAGAACAGGTCCGGAGGACTCTTTGGTGTGGCAGCTGTATGTGAGCCATTCATGCTCCTGTAAATCATCTTAATAAGCCCATTAAAGGAGCTGGTAATCTTTAAATCTGCTTGTTCCTTCTGTATTTGAGGGGAACAGATGTTTCTCACACATTTCCCCAGAATAACCTTGTAACATAACTTTAAAGTATGATTAAAGTATATTTTGCCAGAGGCTCACACCATTTGTCCTCACCAGTTTCTCTTTATTTCATACTTTGAGACAGGTTCTCTTGCTGAACTTGGAGCTCACTAGCTGAGAAAGACTCGTTGTCTGGCAAACCCCACAAATCTGCCAGTCTCTGACTCCTCGGTACTGGAGTCATAGCAACCCGTCATTAGAATAGACCTTCTGCATGGGTCCTGGGATCAAAATCAAAGTCCTTAGGTTTATGTGACCAGTGCTTTATCAACTGAGCCACCTCTCCAGCCCTAAAGCTATGGGTATGTATGTATTTATGTATTTATGTATGTATGTATGTATGTATGTATTTAGTTTTTTGAGACAGGGTTTCTTTGTATAGCCCTGGCTGTCCTGGAACTCACTTAGTAGACCAGGCTGGCCTCAAACTCAGAAATCCGCCTGCCTCTGCCTCCCTGAGTGCTGGTATTAAAGGTATGCGCCACCATGCCCAGCTCTGAAGTTTTATTTTAAACACAAAATATATGTATTTGATGCATAAACATCCCTTATTCATGTTCTGGATTTTCTGTTTGAGTGTTTTTGATTGTTGCTTTTTCTTTTATTTTGTTTGGTTTGTTTTGTGACAGTGTCTTTCTATGTAGCCCAGGCTGGACTCAAACTTGCTGTCTTACAGCCTCTATCTTACACATGCTAGTATTATAGCACCATGCTGAGCCCCTTCCATCTTAACTGCTAAAGTCAAAACCACCAACTGCTAACAGCATCAAACCGTATGACAGATGGTGCATTCTAGTGGCATAAACTCCATTTAATGATGAGCCCATCAAGAGACAGTGATCAACCTGTGTTGGGTACTATCAAAGGCAAGATGAAAGTCAGTTTACAAGCTCTATGTTCATGAGCCAAAACTACCGAAGAATGATTATGAGTATCAGAATGGGCTACGTAATTCGGGTAGTTTCTTCCCATATCTTGTAGTCATTACTATTTTAACCATATTATCCAACTAATTTAAAGCACTCTGATTTACAATCCATTCATTTACTGAACATGAAAACCTTTCTTTTTGTATTTATCCATCTTAATAATCATTCCATAGAAATGTAATGCCAGTTATATAACAATCATGGGTAAAACCAAAGCCTAAATAGTTCAAATAAGACACAGAGGATCCCTTCCATTTTGGGTCCATTTTGTTTTTATGAATTAGTTCTGCATGCTCACTATCTAGCCAGACAGACAGATGACTATTACATGTTAATATTAAAGTGTCTGGTATTACCTTTTCCCTACCATGATATTCAAAAACAGCATTTGACTTACAATGTAAGCATGACACATATGTATGAGAATGCCACAATGAAACCCATTAATTGATATGCTAACTGAAGATTAATTGAAAAGGGAGATGAAGAAAGGAATTGCTAAGTAATAGAAGCTGCTGGTTTCTAGAGAAGGAAACACGAGAAACTGGGAAGCAGCATCAAGCTCAACCTCCCTCACAATAAATGAACAGAGACTGCATACAGCTACAGGTCATGCTCACCTCTGGCTGCCTGGCAACAACTTGAGTTTGTAAATGTGCTCTTCAGGGAAGAGTGAGAATCTAGCTGCTCTCATGCATTGCTTCTGAGTGAATACCTCGGTACAAGCTTGAACAGATGACTAGTTGGTATCTACCAAAATGTGAATGCATAGGTTCCTCTGTGGTTTGGGATTAAATGTTGGGGGAGGTGGTCATTGTGGCCTGAGCAAGTGCTCCACAACTGAGCTACACATTGAGCCCTTGGTATTTTCACACAAAAGAACAGGGCTGGGGGGATGGCTCAATGGCCAAACCACTTGCCATGCTAGCTGAATTTCAATCCCCAGAACATCAAGATTGTTAAACGGAGACTGAGCAGCTTATGATCTATTTACAGCATTTTTTTTTCAAATTGCTTAAATCATCTTCAGCATTTACTTAGCTCCTTGAGCATAGATGTAATATGTTATTAGAAGACCTTGCCTGATGATTGTATGATGATTAATTGTGGTTTTAAGGGTTGAAAGATGGTGAGGAAACTAATAAAGCACACTTGGAATTGTATCTCTGAGGGAATTTCCAGAAAGGACCAACAGCAGGGAGGGAGAGCAACTGAGAGGAAGAGACCCATTCTGAATGTGGGAGCTTGATTGCTCGGGGAGGGACAGGTGAAAAAGGTGGAGAGAGAAAGCTGGTCAGGTTATGCTTGCGTCCTTCTTCCTGGGTGACAGCATTGCTGCCACTGCAGTCACTGTGAATAGCACACCTCATCTTCCGCAGCCTTTCCATGCAGACTTATATCAGTGAGTCTCTACGAAGCTTCTATACTTCAACCTTGGACTTTCCCATCATTGCCTACATCACCCCATTATAAGGCTTCTGGCTTCTTAGAGGTTAACTATTTGGTTGGGCAGCTGCTGGGCTGTCTGGTTCCCCATCATATGAAGTTTAAACCAACATCCAATCATATGAGCCAATTCATAAAAATTCATATATATATATATATGTATATATATGAATTATATATATATACATTCATACACACACACACACACACACACACATATTGGTTCTATCCCTCTAGAGATCTGGACAATAATGCTGGCATCTATTGTCCACCCCCAACCCAATCCTCTGGCAATGTTTTTCATTTTTCTAGTTCTTTGTGTATCAAACAAACCATTTTATATTTTATCCTGGACATGGTGGATGTTATTTTGTACATACTTCAGGTCTGTTTTATTTCTCAACAAGCAAGCAATTCATGGGCAATTGTACTGTCAACTTCATCTCATGGTTTGTGGGTGGCAATTCCAATCTTGGTTGATTTTAAAGCTTCTGAGTTTGTCTTGTGCATGGTGTTTCAGGGGCCAGTCTTTCACATACAGAAGCAGAGAATTTGTTTTCAGAGTTCCCCACCTCTACATTCCCCCAGGTACGGCTGTTGGGTGTTGCTTTCATCGTCTCACAGACTGAGAGATGGCGCCTCAGATTCTATTCTGGTATATTCATATCATGCTATGCAACCTAGGCCTGAGGCCCACACTGGAGGCAAACATCCTGTCTACAAACATGTACTAGAGGGGACATTCCATCATGTGCTTCTGTCTATAGATTCTGATCTCCCCTTCACAACTACTTTGGTATTTTTCTGAATCTCACAGTAGCTTTTACAATGTCTGGAATTTATAATATCATCAGGATGAGAAATAATCTATAAAGTTCGTATCATCATATAAACTCCTTCTGTTGACACATAAACACATATTGTCCATGCTAAAATTACATTACTATAATGAAAACAATATGCAGCAGTGGTGTCTTAAACATACAAAGGTATGTTAGAAGTATTTATATGTTTATAAACCTTTTATGTTACTTAAGTGGTGTCTTAAACATACAAAGGTATGTTAGAAGTATTTATATGTTTATAAACCTTTTATGTTATGTACTTGGCATTTAACTTCATATCATGTATCCTTTTTAAGATACTGTGGTGGCTAGTCTTTGTGGTCAACTCGATTACATCTGGTATTAACTAAAATCTAAGTGACTGGGTACACTTGTGAGGGATTTTTCCTAACTAAAGAAGAAGGAAGATACTTTTTGATTTGGATCTTTTGAGGTGGGAGAATCCACCTTTAATGTGGGCCACACCTTTCTCCTGGCAGTCTATTTAAAGGTCACAAAGGAAAGCAGCTTGCATTGAACTGCATTGAAGCCTACTTATTCAGGATTCCAGTTAATACTGAATACTAACTGAGACATCCAGCCTGTGTTATGAACAACTAATGGATTTCTGGATCTCCTATTGGTAGGCAACTATTGTTGAGTAGCTGTACTATAGCCTGTACGATAGTCTAATAAATCCTCTGTGTGTGTGTGTTTAAGTTCAAGCCCAGTGAGGGCAGTGTGGATTGCACAGTGAGTTTCATACATACAAAGTAATTCTAAAACATTCCTTTATCATATATATTACATATATATCCACTCTATTGGTTCTGTTCCTCTACATAACACTAATGAATACAGATGCTTTACAATATAAAAAATGAAGCATGTCCCTTGATAATGAAACCCTTAGCTCCTCGCTTAACATTTTTAACTTGCATTTTTAACATGAAATGATATATTTATTATATATCAATAAGTAAAAGAGAAATAGAATAAAAATATAATCTCTTGAATTATAAGCAATACATCCCCTAAGTCTTACATTGGCATGGATAACTCAATAAAGCATATTTTAAGTGAGTTCAAGCAGACAGTGCTCTGCAGTATTTCAAAAGAGAAGAGTAGATAAATACAGACTGAGTTCTTGGTTCAAAGTTTCATTTTGTTTCTTACTGCCTATGTGACCTTGAGTGACTTTAGCTCTCTGGGCTTATTTCCATGTTGTTCAACGGACTAACGCTTCTTCATGCCTCCAGAGGTCTTAGTGTATGATTTGCTTACTCAACTACTACTCTTCATCAAAACAGAAGTGTTCCTCACTTCCAAAAATCAGATCTTCAAGGAAATTTACCATTAAAAGGACACATTTTTGTTGAATGCGCCATCTAGTGGTATACATTGTATACAAGACTAGGCATCAACAGAAAATGTCACACTTAGTTGAAATGCTAGTAGATTGTTAGTGGCCTTATATAACTCTGTAAAGCTCTGCTTCTCCTAGGACTCGATTTGTAGACCAAGCAGGCCTCAAACTCAAAGATATCTGCCTGCCTTTGCTTTGGGAGTGCTGGGATTAAAGGCGTCCACCACCACATCTGGCCCCATCACCCATCTTTTAAGCAGTTAATTTTCCAACAGCTAGAGAATTGTTTTTTGTATTTTTAAACTTTCTGGAATATTTGTGGCATTTACTATACCAAATCACAATATTTTTCTGACACTGACTTTCCTTTTAAGGAAAACTGGGCCCATTTTAGCTCTTTATCCAGCTAACAGATGTAGTAAGGAATGGCGATCAATTATGTGAGAGGCAATCAGGATACAGTAAAACTCTGTGAAAAGTAGCAAAAAGTAGGGCCTGGGAGAGGATGTTTCGGAGGGTTAGTTAAGAATAAAATCTTGGAGGTCTTGAAACAGAACATAATTAAAGAAACCAGAGTATTATGCAAGCAGAACAGCGTATGTAAATCCTGGTGCTAAACAAAAAGAAAGTGGGAGAAGGCCCCTTCGTACAGAGCTTAAATAGGACAGAAATTGTAACACATTCTCTTCCAGAGATTGAATATCATCTCAACAGAAGAGATGAAAGGGTTTTAGGCTGGAAGACACCAATTTGATCTGGCGCTCTGACTTACATTTTCAAAAGTTCACTTGTGTAAAACATTTGGACAAAAAAACGTCTGTCCAGATGAGCTGCAGAAATTTGGGCCAACACAGTGAAAGCTGAAACAAGGAACGAACGGGACAGTCAGAGACAAAAGGCGAGAAGAGCAGAGGGGCAGAGGAAGTGGATTAAATATTCAAGAGGCAAAATAAACAGAGCCTGATGGAGGACTAAATGTGTACATCCATGCCGTTTCTCATTGAACAAACCTGGGGGTGGCTTCTCGGGGAGGGTGGGAGAGGGGGAGCACTAATAGGACGCAGGACTAGAATTTTCTTGAAAAACGAACTCCGGTCACCCACTGTGAATTAGCTCCAGGCACGGCAATCATGAAGTACCACTCAGAAGCAATAGGTGCTCCGAAGGTCTCTTCAGACTTGCATCTCAGCGACACTCTTAGTGCGCTGACACTGCGGAGCCTCGGCTCTCTCACAGCCAATTTCGTTGCTATTTGGACTTTTTAAAAGTCCAGTTCAAAGGACCGTGTACGGAAGACCTTCCTCCCAAGAGTCTCCCTCTAGACTGCACATTCTGGGACGGCACAGACTGAGCGCTCATTATCTTTGTGTCCGGGGAGTCCAACGCAGCGCCCTACAAACACTTCACGACCTACAAACTTGCACAAGCCACCTTCCCCAAGCTCATGACCCACAAACACCTCACGCTTCCCTGGCTTGGCCTGTCGGAAGTGACGCGTGGAGACGGTGCACTTCCGGTCTCTATGACCGCGACCTCTTCCGGGGCCGGGTTTCTCTGGTTCGTTGTCTCAGCTGCTCTGGAGGATTCAGTCCCGGTAAGGAGCTACGCGGGTACCACCGGTTAGGGCGTGCGCGCCTCTGTGCTACCTTGGCCGGCTGGGGCCGGACTCCTGCGGGAGATCGCGAGGGCAGAGCCCGGGAGCTAGTCGGATCGCTGGCTCCGTAGCTGGGAGCGGGCCCCGCAGGCCTGCTAGGGTGCCCGCGGCTCACACTGCTGGGACGGGCATGGAGAAGGGATGCCGCGAGTGCGGGAGTCCTCACCCTCCAGACATCCAGAGCCTCACTTTCCGGGTGTGCCGGAGGAGGATCCGCCCTCTTGGTGACGGGGGACCAGGGCACTAGGGCACTGTAAAGTGGTGTACTGCGTCACCGGCCCCGAAGGCATGTTGCAGACTCCTGGCGCCAAGGCTTTAAGTTACCTGGCACACTGGATGCTTCCCTGAAAGTGGCAACTAGGTAGTTGGAATAATCCTTTGGTTGTGTCTGCTGTATTCATTGAAGAAGAAAAAGAAACTGTTCTCGGAATTGCTTTGCATGCAAAGTAAAATACTCAATTTTATGTTGGAGCCAAATAATTCGTCTTAAAATACACTCCTTTAATACTATGCTTACGCCGGGCGTGGTGGCGCACGCCTTTAATCCCAGCACTTGGGAGGCAGAAGCAGGCGGATTTCAGAGTTCGAGGCCAGCCTAGTCTACAAAGTGAGTTCCAGGACAGCCAGGGATATTCAGAGAAACACAGTTTCGAAAAAAATAAAATAAAATAAAAAACTATGCTTACATCTGTACTATAATTGAGCATTTATTTAGGGTACACAAACAAGATTTCTTAGTGTGAAGTTTATTTTACAATTTAGGTCACTAAAATGGGTTAATTGAAAATGACTTAAAACCATTGGACTGCAAATGGCAGTCACCCTCATTATAGACTGCCTTTATACATCTACAGGGGGAAGACAGATGAGGACAAGACTTTTGTATGTTTACTAATGTGCTTTGCAAGTAGTTGCATTGAAATGGTAAACTAAGCAAGCAGATTGGGAGAAAGCAGACGGTGGTTTAAAGGTGGGAAAAGAAATGGCCAGGAAGACTGCCATTTACAGTATTTATATATGATTTCTAATTTAAAAATCATTTGTTGACAAAAAATTTATACTTTTAACTAAGCATATGTTGTTTTCTTCAACTGAAATGGAACCTCTCTGCTCAATGCTAAAATACTGTAGAGAAATGTCTACACAGCATACCATGTGTCTGTGCCCCTACCTAAATGAAGAGTTGTAATGGTTTAAAGTTTAAAACATGAGTATATTTGATAGTAATGACTTCTCTGCATATCTTCAATTTTCAATTAATTAATTAATTACTACTTGCTCTTATCTTACAGATTAGTAAAGTACCTCTGATCCAACCATGACCAGGTGGGCTAGAGTTACTACTTCAAATAGTAAGCGACCCCTGTCAGCCACATCATGGGAGGACATGAAGAAGGGGTCTGTGGAGCGAGCAGACCGAAACCTTCCAAATCGTAAGCAGTGTCAAAGCAGTGGGCTGTCTTTTAGAAATGACTCACCTCAAGCAAAACGCAAAAAGAACAAAAAGAAAAAAGAGTACTTGAATGAAGATGTGAATGGATTCATGGAGTACCTGAAGCAGAACTCGCAGGTGCTTCACAATGGACAGCTGATAGCAGCTGACAGCCCGGAAGTGAGGGAAGAGATTGCCGTGGCCTTAAAGAAGGACAGTCGGCGGGAAGGAAGGCGGCTAAAGAGACAGGCGGCAAAGAAGAATGCAATGGTGCGCTCAGGACTGTATGTCACTGCCTTCTTTGTGTAACTAGAAAGTTGCTCATCTGTTCACACAATGCGAGCTTTAACAGAGCCCAGTTGCTGCAGTCCTAGTGTTTAAAGGCGTTTAAAGGCTTGTGCTTTCTTACTACACACGCACACATACACACAGTATACTAGTTAGTTGTCATAACAATATTACACACATGATAGTATTCCCATATTACAGGCAGAAAGCACAATAGAAGTGTGTCCAGGTAAAGTAACTGATGAAAGCCACTTGGTCCATGCTAGAAGTGGCAATCAAACTGAATTCAAAACCTATGTTTGCCCTACCACTGTCTTATGGTAATACCTTTTTAAATAGCTGTGGGAAAAAAACCCTCTAGATATCCTAAGTTAAAGGAGCTTCCCATTACTTGGATGCTCTTTTGTTATTATGTACAAAATATTTGTTCACAAGAAAGAGGCCAGGTCCCTGTAATTCTCTCTACATGAAAGCTATGGAATCTTCAAGAAATGTGTTTCATGATGATAGGTTTTAGAAGCTAAGGCAGGAAGTTTCCCAGGCTGGGAGAGGCCAGGCATCCACACTGGGTAATATAAATTTTTATTTTATGTTTGGGTATATAACCTGCATATCCAGCCTGTGTGCTTGGTGCCCAGGAGACCTAAAGAGTCCAATTCCATTGGTTCCCTTGAAATTGAAGTTACAGACAGCTGTGAGCCCCCACTCCCTTCTGTGGGTGCTGAGAATTGAACCTAGGTCGTCTGGAATATCACCCAGTGCTCTTAATACCAGGACTGTCTAGACCTAATTCCATGTTTTTTATTGTGGTTGTAATTTTTTGAAAATAGGTATATATGTGGTCATAATACAAATTAGTGTGTGAACAATTATTTAGTTGATGTTTAAACATTTAAAGTTTTTGTGCTTTTGACCATTTTCCACCTAAATATGAAGTGGATTGTTAGAGTCAGGGGTTTTTGGGTTTTTTTGGTTGGTTGGTTGGTTGGTTGGTTGGAATGTTTTGTTTGTTTTGAGATGGGGTCTTGTTATATAGCTCTGGCTGACCTGGAACTAACTAGGTAGACCAGGGTAGCCTCAGACTTGAGGTGACCTCTTGCCCATGCCTCCCATGAACTAGAGTTGCAGGCATGTGCCACCACACCTGGCCTCCAGAGTTCTCAGAAGAGACCTATTTTTGGACGACATGCAGTCTGGGTGATGCTCTGAATAACCAGATGCTCCTGTAGCCAACGAAGTCCCTCAGTGTCACTGTAGTGAATGTCACCATAGTGAATAAGTATCTGCATCCTTTGCTATGCTACTGGCACATCCTGGAATCAGTGTAAGACAGATTCCGTCTTCCCATAGTTTACTTACTTGCTCTTTTAGCATCTTAATATTTCTTCCATTTATAACTTCTCTCTTGGATGACAACTCTGACCCGCCACATATGTTGGAGTCAATGACAACCAACTGTTACATAGTCTCCAGAGTTCCTTTCAGCTAATCACTTTATTAGAGAGAGCAAGCAGTTAGATGAGATACATTGCGTTCTTCCTGTGAACTATTACTGTAACAGGAGTCTACCAGGCCTTCAGCCTTCTGTCCTCACCAAATAGGCTGTGACTACACTTACACTTCTCTTCCATCTAGTCCCACCGTCCTGCTGAACAAAACGTGGGCCATCACTTCCTGGTACTCAGACACTCCAGGAAACCCCCACCAAGTTTTGATGGGCCTGAATCAGAACCAGACAGTACTAAGTATGCTGGATTATCATGGCCTAAATGTTTTGAAGCAGTTGGCCTGCATAAACCTGTTCATGTCATGTCAGTCCCCATTTTGAGGATATTTTTGTAACAGCATTTGGCCAGTGGCGACTTGACCTTTTCTTTTTGATAGGGTTTTCTTTCATGCTGTTTGTCTAACTCTTCTGTTTATGTGAGCAGACAGCTATTCTAGTGATTTCTTGACCTTCCTGTTCTTGCTAGTGACTGCAGACCTGCACTTGCTATGCAGTCAGTGGAGGGATACTTACTCAATGCTGTTGTGGATCTCGGGTGCCATAATTCCTTACCCACACTTTAATGAGACTCCCAGCACTGATAGACCTTGGCTCCTGGGCTGGCTCCACTCAGCCACTGTAACACAGCCGCTTACACTGCTTGACCAACCTGGATGGCTCCTAACTTGTGATCTGAGTCACGGTGGAGACACTGAACCCAGCTTCATTCAGCTATGAAATTTACAAATACAAGTACTGAGTAGCCATTGTCTGACTTCCACGGAGACCCCTCCCCATACATGCCTTTTGTTTTCTGGTGCAGGCATCCTTAGTAAAAGATGTGTGGTCCATACTTGCTCAATTCATTTGAACTATTGCCTCCTACAAAGCCACTTATTTTGTGACTGATATTAATAGACTACTGGAATTAATTCTACGAAGCACTAAGCTCCTGAGATAGAAATGACACTTGACTGTTTGGGAATGTGGAAAATACTTTCTTCTACAAATACAGTACTGATATTTTTTTCTTAAAACTGTAAAATGCAAAGTAAAGATAGTTTTGATGAAAAATTAGAGCCGGCAGGAGAGTAGTTTCACCACGTGTAAACTCATATTTTGTTTTCCCAGGTGTGTTTCCATTGTAGACAACCTGGCCATGGAATTGCTGACTGCCCAGCTGTACTAGAGAGTCAGGACATGGGCACCGGCATTTGTTACCGCTGCGGGTCCACGGAGCACGAGATGACCAAGTGCAGAGCTAATGTAGACCCCGCGCTTGGTATGTTCTCTTTTAGCTTCTTGTTTGGTGCTGAGGGAAGATCAGCATCAAATAGCCAACTTGCTGAAGAGATGCCTTTCTGTTTAGTGTTTTAAAGTAATGTGAATTATACAACTTGTCATATACACAATAAAATAATGAGAACATTGGATCTTACAGGTGAATTTCCTTTTGCAAAATGTTTTGTCTGCGGAGAAATGGGGCACCTGTCCAGATCCTGCCCTGATAATACCAAAGGAATCTATGCTGATGGTAGGTGCCATTACCCTTGTGTCGTAGATGTGTCACCATTGCTCAGAATTACAATCTGACATATTTTATCTGCTGTTTAATAAACTGTTGAAAAGATGAAACCTTGAGCACCTTTGCCAAGTATTTATTCTGAGCTGGGCTATTCATATACTATGATTTGATTTATTAATAAATCAGGAAAAACTATGGCATAATTCTTGGACTCCTTGCTTTGGCATTATTTGTGAGAAAATATTTAACATCTGTGTGTGTTTAAGCTCAAAAAAGACAGAGAATTTCAATCTCAAATTAGTAAATGATTTGAAAAGCCATGCAGTGTGCTAATGTCATGGTTAGCACACCATTCTGCCAGAGACGATGGTGTGTATTATCCTGTTTTGTTGTGATATTTGTTTCTGAAATTTCTCCTTGCTCATGGTCTGGGGCTTCATGTAACCTTCTTGTCTTTGGTTCAGCTGGTGTCTTAAGAGCCTGCAAGAAACACTGTTGTGTCTGAAGACCTGCAGGAGGGGTTGTTGCCTGTGAAGGAGAGGGCTGGTGCCATTGGGTCCTAGGCATCTCTGTGTTGTGTCTTGAGGTCCTGCTCCCCAGGGGTCCAGTGGAAAAATTCGTAGCTCTTGGAGTCAGTCTCATCACCGCTCACCAGCTGCGATTTTTGCCACATTAGTGAACAGGCACCACCTTAGTTTGTCACCTATGAAATGGGGATAAGGAAATTTGGTTTTATTGATTCTAAGATCTATTTTTCACAGTTTCATATCTGACATCAGAATGTATCATGCCATTGGTGGGTCCTACATGATTGGCATTTTTTTCGCCTAGTGAAGTAATTTACAGTTAGTGGCATCTTAGATCTTGCTCAGTTATGGCCTTCATCATTTTAAAAGTGTGTGCATTAGTCAAGGGCCTCTCTGTCTTCACTGTGGCATGAGGAAGGGCTGGGAAAGTTGACTTAGGAGCAAGAATGGCTTTTCATGGTTAGCCATATTGAAATGTTGTTGTAAAGCAAGAGAAGTGCATCCGCTACATGGGAGTCAGGTTAGCATCCTGTGGGGACATTTTCTGATTCACACAAGCATGCTTATGAAATGGCCTGATTATTATGTGAAACACTTGTTGGAAAAGCCAAGTGTTGTAGCTCACCATCCTGGAATATTGCTTAAATTAGACAGATGGGGGTGTTTTTTCAGGTTAGCAGGACAGGCAGATGGAAGGCACTGAAACAGATCTGCCCGTCTGACCTATAAGGTAGAGGGGTGGTGCTGACTAACCTCTTGGAGGACCCTGGATAGAAACTGGCATCCCCCTCAGGGTGCCGACACATCCCTGCATAAGTTATGTCCCCAGGTGAAAGCTGCACACCTCGCCTCCCTCTCCATGGTCCCCTGTAGACTTCTGTGCTTTCTGTCCTGTTCCTCTTCTCACTCCCGTCTACAAGAAGGAGCAGCTGATCCAATGGGTGTTTGGAAATTCAGGAGTGGCAAATGAGTTCCTAAAAGGAGTAGTGGCACCCACCCTGCTTCCTGACTCTGGCTACCTTTACAGTCATCGAGGATTGGGATCAAATAAGACATGAGATTGCGTGTCAGTGTTACAAGCCCTGTCAGGATGATATGGGACTCAGTGACTCTGTTCTTTTACTAGGTGGCGGCTGTACACTCTGTGGCTCCGTGGAACATTTTAAGAAAGATTGCCCTAAAAATCAGAACTCAGGTGAGTTCCCAGGCTTCCATTCATAAGAGGTGTTTCTCTCTGCTCTCACAGAGTTCCATTAGCAACAACTCAGGCACTGGTGACTGCAGACAGCTGCTTCTGCACTATGACAGTGACCTGGCCACTTCCTGTGAGCAGTCAGCACAGTCCTGAACATCAATCAGATCTGTTCTCAGGGGAAGTGAGTTGGTAAACTGCAGGACTCTATTCTGAAAGGCATCTTACAAGCTTTCCTGCTTGCTCGGAAATGAAATTAATTATACTAGGACTTATTTTCTTACTTAGCAAACCATATTGATTCCTAAGATAAAACTCAAATACAAAATTAATTTTCAAAATTCATAAGCCTGAGTGTCCTCTTGTGCTTTGCTTTGCGTGTTCCTAAATGTTTGTAAAAAGCTGTTAAACTTATTAAAAATGTGTTATCAACACAGCATCTGCTGGTACTTTTTTTTTTCCAGTGAAATATTAGACTTGATCATTAAGAAGGTTGTAAGTGTTCACTGCTGCACGTAGCAGCCTTTTGAGGAAGGAGAGATCATTATTCCCTTAGTTTGCCAGCATTAGATAGACTAGATAGAGATAATCTTGTGTTAAAGAAAGCAAAGAGGCTTGGGGATATGGCCCAGGCATGAGGACCTGTGTTCGGCCCCCAGAACTGACTAAAAAGCTGGGCGTGGTGGTACATGCTTGTCGTCTCGTCTGAGCACCAGTGAGGCAGAGGGAGGTGGGTTCCTGGGGTTCCTACAGTTAGCCTCGCCTGCCTGTTGAGCTGCAGGCCAGTGAGAGGCCCTGTCTCAAAATCAAGGTAAGTGGTGCTTATGGAATGACACCTGGTTGTATTCTGGCCTCCCTGTGCATACACACATGTGCATGTGTACCCGCACACATGAGCTCAAATGCATACACACAAGTAAGGAAAGGCAGCAGGACCCCGGTCGTGCTTCTTAGAGGAAAAGCACGTTTCTTTTCATTTTCTGTAGTCCGAGCTCACGGCTGAGTCCTCCCAGTTTGACTCTCGTGCCCAGATGTTTGAATGTGAAAACCAGTCCTTGTTTATAATCCTGTCGAGAAGGAGATCATTTTTATATGGTGTAGGAGTGAGATTGAAATGCTGAAGTGGGATTTGAATTCTCCCTCCTGGGAGGATTGCCACTTCCCAAATGGCAGAACTGACAAGCAGCTGCTGTATAATTTTGCAGGTGGAATCTCGTGCATTTAAAACGGATGCCTCCCAAATCTTGCTGTTCACGGGCTCTCGGAATCACTGAGTCCTCAGTGATGAACTCGGGGAAGGAGTGAGGGAGCTCTCATCAATCTGTGCATTGCAAAGCAGCTTCTGCATTTCCCTAATTGGGATGAGAAATTGCCTGTGGTACTCGGAAATCAAGGGTTCTAATCAATTACAGAATTGCTCACTTTCCTGCGGTGATGGAGTCATCTCTCCTTGTGATTATTCATGTCAAAACTAGTTCCTTTGCTAAACCGATACCACTCTAAGTGGAAGCATTTGATTACTGTTGTTTTTATATCTTGATATTTTTTCTTAATCCCTCTACAGATCGGATCATCACGGTCGGTCGCTGGGCAAAGGGGATGAGTGCAGACTATGAAGACTATGAAGATGAGCCCAAACTGCAGAAACCTAAAGCCAAAGTACCCAAAGTTGTTCATTTTTGATAAGAATTGGTACCGTTGTTAATTACCACCTCAAGGCTACTTTCCAAAGTCAGCCTTTAGAGATTGAAGCTGGGCACCTGTGGAGCCAAACCTGTGTTATAGACACCACTCTGACCTTGCTGGGGCAGCTTGCTTACAATCTATCTATCAAGGAGTACAGGGTGATTAATTACACTCTCTAGACGTGTTTGTGTCTGTGTGTGTCTGTGTGTCTGTCTGTATTTGAAACAGATTCTATGTAGCCCAGGTTGTCTTCAAACTAATAAGCCTGCTTCAGGACCCAGAGGACTATGCCTAAGAGCATATTTTAACAGATGGAACTTAGAAATAACTAAATGCCTCTATACCTGATTATAGCAGTCATCACTATAAATGTAAATTATGAATCAAAATTCACCCCTAAACAAAGCACATGCCTTTCAGCCAGTGAATCAAAAAAATATTTTGTTATATGCTCTTAATTCAGAGCATCAATTTTTTGTAATAGAAATTTATTTACATGTTGGCACAAAATCTGTAATTCTTAGTACTAAATAAAATTATATCAGCTGTTTGTCTTTGTTGAACTGGTCATTGTTACTCTCACTCTAGAGTACCTTTAAAACAATATTGGTCCCAAAAATAATAAAATAAAAGCTTTAATAGAGATAAAAGGAGCTCTCTTTAGTTTTGATACAAAGAATTAGAAATTATCAATATTAAAATTAAAGTCTTCCAGTATCACAGTTCTTTTTCACCTTCAGTTTTTCAAGAGAGAAATTCTAACCAGAAAGCCAGTGTGCATTCCTCAGACGGAGAGACGGGACAGACTGTATTAGTCTCCCTGGCTGCTTCCGCCTGCTGTAGCTGAGGCAGGGTGTGGTGGAAGGAAGCATAATAGAGTGAGAACACTAATCAGAGACCCATTAGCTTCTTTGTCTGATTTGATGAATACATGCATACTTAACGTACATTCCACAAGCCCCGCTGCTGTCACTGTACCGCATAATGGAATGACTGGTGGCTTCTGAGTTTCAGCTCAAATTCTACCTGATTGAATCCATTTGTAGCTAAAGGAAGCAGCTGTGATTAGTTACTGATGCCTCAAAAGCTAAATATTTACCAAATAAGAAAAGAAACACGGCCTCTGTTTTCATGTCTGCACAGCTTAACAGTTCTAGTCTTAATAGGAGCTGTTCTTTTATTTTTGGTGAGGGAAGAGCATGATGACAAAACATTGCTCAGCGTCCCGGAGCTTAAGGAAACGAGTGCCACTTAACATGGAGACACTGTGGTGGATGTCGCCAGAGCACAGCCGCCTGCATCCTCCAGGGAACAACGAGAGAAGTGTGCTCTCCAAACAGACCTCACTACAGCAATGCTGCTGGCTTGTTTGCCTTCCGAAAACAGTAAAAGGAAAGGACAGATGTTGAGGGCAGCATTTGAAAAGTGCACAGATGCTGCAAGGATGATCCTGGAGGCAGCGATCGTAGGACACCCGAGTGATGGGCTAGCTCTTCATCTGGGAATGCTGGAGATGCTTGGCTTGTACTTTGTCCACCCAGCATGCAAGCTCTGCTTGTTCTCACACACCGGGATTATGGCCATGAACAAACAAGGCCATGTGTATCACAGTGAACAGGCCTGAAGAGGGAAGGTGGCTTGGGAAGATGTCAGGAATGTTTTATTACATCATCAGGATGTGTGGGGCTGGGGAGATGGCTCAGTGGTTAGGAGCCCTGCCTGCTCTTCCAGAGGTTCTGACTTCAATTCCCAGCAAACACATGGCATCTCACAACAATATATACTGGGTTCTGATGGCCTCTTCTGGCATGCAGGCATACATGTCGATAGAGCATTCATATACAAAAAACAGTGAATCTTAAAAAAAAAAAAAAAAAAAAAGTTTTGTTGAGCACCATAAAACTTGGCTAGTATTTTGTCTCTTAGACCTTTGTTCACCTGGTTTTCTCTTCTAAGTGCGTCTTGCACCTTTCTGTGACAGGCTTCTGAGTACATGCCACTCGAACATCCCCAGTATCCTTGGACAGCTCTGATTGGCTGCTCCTCTGACACATCAAACTCAAGTCCACCTGCAGTAACCACTTAGCACCTTTCTTGTTCTTTTTTGTTCACCACAGTTATGCTCCAAGCCTTGACTCTCAGCTTCCCTTGACAAGCCCACCTCTGTTTCCTAGCCATGCCCTCCTGCATTCAGCTCCAGCTGGCTCGGCAGTGTCTGCAAGCAGACCCTGGAAAATGCCCCCTTCCTCCTGATGCTTTTCGTTCCATTGGTCCATCTTTTCTCCATTAATTTAAAGCCTACCAAGTACTTCCTTTGAACCCCTTACTCTAACTTAGAGGCTATAGGAGAGTAGGACTTGTGTGGTTAGTCATTTCTGGATTCCCAAAGGTGTCCACATAAACGAACCATTCACATATGCCCAGTGGTTGAATTAAATGATTGAGTGAGGTGAAGGAATAAACAGGCAATGCCATTGCTAGGAGCTGCTTCACATGGGATAGTCCATAGGAAGCTTTTGGGAAGACTTTTCCTGAAGTCTGAATGACAAGGGAAAAAAAAAAACCCAGCATAAATATATGCAGAAAAGCACCTCAGAAGAGGGAAGGCAGTCACAGCCCATGGAGAGAGAACAAGAAGAGGGAAGGTAGTCACAGCCCATGGAGAGAGAACAAGGTTGCCGTGTGTTAGGACAAGAAAGATGATGTGTGTGGTTGAAACTGTGGAAAGGTACCCTTCAGGGTGGTCCTGACCACACCACTTCAAACAGGATCATTGCTTCTATTCTCAGACTAGCACCTCTCCTTTCCCTTCTAGGCAAGCCTGTAATGTAAAGTAGGATCTGGTTGTGGTTCTGTGTTTCTCTTAGCCATGTCTAGGCTGAGCACCCTTTTATGTGCTGACTAGCTCTTCGTGTGATATCTGTGGACTAGTGTCTGTTAAACAGACAACACAAGTACCATCCTCTCCTAGGTGGTTTGTATTTTTCATGGAAGTGCCTGATCAAATGGAAGATTTGAGCATGTTTTCTCTCACCTGTGAGCTGTCTTTCCACCTTTGAGGATATCCTTTGGGGCACAGAAATTTGGTCAAGTCCAGTTTGTTATTTGTTTTTCTATTGATGCATATGCTTTTCATTTTATGTCTGATGAACCATTTACTAGAAGTCATGAGATTTGTTTTTGATGTTTTGTGTTTTGAAGGCTTACACTTAAATGTATAATTAAACTGTGCTCCTTTTCTTGAATGTAATTTGTAATAAATGTCTGTGATGGTTTATCTCTGCTTGACCCAGGGAGTGGCACTATTTGGAGGTGTGGCCTTGTTGGAGTAGGTGTGTCACTGTGGACATGGGCTTTAAGAGCCTTGTCTGGAAGCCAGTATTCTGCTGGCAGCCTTCAGATGAAGATGTAGAATTCTTAGGTCCTCCTACACCATGCCTGCCTGGATGCAGCCATGTTTCCACCTTGATGATAATGGACTGGACCTCAGAACCTGTAAGTGAGCCATAATTAAATGTTGTCCTTGTAAGAGTTGCCTTGGTCATGGTATCTGTTCACAAAAGTAAAACCCTAACTAAGAAAATGTCTAACCCATCCTTTTGCATGTGGATATCTTACATTGTTCTTGAACATCTTTATTTATTTATTATTTATTTTCTTACTTACTGTTTATCTCTGTGTATGTGTATGCAATGCATCCACCTGTGTATGCTTGTGTGGCGTACAGAGATCACTGTCAGATGCCCTCCTCTCTGCTTTCCTACCTTTTCCATCGTGTGTGTGTGTGTGTGTGTGTGTGTGTGTGTGTGCGCATGTGCGTGCATGAGAATATATATATATATATATATATATATATATTCACGCACACACACACAGAATTTCTCACTGCAGCTGGAACCTGCTGTTTTGGGTAGCCTGGTTGGCCACCTAGCCTAGAGATCTGCCTGATTCTGCCAATCCTCCACCCCCATCACTGGGGTTACAGACTTCACTGCCATGCCTGACTTTTATTGGAGAGTACAGATCTAAGATCAGGTCCTCATGCTTGAACAATATGTTATATGCATATAATAAAGTCATATATGTATTATGACTTTCAGTGTCGTGGTTTTGTGGGATTCCTGAGTGTGTGGATAAGTGGCTTTCTGACTCTTTGTTTGTTTCTTGTGCCTTCTCTTGAGGTCTCTTCTTTTGTTTGCTTGTTTCATCCTATTCCAATGTTAGCTTTTGTTCTATCATGTCATATATCATATCATATCATATCATATCATATCATATCATATATTACAGTTTCTTAGAGACCTGTTTGCTTTATAATGAAAGATAGAAAGGGGGTGGATCTGGATAGGGGGAGATCAGGAGAAACTGGCAGGAGTATAGAGGGAATGGAAACTAATCAATATATTATGTAAGAAAAAATTTATTTTCAATAAGAGGAAAAAAAGAATAAAGAGAATATTTAAAAGTGTTATAGATGAAACATGTCACATAAAAACCCAGAGACAACATGTGACATCTGTGATGTGGGAAAAAAATCCTTTTCAGTTTAGAACTCTATGCCCACTGAAAATATATGAAAGAACAAGAACAAATGAAATGGAACACATCACTGAAAGCAAACTTCACTATTGCTCTTTGAGTAGAAGTGAGATTTTATGAGGAACCAAGTCTAAGATGCAGAAAGAGAGATGAAAGCCCATCCTGGGAGCCTGCATGAGGTCCATACAGTGGAAGGGGAGAACCAACTGCTTCAAAGTTACCTTCTACTTCCACATTTGAACCATAAGGCACACACACACACAATACATACATATATGGAATCAAAATTCATAAGAGAAACAATACTGGTATGCAACTGCACAGATTGAATAACTTAAAGCCAAGAAATAACAGACAAGAGCATGTCTGTGTTTTACCCTAAAGGATGTGTGCAGCTGCCATTGTCATTGTGCTGAACCTGATTAGATGCTGCCCCTGGAAGAAGGTTTATCAGGCTCTCCATCTGAGAGGAGATGATAGTCCATTCTGACAACAAGGCATGGTGCTGGAGTGTGAGGCAGATGCTAAAGAACCTTCAGGTCCACCCCCAGCGAGCCACTTCCTCCAGTTCAAGGCTCTCCCCTAGCTGTGCACTAAGTGTTTAAACATGAGCTTAGAGATACATTTCTCATTCAAACCACATCAGAGTATAAACTTGGAAAGTATTTCAATGAATGTGTGATAAAATTCCTCTATATATTTTTCTTGTGAAGAGAAAGGATACAAATATACTTCAAACTTTTAGACTTTAATGGTACAGTGAGGAAGTTGGGGGGAGGGTTATTTCAATTCATAGACAATTTATTGAAAACTTGGTATGTATACAAATACTGGGGTTATAGCAATGAGCAAAGCAGAAATCTTGGCTTTTGTAAAGCTTACATTTTAATTGAGGGTGACAGAAAAAAATAATGGCTAAAAGTGTGTAAGTTAGACAGTGGGAAACGGGAATCCGAAAACCTAGAAGTGGGTTGGGCATTCTTAGGGATGAGAGAAGGTACATTTTTCATGGCCTTGATACGAAGACTAGAGAGAAGCCTGGGTTTTTCCAATGGGTGACAAGAAATCAGTTCACCTATGAGGCCGGAGCAAGCCGATGGTCAATGAACAACCAAGAGGTCTGTGAACATAATGCAGGGTGTATGTATATTGCCCTATTTAATCTCCCAAGTAAATGGCATAGAGACCTTGTTAACCAGTTTTAAGCACTATAGCTGGGCAGATATTCATTTGTTCTACCCCTCTATGATGTGGCTGGAAAAGGGTGAGGGATTAACTAGTTGGAGAAGACCAGAGAGCTAATAGGAGTCATGTTCCTGAGCTGTATCCATCAGTGTCTCTGTTTAATGCAACTGTCTGTGAGTCAGAGGTCTTGGCTGGGCAAGTTCCGCAGATCTCAAGCTAGAGGAGCTGCATCCCTTACCCCCTTGGTTGGGAGTCACTGATCTCAGGTGGCCTTAGATAAAGCTACTCTATTATTCATATCTCTCTTCCTTCCCCAAACCAGCCACCAAGCCTGATATGTGTGTCTCAGGAGAGTGGCAAAGGTGCCAAAGAACAAGGCCACTTGCAAAACACCCTTGAAGCCTTTGGCTGAATTGTGTCTGCTAACATTCTGTGGAGGAATTACATGGTTAAGCCTAGAGGCCAGTGATAAGAAAGCTTATTCAGTCCATGGAGTCAGGGATGGCAGAGAGAGACAGAGACAGAGACAGAGACAGAGACAGAGACACAGAGAGAGTTGTGAGCCACCATGTGGTTGCTGGGAATTGAACTCAGGACCTCTGGAAGAGCAGTCCATGCTCTTAACCACTGAGCCATCTCTTCTGCGGTTACATTTATTTAAAGTGTTCAGATCCTAATAATATTATTTAACATAGAAGTGATTAGATTTGCTGGGGTGGGGCAGGTAGATTTAGCTTGGCCAGGCCACAGACTTCTGTGTTCTAAGGACACTGACTTTGAGAGGACAGTGTCTTGCTAAAAGCTCAAGTCTGTAGTTAGCTGTTAAGGTCAGGACAAATCAAGACAAGACGCAGTAGTGGGAGTTCCTGGTGAACATTGAAAACTCAGAGACAGGTGGACCAGTGGAGGTTAGAGACAGAAGAGGAAACCAAGGACAGAGCCCTGCTGTCCGCTAATGTCACAAAGTCTGATGGAGTGGGAAAGGTTGAAGAGGAGGCGTTTGAGACTGTAGTAAGGGAGTAAGAGAGTGAAGAGAAGTGGGAAGGCTGGGAAAGGTAAAGAGAAATTGTTCTGGACTGATGTGGAGAGATTCAAACCCTGATGATGATCAGATGAAAGCAGAGGCAGAAGGGGACTGTGAGAAGATACCTGCTTACAGGATACCTGCTTACAGGATACCTGCTTACAGGATACCTGCTTACAGGATACCTGCTTACACCTCTGGGGAGGGGAGTGGTTTCTAAAGTCCTTGTTCTGGAACTGCAGGAAGCAGACACTCTCGAGTTAGTATGCATTAGGAAATATGCCAAGAGGGTCATCAGGGCCCTGGATGTCTGAACGGAGACGAGTCTACAATTTTCCAGCTGCTCACAGTGGAGGTGAACAATTGGGAGAGTCCTACTACTATGGTTGAGTGTTAGATTCAGAAGTTCCCAAGAAGGGAATACGAGGATCTCCCAGAGTCTAAGCCAGGCGTGGAAAGAAGAGAACAGCGTCGGTATTCATCCTAGCTATTTTTAAATGTTTATTTTATTTATTTATCTATTTACTTAGGTACTTATTTTACACCCAAACCACATTTCTTAAAAGGCCACAAAATCCAAACTGAAAGATGACCTCAGTGCCAATGTGTGGTTTTATATATACTTCATCCTCACGGGTATAAAACGAGAAAGGAGTTTTTAATCTAAGCTTTCTCTGACTTGTGAGAAGGGAGCTGAATTAGAACCAGGAATTGTAAAAGCCCTGAGATTCTTTTTTTTTTTAATTAGATATTTTCTTTTATTTACATTTCAAATGTTATCCCCTTTCCTCATTTCCCCTCCAAAAGCCCCCTATCCCATCCTCCCTCCCCCTGCTCACCAACCCCACCCATCCTGCTTCCCTGTCCTGGCATTCCCCTACACTGGGGCCTAGAGCCTGCACAGGACCAAGGGCCTTTCCTCCCATTGATGTCCGACAAGGCTATCCTCTGCTACATATGCAGCTGGAGCCATGGGTCTCTCCAGGTGTACTCTTCCGTTGGTAAGCCCTGAGATTCTAAGTAAGCATTTTATATATATATATATATATATATATATATATATATATATATATATATATATATATATATTTCTCAATGGGCAGGCAGTACTTTGATCAGACACAGAGGGCTATTTTGCTTGAAGCTCTGCAAATAACAGGAGCAGGTGTGCATGTGTGTTACTTTCTTTGGCTCTGCAAGCCTAACAAGGATGACAAGGTGTGCTAAAATGGATGCTCCAGACATGGGGGGTTGCGAGACTCTGGACCACGCATTTTTCTGGGCAAGTGGCAGGCACTGTGCTGAGCAGCAACTTCTCCCAGAGTTAGCAGTTGACCTGACGTCTTGCCTGTCTTGACCTGTTACTTGGAACTAGGGTACAGATGTCTCCGACTTTCACACACCCAGAAAGAGTGGGCAAGTGCACTCAGACCCTGAGCGAGATGTCTGCTCAGTGATTCCAGTGATTTTCAAATGAAAGAAGTGACTTATGAATACACAATATTTTGCCTTAATAACTTATCCCAAGCTGTAAAACATACTTCTTTATGTATATCTTTTAAACACATTTTCAAAATTATCTCTTAAACTATACCAATACAAGTGTGTTAAGTTAGTTTTGGAAGAAATCATCCCCCCTGCTACATTTCCCCTTTCCTCGCCCAGTGGGAAAGCCTGTACTCACTCCCTGGAAGTCACCTGTCTCATTCAATGTCACCTACAAAGTCCCAACCATGGCGGGATTCTCCTGACACCTCACTGTGAGCAGCCTGGAAATAGGAACTGAATAGTGTGGGGCTGTATTAAAAACATATTCTAGTTTATTTTATGTTTCTTAAGGTCAGTTATCATTTCCCACAGGCAGTTGATCACCAGAGTGCTCACGTTCTGACCAATTTTCACATTTTTCCTCGAGATCTCTTTCTATGACCAAGATGAAAGGAACGGTGCTGTCGAGAGCAGCTCAGTTGCATAAAGAAAGCCAGGCAGACTAAAGAGAAATGAGGCTGCTTTTTAAACCCAAAACCTTTCAGTCTTGTTAGAAGCACTGGGAAACACCTTTAACACTGTCAAAAAACTACAACACTCTAAAGGGAAAACCTACCACAATCCCCTCTCTTTTTTTTAACCAACCCAGTTGTGGGCTTTAGTATAAGGAATCAAGGCAGGACAAGGACTTAAGAGCATGAACTTGATGCGTAATCATGAATGAAAAAAATGGACGTGGGGCTTGCTCAACTGTTACTATTTCTGTTTCAGCAATTATGACTATTAGTGACTTTATTACAGTGTTTCTCTAATTATGGAAAGCAGAGCTCGTTTCTAATGAAATCTGCATTTAAGTGACTTCCTTTTATGATCTTTAATACCCCATTTTTATTGTATTCGTTGAGAATTTTATATATTATACAACAAAATATGAATATATCCACACCCTGTCTCCCCCATCTAGTTCCTCCTGAATGTTCCCAACACACTCCACTGTAGGCTTCATGTCTTTTTTTTTAATTTAAATAACACATTAAGTCCAATTAATGCTGCCCATGTGCTTGGGTGTGGGGTGTGGATCATGAGCAACCTGTCATAACACACCCCTCCCCGAAATAAAAAATGTCTTCCTTCCCTAGGAGATATTACCCACCAGTAGCCCTTTAGTAGGGCCTTGTGAAATGCTTCCTCATCCAAAGTACAACCTTTTCTGTCCCCATTCCCCAGTAGGCTGACATCTGCTGAACCAGTCAACTGCCTACTTTCCAATATCCACATTTTCTTAAAGCCTGGGCACTGGACGGAAATGTAGTCTTGCAGTCTCACTTGGTTCTCCACTTTTCCTAGAATGAGCCAGAAGCATTCTCCTTGGGAGTTGTCTAGGACTGACCGTTTGGTGGCTATGGGTCTCTGTCTCATCTGTCTCTGTCTCTGTCTCTCTCTGTCTCTCTCTCTGTCTGTCTCTCTCTCTCTCTCTGTCTCTCTCTCTCTCTGTGTCTCTTTGGTTTGTGCTCAAGTATCTCTAGTCACCATAAATCAATCCTCCAAGTGCCCATCTTTACTTGCCCAAATAGCAGGTCTTCCAACATATCATTTATTCATTTTATTTATGTATAATAAGTACATTCCAACTGCCTGCAGAAGCTGCAGAGCATAGAAGTGCCTAGCAGGGGGGCTAGAGAGATGGTTCAGCAGTTAAGAGCACTGATTGCTGTTCCGAAGGTTCTGAGTTCAAATCTCAGCAACCACATGATGGCTCACAACCATCTGTAATGAGATCTGATGCCCTCTTCTGTGGTGTCTGAAGACAGCTACAGTGTACTTACATATAATAAATAAATAAATCTTTTTTTTAAAGTGCCTAGCAGAAAAGATCTCAGTGGAATGAATGGAAAGGCATGGCCCACAAGGATAGCTCACTGTAAAGTAAAGGGGATCACAGCCAAACCTGGTGACATCTGGTCAACCCCTGAGATCCACGTGGTAGAAGGAGAGAACTGGCTTCCACAAGTTGTTCTCTGATCTCCATCAATCATATGATCACACAAAAACTGAATAAATTAAATGTCATAAAAAGGCCTTTAGGACAACACAAAGCCAAGAGCTATTGCACTTCACAGTGAATGCACTGTAACGTTGTATGGGACGCTAGGTTTAGTTTTGAAACAGCCAACGACCGTGGCGTGTTCTGTCTCTTCCTGTAACATGTTCTGACAAAGACAAGAGTTCCTAAAAAGAACATTTTAATTTAGGATGTGCTGAATGATCCTGAAACAGCCAGGTAGCCAGGCTCCACACCTCTGCTCAGAAGCATAGAAGTGAAATCTCTTAGGAAGATTAGAAAGAGTTGTTTGAGGTTATGTGCGGTTATGTGAAACTGGGAAAGCAACAGGACCTGCCTATTCTCTAGGACTAGGACAAACTTAACAGACCGTGAAGATGGGCATGTCCCGTGCCCAGACCTCCCATTCCAGTTGGCGCCAACCTTGTATGACCAGCAGTACTTGAAAGGGGGCTGAAGAATTGCTTTTACAAACTCATTTAGTTTTAAGGCATTTGTGAGGGTAACGATGTCCATGTCACCTATCCAACCCAGTGTGCCTGTCACTCCACCAGCCACTGTCTGGGGATAGCCATTGGAAAATTCTAGAACTAAGTAAGTTATAAGGGTTTTCCTGCAGCACTTTGTGTAGTGTGTTGAACTTTGTCCTGCCTGGAGAATGAAAGATCATCCTCATGTCCAACGGATCCATGTTTTCCCTGCCTGCCTGTTTGTCATTTAATATCCCTGTCACACAACTGCAGTGCTCCCATTCAAGACAGAAGGCCAATCATAGCTAATGCTGCCTCACAATGTCTACAAGATTCCCCTCAGCTTAGCTTATCAGTACCTGTAGACGCTGTGCCAACTCTACTCCCCTCAGGATGAAGGGAGAAACTTAAGCCCAGCACACTAAGACATTTTGAGAGGGAGCTCATATCCCCAGCTTAGCATAAGTGCATTGTTATTATAGCTCAATTTTATTAGAGGTTGTTGCAAATCTGTAATTTATCAACTAGACTTCATCCAAAGTAGGCAGTGTGGAAACAAACCTAGGACAAGTGACAACATTCTGAGAGTTTATACCCATCCTGGGTAAGGTAGATCCTGCAAACTGGAGTGCACACTATCTCTATGTCTCATGTGAGCTGGCGAAAGTTATTCAAGTATTTCTGTATCTGTTCAGGAAAACATTTCAAAAACTGAATTCAAAGACCAAGCCTACACATATAGCATTTAGAAGCCTCTTCATTTCAGAAGTCTGAAATGATAACACTAAGTTACAGTGTCTTATAAGCCCCTTATTACTAAATCTTTTACCTTTTAGAATTAAAATATTTCTAGAAGTTGTTTTCTAGTTCTAGGATGTTCTATGCTATGCATCTACTCTTATAATATATAAATAGTAATTTATAAAATTAGAACGTGGTCTAAAGTTCACATACAAGAGAACCTTAAGACAGATAAGAAAGATAAAAACTGTAACCAGCCTCAGCCTATTTGAGTGTCTGAGTGGGCATGTGGGAGCAGGCAGGGAGCAGAGGGAGAGATCTGGTGAGCTTGAAGCAGGATAGCCCTAATATGTCTCCTGCTCTCAACTCTGATGGAGATCCTCTTCCATTTGTAAAAGTCATCCTTTGAAGGAGGCTAACCTGACACATTCTGCTTGGTCTTATGAGTTAAGACACATCATGGGGTAGAATGATAAATGTTGACGTCTAGGAGATAAAGTACTAATGGAAGAGATATGAAGAAGAGGAGCTCAGTTAATATTCTCTCTCTAATATCACACTTTACAGGTGCTTGGCGTGCGCGTGTATAGAAATAGATTCTAAATTGGCCATCTACCTGGAATATATGTAAAATGACAAAAGTGAAGTAGTTCCTATTTAAAACACTGATTGAATTCCATTATGTTTTAATGCTTCCTAATTTAAAGTTCTAAAACATGGAATACATCTTCTCAGAGACTCCTGACAAAGGTGTCTGCTGCCCATGGACTACTATTAAACACTCATCAGATTTTAGCCCACCATTTCACATTTTATAAACTCATCATTGCAGAATACACATCGAGCTTCTGTAATCCGGAGCCATCTGTGATAGTGTTGACTAATTTTGTGCCATTTTATAGATCATGTGATATCATATCCAGGCAATTTCCAAGTGTCGGTACAGTGGGGCTTTAGAGATCTTGTGGTTTGGCTCCAAATCACCAGAATACACTTTTTTTTTTATCTTTTCATAACTGCATTTTGCTTAGGTTGATATTAAATCGTTGTATGGCCCCAAAGCTTGCCACATAAAAGGGCTAAGGACACATTTGGAATTAAATTACAGGTAGTTGAGAGTTGACCATTTATAACACACTTTTAAGTCCATCAGGAGTGGAATTCTCTATGAATTTTATACAAGAGGCTGCAGCTTCCTCAATGGATTTTGACCAGCCACCAATATTGCCAGCAAAGTAAGGGAGGATGCTGTCTGACATCTGGTTCAGGTATGCTACCTGCATCAAAGAGAAAATACAGTATGTTGAGTTTTTATTGACTTGGAGAACTTTCAAGTAAGAGACTGAAAATGTTGGTGAGTGAATCTGGAAGTAGTTAAGAGGGGTCCTTTAGAGAGGACACACATTATAAGACTGTGATGAATAGGAGATCTGGGGGAAATGAAGAGGTCTTTCCATAGCCATGAGAATGAATTAAGATGCAAATATTTCATCAAACATACGGTGCACGAATTGCTGTCGATAGCCTGGATGAGAAACCCAGCACAAATGACCTCGCTTCTGATGTACTGTGGAGATGCCGGGACAGACGGCAGCACAACTGACCTTAGTGCCACGGTGTAGGTGTTGCTGAAAGGTAAGAGCACACGTTCTAACTCTGTAGAAGTGGTTAATAAACAGGACAGTTCTACAGTAACTGGCATTTATTAATCTAGTTTTGTAGTTCTGAGGATTAAATTCAGGGCCATCTGCATGCTAGGCAAGTTATCCAGTGCTGGCTACATCCTCAGTCCTTGGGACAATCTTATTGTCTCTGCAGGAGTAACCTCAGAAAACCAGACTTGTCTGGATGAGTGGTCCACATCAAAACCCCTTCTCTACAAACCTAGGGTATAACTCACAGGGCTGGAGTTTCTCAAGTTGTCCTGTGACCCAACAGGTTGTGATATCAGTTGTCCTGTGACCTAACAGGTTGTGATGTCAGTGTCCTGTGACCTAACAGGTTGTGATGTCAGTTTCCTGTGACCCAACAGGTGTGATGTCAGTTTCCTGTGACCTAACAGGTTGTGATGTCAGTGTCCTGTGACCTAACAGGTGTAATGTCAGTTTCCTGTGACCTAACAGGTGTGATGTCAGTTTCCTGTCAGTTTTTAATTAAAAAGAAAAGCAACACTCAAACAATAAACTGATACAAGAGACTCAGAAATAAAAGCAGCCCTTGGTCTACTCTAGCTCCAATCCTATCACCTGCCTTGTGAATGACTGTTCTTACTTACCTTTTGCTATGCAGCTCTCTATATTTTATTAATGGATATAAGTAGCATTACCAAACACACACGTATAGATTGTTATACAAACATAGTTACTTTGCAAATACAGTCCACAACTTGATTTTCCCACCTAATGATAAACATTTTGAGACATTTTTATATTTGTGCTCCCATGACTTCTTTATCCTTGTTGGAGGTCACACACTGCTCTGGATTGTGGATTTATCATTTATAATGTCAACATCAATTTATTTGCCCTATCCTTTGACATAATAGAAGATGCTATAGTGAGCTCCTATGTATACTAGTCCACACGTGTGTTAGAGATTCTCTGGGGCACCACTCTTTGGATCTCATGCTCTGTGTGGTCCAGCATACATGAGAAGGCCATGTTCAAATTCTGGATCATGGCCCCAGCACACAGTGGACCAGTTTAAATAGCTAATGCATCAGGGCCTTTGTGAATTCTCAGTCAACGATTAGTCATCATTCCTCTTGCTGACAAGAGGTATAACAAGAGGGAGGTCTTGAAGGTTTTTCGGATATTGAATTTAATATCTGAGCAGAAGAAAGATGCTTTAGAATGTCTAGGGGTCCTTTGAACACATCACAATACATGAATACATATCAAAATAGTAACTAAAATTCATATATTTAAAAACAAATAGATGAGATGTGATTGAAGACCAGAATGCCATCTGCAATGGCTTTCTTGTCTTCATATCCTTTTGTTTCCAGTTTCCAACAGACTAGAGCCGAGATGTCACATGAGCCAAATATACTCACTCATCTTTGAGGGGCTTTCTTCGTGACACAAGCACCACAAAGTCCTTGGGTTTGTCTCCATTTACCACTGAGCAGGTGATGTAATATATCTGATCATCCTCGCTCACCTGGTCTATGACTTCACAAGATCTGTGTGAACAGGACAGTATTCGAACACATGCTTTCTACCTGCTAGAATACACTTTGTTTAGTTATTGGCATGATCTCCTTCTTGACATCAGTATTCACCTGTTGTGCACACACACACACACACACACACACACACACACACACACACACACACAGACTCTGTTCGAAGGCTGACTTTGGAACAAGCTGCTTGTTCAGAAGGAGTAATTTTGCATGTGATAGAAAGGTACCAGCTATCTGACTCCAAGGTCATTTCCCTCAAAACTCCAGAGGAAGGTAATAATCTTTTCACAAAATTATTTTTCTACGAACAGTAAGACACTTTAAGGACCAATGGGCTGTAAAGCACCGGATGCCCGAGCCTGGAGGAAAGAGTGTGTGGGGAAGAAGAGCAACTCGGAAGCCCAGAGTAAAGAGTGTGTGGGGAAGAAGAGCAACTCGGAAGCTAAACCACTTGCTTTTGAGTCTCAGACCACTGTGTACCGTCCATACTATGTCAGACAAGTCATATTATTATCTCATCTGTATGATGTAGATAGCACTGTCTAAGGGGGTCAGTGTGAGAGTTAAGTGCAAACACTTCCTGCAGACCTGAGTCTTAAGTCGGTAGACAAGACAAGTTAGCTGAGTTTAAAGGAATTCACTGGCTTCTCCATTTATTCATGTTTCACTTCAATGGAATGCCAAGCAAACAGACACTGTGAAAACTGTGAGAGAAGAGTATGAAAGAAGTTGAAAGGTAAGGTATCTTGTCTTTGAGATGCTGCAGCGCTCTGGAGGCTAGGCCTGAGTGTAGTCTGTCACTGCAAAGTATAACATACAAGGCTCAGAGTTCCATAGTAATCCCTAGGACCTGTGGCAACACCAAGACCTTTGGTGCTCCAGTCCCTTTCAAACAGTGACACAGTATTTTTATTATAACATATGCATATCCTTTAGTATGCTCTAAGTCATCTCTATATCACTTCTGTATTGCAAATGGTATGTTGATATTTGCTATACAATTTAAAGAACGAAGTAAAAGGAATCTGTTCATGCTTGAGGCTGACTCAGCTCCCAGGCACAGCCACACACCCACCACCCTTTATCTAAAGTGTTTACATATGCAGATGCAGGACCTGTATGTAGATATGATCAACCACCTTCCAGCAACGTGGGATGGAAGAGAGAGCTCCAGAACTGATGAGACAGAAAGCTGTGGGGTTGGGGGGTGGGGGTAATGGGAGCAGGGCCTGTGGGAGAGAGTCGGGATGGGAGCAGGGCCTGACTGATCACACAGGAGAGCAGCAGGAATCATCTTCCTCCAGGTAAGGCTAGCTCAGCAGTGTCTCACTGAGACTTATGACTTGGCAGGAAGAGGGTTCTGGGAAGATTTTTGGATACCTCCTCAGAAGCAGTGAGGCCGGGGAGTGAAGCAAAAGAGTGTGTGCCAGAGAGCCTGGCTGAGCTGGATCTCAGAAACAGGAACAAAATCAGCTTTGAGGTAGTCAATATCACAACAGATGTGGACCACCAATGCTAACTCAATACAGATGAGAAACAGATGAGTGTAATAATTGTTTTTCTTTTAAGTTTCATGAAGCAGCTTAGGCAGAACAAGCTCTAAAACTTCTCTACATTTCTGAATTAAAACACCATGCATTGAGCAGTGGAGAACTACAATTGAAGTTATCTTTCCCACAACGTCAGGCTTGATTAAGAAAAGACATTTAAATTTGTTCTTACATGTAATGGGGATCCCATAAAGGTCGCTTTGTGAGGTCAGACAAGAGATGATAAGCCATGTGGGCTGGACTGCCCACAAGCTTTTCAACCTTAACAGATATGGCATCTTGCTCCTCCAGGGTATATATTTTTATCTAAAAGATAGGAAGAAAAATTAGAAGAGAAAAGATATATTGTTTACTTTAAAGACACACACACACACACACACACACACACACACACACACACACACACATTTATGCACACACACGAATGGGCAGTCATACATGCTTGCCTGTACCAGGTAAGGCATCTATGTGGTCAACAACAATCTCACTTCAATCTTGGATGCTAGTTCTATGACATCCAAATAATCCATGGCCTAGTTAATTTGCATTATGTTTTGTTGTTGTTGTTAATGAAAAATAAAGAACAAAAGCTTTTCTCTCTTGCTTTTTGTGATATTTCCTGCCTCCACACACTAAAAGCAGAGAATGGCACAGGATGCTACACCAGTCCATGTCTGTCCCCTTTACCCTAAGACTGGGTGTCAGTGCTCTCCCAGGATATCAGGCATGGCTTCGAGTGGGCTAAAGGAACCTAGGAAACAAACCAACTATCTCTAGGACAAACAATTTCTCAGAAGGACCCACAGACATACTTTTTTAGTATTATTTGCTTTCTGAAACCCAAGTCCAATTTCTAATATGTAATATCTGTTATATAAGCAGTAGTCACTTGACGTATACTAAAACACTAATGCCGTTTCTGTGGCTCTGAACTTTCTCCTCCTCCTCCTTCTCCTCTTCCTCCTCCTCTTCCTTCTAATTATCAGAACTATGTGTTCCACCAAGAGCACATTTTTATTCTGTCCATTTTCTCCATTTCTTTCAAGGTGTTTTGAAGTTATTGTTGAAAATTTCTATCTTTTAATCATTACCATGGCAACAGGCTGTGAGAAGACAAACATGAGGTTAGGAATCCAAGCACAGGAATCAGGCAGTTGGAATGAAATCAAGCTGTGAAGCTTCTATTGATGATAGAATATGGCCTCTATTGAATCATATATCTGTGTCTAAACATAATATCATCCTTGCTACTAGACTAAAGAAACGAGAAATCACAACTACAGTAGCTTAAGCAGCAAACAAGTGACCACCCACTTATGTAAACACATCCCTTCCAGGCCTTGTGTATCTTTAGTTCCAGTCTAAAAAGAAAGGCCTAGCCCAGCCTGTGAGCACTTGATGAATACAAACAAACCCAGGTAGAACTCCATCTGGCTGCCTTCAGCACAGAACCTAAAGGAGACCTATTGGTGTAAATCCAGAGAGGAACCTGGAGGCCAGGTGTCTCCAGACCTGGCTCTCTGTGCACAGCCAAGCCAGTGGAACTGGTTGCATAGTTGCCTTGGAATTGCCCCCTTTGGTGAATCAGGGTGTGGGGATAGATTGTGCTATTGGGCCAAACAGTTGCTTAGAGTTTCACACTCCTGCCCACAATCCCATGATAATGTCCTAACCTCTTATACCTTGTAATATGACTTTATATGGCAATAGGGTCTTTGCCAATATAATTCACCTAACTGAGGTTTTATCGCAATACAGTAGGCCCACTATAACTGATGTCTTTATAGAGAAGGGAAGCTAGACACAGACATGCACACAGGGAGGACACCATGTGGAAATGAAGACAGAGATGCATCTGCAAGCCACGGAACCTGCTGACCAGCACTGCTCTCGAAGCTGGGTGACAGGAGAGGCACTAATCTCCTCAGAAGTGACCAGGGTGCCTACATCTTTATCTCAGAACACCAGCTTTCACAAGGGAGCTCCTATAGATTCCTATTGTTTCAGTAACCCAGTGGCCAGTCCTCCCTTGTGACTGCCTTAGGAAATTAAACCAGCAATTGTCCAGCAAGTTGCCCTCCAGCTTGCAGATATATTTTATCCTTGAGCCAAAAGAAGTAGCCAGCTTCTACCTTTATAAATGGAGCTCACTGGTTAAGCCAGCACCAAGATCCATAGTGGATGAATGAATGACATCTATTCCTTCCCTAAGAAGGTAAAGAAGGTAGCAGGAAGTTCTTCTCATTATCCTGCTACCTGAACCAATGCCACAGATGCAAAGGGGACAAAGAAAGGCGGTGGTCCATTTTGGCTGTCTTTAAATTTGCCAAAGAAAAGCCACTGTGGTGGTTTGAAGGAGGCGTTTCACAGAAGACTCCGATACTTGGTCTCCAGTTGGTGGCTGTGTGGGAAGGATTGAGAAGTATAGTCCCAATAATAGTCTCTGCCATTTCCAGTGTGTTCTTTCTGCCTCCGGCTTGAGGCTGAGATGTGAGCTCTGTTTTTTGTGCCTACCTCTCCCCATGTCTTTGCTCTGCCATTGTGGACACTAACTCTCCAGAACATAAGCCAAATAAGACATTTTCTTCTGGAAGCCATCTTGATCATGCTGTCTGATCACAGTAGCAGACAGTAACCAATCCATGAAGCTTGGCTTCATGGAAAGATTCTCCAAGAACAGCTATTCAGGAAGATGGCTTCTCTTTGCTCATGGGCATGGAGATGGACTCCTTGCACTACCAACTCCAGTGATTGCAGTAACTGGACTGAAATGAAATGTAAGCAGCTCCAGACTCACTGAGGCAAGTCATTTGTAGATCGCTTTTGTCATAGCAATGCTCTGCTCCGATCTCTGGATGTCAGTCAGTATTACAAGGAAAAGGAAATAACTAAGCATTTTAGACTGTTGGTTCCAACTGATATGTTGTTATTGAGATTACATTGCAGACAGGAAAAGGAAACTGCTGTACAGAGGCCTAGTCCATGGAGGCACCAGGAGACTGCCATTGGTGATCAGAGCTGAGGCAGCCAGGTAGACTCTGGGCCCATTCTGCCCCCTCCTTCAGCTTCTTTGAGATAGAGGCCCTCTGCTCTGCCTCCTATACCAGGTTGTTTTGGGGCATCCATGTCTTTCCTGTTCTTGTTATATTTTCAGTTTGTTCTCAGACTGAAGCCATTCCGTGCCTGTCAGGCCAGGCCCCTCATGGTAATGTCTCTCCCGGAGGACTCAACTCAAGCTTCGAGCTGCTTAGAAAGTGCCTTCATCTTCACTCATGACACCACCTCCAAGAGAAGCACACACCTCCGAGCCCTTTGCTGAGCTGTGTTTCTATCTTTCTGTACCTCAACATGATCAAGTTAGAGCTGTTCTCTGTGGGCTAAACACTATGATATCCCACTGGTTTGTGAATGGCCTCCTGTTCTGCAATTTCACGAGCACGTATGCTGCCTCTGGATTTGTCTTTTGCTTCTTACTTTACTTCTAGTTATTTCTACCCTTATATATATAGACAATTACATATGATTAAAACCTTTAGCACTGTCTGATTTTATTATAAATATCAGACTTCAAATCCAATTGCATTGAAAATAAGAATTTAAAAAAAGGGGCTGGTGAGATGGCTCAGCGGGTAAGAGCACCCGAGTGCTCTTCCGAAGGTGATAAGTTCAAATCCCAGCATCCACATGGTGGCTCAGAACCATCCGTAACGAGATCTGGCGCCCTCTTCTGGAGTGTCTGAAGACAGCTACAGTGTACTTACGTATAATAAATTAAAAAAAAAAAGAATTTAAAAAAAGTGGCTGTGGTACTCACTAGTGATCAAAGTTCTTGGGAGGAAAATATAAGAAGACCTTGGGTTCAAGGCCAACTACATTGTAAGAGAGCTGTGGCGGGGTGAATAAAACCTGTTGGGGTACCCAGAAGCTAGCAAGAAAGCAAGAGACGAATTTCATATCAAGAAAAGAAAAGAAGGTATTTAGGCACCTTTTATGAGCAATAGTGAGAAACCAATAATTATTAAACCAGTTCCTACATTGTTGAGCCCAGTAGACAATGAAACCTATCTGAATCTAAAGGGTCTAAGGAAGACCCTGGAAGGATTTTATAGTGGAAAAAAGAAACAACCAAAACAACAACGAGGAAATGCTCAGAAATCAAGGTCAGGACTAAAAATGACAAAGAGTAGCCTTAGAATTTACTTATATTCCAAGGTGAGAGGCCTGTCTGACTCATCCACACTGAAACACAGAGGCATGGCTGAAGTCAAGATGGGACAGCAGGTGCAAAGTTGGACTGTCCCAGGACAGTGGGACACCTGGGCATTCTGGTTTTTAGTATGGTGTTTCACTGATAGTGAACAGCAGTCCATAGCAAATGTGTCCCCAAAGCTGGCAATCCCGATCGTCTTCCAAGTGTCAGACACGACCATGGTCTGGGAATACAGTGGTTGAACAAAATGTCCCCTAGAGCTTAGAGTCTAGTACTTGTAAGCACTAGCTTGCAAGGGTCTTCCAACATCCTAGATTTAAGGCCCCAAATGATACACACTTATTTCAGTTTGATAATATGCAAAAATTTTAGAAGTTGCTAAGAGAGATACAAAGAATCAAGACAAGGAAGGCTTCCTTCTTACAAGTCTTATTTATTACCTTTTTGGGAAAAAGATCATTGAAAAATCTAAATTTCAATGTAACATTTAAATATCAACTCACAGTAATTGTGGAAGAAACATCACAAGACAAAAAGAGCTCAAAGACAAATTAGTCTTAGAGAAGTCAGGATGAACTGAGCTACTGAGGAGAGAATTCCTTAAGTTGGAGAGGATTTTGGAGAAGTATGTGTCCTAAGCTCACTGGGATGGTTTGTATATATGGTTTGTATATGGTTGGCCCAGGTCATGACACCATTACAAGGTGTGGCCTTGTTGGAGTAGGTGTGTCACTGTAGGTGTGGGCGTTAAGACCCTTATCCTAGCTGTCTGGGAACCAGTCTCCTCCTGTTTACCTCCGGAATGAGATGTAGAACTCTCAGCTCCTCCTGCACCATACCTGCCTGGCCTGCCATGCTCCCACCTTGATGATAATGGACTGAACCTCTGAACCTGTAAGCCAGCCCCAATTAAATGTTGTCCTCATAGGAGTTGCCTTGGTCATGGTGTCTGTTTACAGCAGTAAAACCCTGACTAAGACACTCACCAAGATCTCCAGGGTTGCGTGGACAGAGGTGTGGAGGAGAGAGTGAGAGGCAAGAGGTAGGATGTGATAACACAGGCCTGCCAGGACCCAGGAGTGTGTGGGACAGCTGTGGAGTGCCATGTCATCCAGCAGGGAGGTTTAAGGCTAGAACAAAGTCCATTTTCAAAAACTGTTGCACCTTGAGCATAGCAGCAAGGAGCCCTCAGAAGCATGGACACCATGCCAACTTTAATTTGCTGTGAACAGAAGCATAAACCCTGGGCACTTACCTTCTCCAAGGTGGTGGTAATCTCCCAACCGCTTTTGGATGCCAGATTTTTGAGAGCTTCCACATTGGTGTTACTTAGGGATCCCTACAATGCACACACACACACACACACAAGTAAAGCTATATGTTCATTATATAGGTTTGGGAATCAAGCGTTTTCTACTTCAGTAATGGCCAGTGTCGGTGGAGGTATATATTCAGCCAAAGTGAAAATGTTGAGCATAAGGTAAACTATCTACTGCTAATATCTAACTTCTGTCTCAAAGTGCATACAAGGTAACTATGTGCTCATCAAGTGTGTATGTGCCTAGATCATATCCTGAACCAAAGCAGATAGATGCCCTTCAGTGCGGCATATAACTATGTGTGTGATAAGTGCACTTGGACCCCACATTAGATTTTATTGTCAAAAATGTTTAAACGACTAATCCCATTTTAACACTTAATTTTCATTTTAGGTATATGGATATTTTGCTTGTATGCATGTCTAGGCACCACATGTATATAGGGCTAGTGAAGGCCAGAAAAGGGCATCAGCTTTCCTGGAGCTGGAGATACAAACAGATGCGAGCCTCTGTGAATTAAACCTGGGACCTCTGGAAGAGCTTCCAGTCCTCTTAACCCCTGAGCCATCTCCCCAGCCCCATCCTTCTAGCTCCATAAAAGCCCAAGTTCAAATGCAGATTACTCGTTGCAAATGAAGGCAAGACACCAGGGAAACATCACATGCCAGCTTGTGGCATAACATCCTGGGTCAGAATTTGGGAGCTGTTCCCAGAGTTCAAACCCAACAGTACAATTACCAGGAGCTGATGACTTGTCTAACATGGTTTAGAATGGAGGGTTATGCGGTTCACCTTGTCATCTAACCCATGCAGGTACAACATGGATCTATTAAACAAGTCAGCTTCTGCTTTTGTGATGGTGTTTACATGAAGTATTCCAAGCCATAAAACTGTTACCTTTTTGCTTATATCCCACTGTGCACTGAGTGGAACTTCTTTCTTGGGGGAAATAACATATTTCCTGAAAAAAATTAAAATATTAAGAAACAATTTTCTTCTTATGTTTAATACATGACCCATGATAATTTCTTGATTTGAAATCAGCCATTTAAAAATATTATCTTTGGTGGAAGAATCAGGAAGAACCATTTCAGGCTGGGCCATTTTTAACTTTTAGAAAACATTAGGCCCTTTCCTTTCCCATTATGTGGGTTCAAGGACCCCAGGCAGTGGCTCTTTGTTGAGTGGCTTGTTAGGTAGAGAAAAGCCTATGAAGTCCTCATACTTTATGTCCCTTACCTGCCTAGGCGAATTCTCCTCCGTGCGATAGCTCCCTGGTAACGTCGAAAATCATCCTTTAAGACAACAGTACAACCAATCAATTTCTAACACTTCGGCCCTGTGACCCTTAAGTATCCTTCCCCTAGATCAAATGGGGCTCTGTGTCTCTGTGACACTTCCTGGTGATACCTGAGCCCCTAGGCAACTGTGATGGCTCTTTTCATTTCCTTTTCAAAGGGGAGATTATATTAATTTCTGCTACTAAAATCACACAGGTTTCACTCTGGAGTTTTTAGAGGAGGTGAATATTAGCACTAAGTTGATTCCTGACCCATGAATGTGCTGCAGCATCCAGAACAGGATGCCCACACACAACAGTAGACGCAGAGAGCGGACACAGAAAACCACATGCCACACAGCAGCTGTATAGAGAGGTGCCCGGGGATTTCACCATCACAACCCATCACCAGAGAGATATGGGGTGGAAAGGGAAGGGCCCACTGGACTTAGAAGAAAGCAAACCTCTTTTGAAAGCTGTGGAAATGGTTGGCAGTGGGAAGCTGCATGAAACTCTGTGCCCACGGGTCTGATCACTGAAGCTTATGCGGTGACAACTGACCTTTGAAATGGGTTGGATTCTGGGAAAGGTGATGAGTTCTTCCTGGTCATCAACAGCATTGTAAATGAGAAAAGCGCTGTTGATGTGGCGGCCTTGGCCCTCGGCCCACTCCTGACAGTCAAAGGCCTCAACACGCACTCCAACTTCCACACTGCAAGGAGGATGCAGGGTGGTGGGCAAGGAGGACTGGGGCATGGATGGCCTCCCCTTCCACCAAGCAAATCCCTGGTGCTTCTCCTCTGATGTCAGCAAGTCCCTACAACTGCTAAAACCCACTAGGATGGTATTGTAGGAGTGCCTGCCAGAGTGGGTTCCCATTTTCTTCTCCCACTGGAGTAATGGGGAATTGCATTGTGCTCAAAACATGTTTTCTTCCTTCAAAACCATACATAGTTCTATGGTTTAAAGAAATGAAGAGCTGAAGTTTGGTAGAAAACAGAGATACTCCCCACCCCCTTTTATTTTACAACAAAAAGACAGAGAAAAACACTATGTGAGACCTTTTCACTATCTACTGAGAATAATAAGAGTAAGTAGGCTGTAGTCTGGACCCACTGTTGTAACAGCAGGCCCATGATGGATGCTGACAGGAAGGACTAATAAATATACAAAGATGGCAGATACTAGTTGGAACCATCCTGAGCCAGCTGAATGTCCCAGCACCTGGGGGACTTGTCACAATGTCCTGAGTGTGAAGAGAGTACAAGAAGGACAGAAGACTGTGTGTCCACAGACTGAGTGAAGTTTAGCAATAATCCGAAGGTGTTGTAATGTAGCTCCTGCAGTGTCCTCCCCAACTGACATGAGAACACAGCTTATGCACGGCTCTGAAAGTGTGCACACCAAGCATACTTTACCTGTTCTGAAAGGTGTTGTTGACTATGGCACTGAAGACAAGGCGGTCTCCAACTGTGGATGGTCCCCGGAATTTAAACATATCCACAGACTTCAGAAAGGGATGTCCATGACACAGGCGGCTAAGGGAACAAGGAGGGGGAGAAAAGAGATGATGGCTATCTTCCTTAGTATTCTCATAAACAACTGATTTGTGGAATGGCTTCCCTAGACAAGCAAGCAGCCTGTTTTCTAAGTAAACAACTCCTCTGACTCGAGAGAACTACTTGTGAAAAGGATCTGCATACAACCTCAGACGTTTAGGGCAACAAACTGGGCATTTCATAAAGATGGCTCCTTGGCATTGTTCTTGTGCTCAGTGGAAGTCCCTCCCAAAGCAAATGAATGCTTTTTGTTGTCATCAAGTGTCACATTCATCCTGACACCTCCGGATGAACGTTCTAGGACACTGTGACTTGTGAATCAGGGTAGGGCTTGAGTGATGACAACTGGCGGCCAATACTGGTCACACTTGTTCCTCACCTTCCCTGTTCAGTGAATTTATCCACAGATGAAAAACCAAATTTTTCCTTGATGGAAAAAATTGCCTGGGTTGGTGCACAAAGCGAGAAAGGCTACAAAATATACATTTCACAGGCTTTGTGCTATTTTAAAAAGGAAATACACTTCAAACCACTTCTCCTGGGCCCCTAGCCCCACGCTGGGGCCAGCGCCAAGAACCTTGCAGAAATGGTGGCAACTGTCTCCATCCATGCCATGATCTGGCCACCAAATGTGTTTCCATGATGGTTTGCATGGGGCGGAAGGACAAGCTCGATGCTCTGGACAGAGGTGCCCATGGTGGTGGCCGTGCCTTCTTCTTCATTACAAATGGGATCTGTGAAGTGACCACAGAGACAGTGGAGTCAGCCATGGGACCCTGTCTGGACTTCCCCTTCCCTGCAGCAAACACAACTCTGACACTTTCAGAAAAATGAAATTGTCCTTAAAGCCTTACATCAAGGATGTGAGTGGGTTCTATAGAGTGGCCCACCTCTGAAAATCATCTTTTCTGGCATTCTGGATCGAGCTAACAGACCAGGAGGGCCTTTAAGAGACAGGTCTAGCAAATCCACCAGATTTTTTTTTTATTAAAGTAATGGTTCCATTTAAATTGGAGCCTTTTGTGGTGTGGAAGGACATGGGAGGGCACAGAAGGGTAGACATTTTGACGATGGCATGTCATTATTTTGTTGGCAATGATAGTTTTATGCAGTGTGCCGATGCACAAACTCAAGTAGCATGCTTTAAATATGAGCCACCTATCTATCGTATGTCCATTAAACTTCAGTAAAGTCACTAAAGTAAAGAAGTCTGAAATCTGAGGGGCCACTAACAGAATGCTGCTGTGGGGAGGAGAAAGATCTCTGCACCCCAGGGGCCATGCCAGGTTAACAGAGCTCAGCAGGCAGTGTGTTCATGTAAACCCAGCTGTTATTAACAGGAAATGAGCCATTCTGAGAGCAGTTTCTTCTAGTTGATCAGAGCTTGGCTCTGGGCTCCTCTAGCTCCACTTCATAAGGGGATTTTAGACCATAACTAATTGATGATCTATTTCTTTTATGTTTCCCTTCCTTCTACTGATCATTCAAGTCCTTTGCTTAAAATGTTGCAACAGCTCCCTTGTCCTAGATGAACTCTCAGATCCTTCCTGTGACCTACAAGCTTTCTGTCCTCGTCGAGCCCATGTGGCTATAAGCCTCCCCAGCCAGTCCTCCTCCTCTCTTTGCTGTGCACACTGGCCTTTTAACAGTTACTGTAAAGAACACTGTGTTTGAAGTCAGGGTACTTCCACAAGCTGCCTGCTGCACCCCAGCCCTACCTTTTCTTATGCCTTCTCCCACTTAACTTGTCTTCCATCCTGGATCACATTGGTGATCTCAGAGATGCCTTCTTTCTACAAAAATACGTGGTAACTGGGGCTGGGAGACAGAGAAGCACTGGCTGCACAAACTGAGAACCTGAGTTGGATTCCCTAGAACCTACATGTCAAATCCAGATGCTGTGGTGTGACCTTTTAACCCCAGGACTAGGAAGGAGGAGCGAGGAGAGTCCCTGGGGCTTGCCGTCCGGCTAGTCGAGATGAATCTGAAACTGATGAGTTTCCAGTTCAGTAAGAGATTTGTCTCAAAAAAAAACTAAGGTAAAGAGTCATTGAGAAAATACTACTATTGACCCGCTTCCACACACATGAGCACACATTTTCATGCACACTTGCATACACACTCAAATAAAACTATATGTATATATGTGCATCCACGAATGTGTGTGTGTGCAATGATTAGCCATGCTAATTTTTGCAATACCAGCACTAACAAATATTTGTTGAATTAATAAAAGAACTTGACTTTGCTGAGTCATTCCACATTGGGGTCCCTAACTAGATTACTTCAAGGAAATCCTATGGCCGCACTGCATCACATAAGAAATGGCTGCTGCTTATGCTAAGCCTCATTCCTCTCTAGTATTACCGACAGACAAGTTCTCCAATTAAGTGGGTGTGAAATAGTATATCATGTTGGTTATAATTTGCATTTCATTGAGTACTAATGAGGTCCAACATCTTTTCATATGTACATTAAATATCCTTGTTATCTCTTAATTAAATATCTATATCATTTGCTTCTATCCCACCTCTGGAAGTTCAATTAACAAATGTTAGATTCTAAACACACACTAGCATACAAACAGACATACATTCCATTTATATATCTTATTTCTTTATTTTGAGATGGAGTCTTAGCTATGTAGCCTAGGATGTTGTTAAACTCCTTACATAGCTTTAGTCTATTCTATGTCTTGCCTGTTTCACAGCCTCAAACTTGCAGTGATTCTCTTGCTTCAGCCTTCCAAATGCTGGGGTTACAGGCATCATCCACCATGACCAATTACGTATATATGTTGATAGACACTCTCCCTGTTTCTTTGTTTTTAGGTCATCTCTTTGTTCTTGAATTGCATATTTGATTTGCAATCCTTTCTCATTTAATTAAGTACATAATGTTACTGTGCATTGACTCTAGGGCCTCATGGCTGATAGGCAAACACTCAACTTCTTATATGAATGGTCTTAATGGACCCCCTTCATAATTTATGATTTTGGTGTCACTTCTAGATCTTTGGGTCTTATTGATTTCAGTCCCTTCTGATATTTTTTTAAGTCCTATTTCCTGGAAATTATATGAGGAAACTGCTGAAGTTGGAATAAAGTCACTTCTCCACAGTGGATTTTTATATCCTGTCGCTGATTGCAGCAAGGCTAGAATATGGTCCACATTATACTAAAGTTCACATGATCCGCTTCTACCCAGGCAGCTCATGGATTTCCAGCATCAAAAGAATCTTGGGACTGGATTCTCAGAGGGAAGGATTCCTCCATGCTACTAGGGCACCCACCAGGGCTCTCTGAAGGGGCGGGGACTATACGTGGACTAGGGGAGGGTCCTTAGGGGATTACAGCCTCCCATGACTTCCGGGTTCACCCTTAAACCTAAAACAAGTACCCGGGTCTTCCTAATATAGTCTGTGGCTTTGGGTACCTGCAGGTCTGAGTAAATGCAGGAGGTAGGACAGCTTCTCTCTGCCATTTTTATGTTCTCAAGCCACTGTTGACGTCACTGCTTTCCATTCCTTTATGCCTGCTGAGACGGACTGGCAACAAACTGTAGATTATCCCCAGATATCAAATCTACTACATTGCTATAAACAAACCGGTTTTTGTTTTTTTGTTTTTTTTTTTTTAGATACACAGAATCCTAACCTTTTCTAACTTCTATTTATTTTCAGTTTTCTAAGTCTAAGCATTTATTCTGAACTGGATCTTGCTATTCTGCACAAGCTGGCTAGCAACTCCTGAGTTCAAGCGATCTTTTGGCATCAGCCTTGAGAGTATCTGGGATTCAGGTGCATGTCACCGTTTCCTGCTCTCTGATTGCAAAATTGATTTTATTAGATGGGATTCTAAAAACAAGACAAGTTAGTGCTGATTGAGATATTTTCAGTTTAATATTTCTTGTCCAAATGGTATCGTTTTATCCAGAAGAAAACATTGACTCTGTTTAATTAAAAATGCCTATAAATCATATAAAGTGATAAAACTCTTAGTGCCTGACTATTTAACCGTTGCACTACCAGAGCATATACATGGCTATACATACCAGCTGGGAGGAAGCCTTACTCTTTAACTGTATGTCTTCTCATGCTTTGTAAATTCCTTACCCTGCACATGCACTATTGATTTTAAATAATTATAAAATAATTACAAAATAAAAAATTAATAGGGGTTTTAAAAATCTGAGAAATGTTTGAAAAAAAAAAACAGAATTAGGCAGTTTCTTCTTTTCTGAGGAGTAATGAAAGAAAAAGTCACTCACTTCCTGTGAAGACATGGGCAGCGCACACAGGACAACTGAGGAACCACTCCTCGGTCAGGTTAAACACATACAGGTATTAGCTGTGCCGCATTTGAAGGAGTACTTGGAGAATCAGTATCTTTTGTGTGGAAGTGTGTCTTCTTATAGATAAATGTCAATCAATGGGGAAAAAAAACAGAGCATCCCCAGGTCCAGAGAACAACTCAGGTTCACAGACCTGACAAGAGCTAAATCTAGTTAAACACACCTTATTCTGCAAGCCAAGAGATGGAGTTCAGTGGCTTCCCAGGACTGTTTTAAATATATTCTTTCATCATCTTGCTTGGGCAACTTCACATTTGTTCTGTATTAATTTTTTAGATCAGGAACTTTGACCTGAATTCGGGTCACTTTATTCTAGCTCTTGTTTTCCTCCTGCACATGCAGAGGGACCAATCAGGGCAAGGCGCTGAACTGACAAATCACAATTCAAATAGCCCAAACCTTAATTCTCCCCAACTCCCAGTGATCGGGGGTACAACAACATATTCCGATCATTCTTTTACAAAACCTAATCTCATCTTTCCACTTTTCTTATGAAAATATAGAGGCTGAAATAAATTTGGCCAATGCTCTAACAGTGTTCATTTCCTTCCTTCACACCTCAAAGGATGAAGAGCGCTTAATCAGTCTGACGTAATGTTATTATAGATCCCATAGTTCAGTAAGGATGATCTGCCTACCTTCTTTTAGAATATGTTTTCTAATTTCAAACAGTCTCTCTGAAATCTAAGGCTGGAGGTAGACAGATCACATGCCCTATCACACCCTGAAATGTCAGAGCCCATTGTTCTTTCCTTAAGAAAAATTGCTTTTAAGGGCTGTATCATTGGTGACACAGGAGTTAATAATATTTCCAAAGTAAAGCTCGAGTTGATATGACAGAGTTAGGTTAAAAGTTACTTCATTGAGAAGAATATAGGATAATCTATGTTCTGATAAGTTAAGTTAAATCAATGAGAAACATTCGAAAAATAATCTCTAGTTCTAAACTGAAGCAAGCACTAAATGGCCATGAGACTTCTGCCTAACTCCACTTCCTTCTTGTAGCTCCTCCCTCAGTCCTCCACTGGGCCACAGAATCTGGACCCTGTGCTCCTTCAATCACTGTCTACATTATTTTAAAATGACTCACGTGTTTGCAACTAGAGTATGAATTTCTTTAAGTGCAAAGGTCTTGTATCGTTTTTGCTTTCTTATGGGCAAGCATGTTTCTAGCAGGTGGTAGGCAGTGATACATCTGTCCTAGGTAGAAATAGGCAGTCAAGTGTTCTTTATTTCTTGATGCTGAGCGAGAAGGAGCCAGACATCCCACCCACTCCCCCTTCTTGGCCCTGGTGTTCCCCTGTACTGGGGCATTTTTAAAAAGCAATGACTATGTGACAGGGAAGGCCAGTGAAGGTGGGGTGACTGCGCAGACTCGTTGAGAGCCATGGAAAGTAGCAGCATTTTCCTGAGGCAGAAGAGAGGAACTTTGTCATCTCATTTGCCGTCCTGGAGCTGCTGTGGTGAGAAGACAAGGGGCACTTGGGTTGATTGCCTTTTTTTGGCTTTGTTTTTTTTTATTAATGGTTGTCTGGTCTGCTTTAGAGATGTTCTCACAGTTCAGATATTTCAATCCTTAGGGAAAAAGTATTTGAAACACATCTTGGAACTGAAACCATCTTTGTAAAGAAAGAGACTCTTCTTGGTGCTGTACTTTAATGATAAAGTCTCTGCTTCCAAGAGCATAACTGATAGTGGCTATCACTCTTTATGAAGTCAGCAAGTCACACCAGCACTCAGGAATCGTGAAGAGCAACATCAACGTGAACACTCTTATTTCCTTAAAGCCAACTTCTACTTCAACAATGACTGTATCAACCATCCCAATCAGCCTGGAATCACAATGAAGTTTACTGTCCTGGAAAGCAATGCCCATTTACCCTGAGGGCCATGAAGACTGAACTGGATCCACCTTCTCACCTTCCCATGGGTTCCTGTGTAGTTGTCCCATGATCTTGGTGATACCTCCTGGTCAGCATGAGGCCTCCAGACTTCTGACAATCGACCTTCTCTTTGTCCTCTTCCTTCTCCCCACTATTCCCTGGCCTAGGGCCATCCTTTGCCTCCCTTGCTCTCTTCTGTACCCTCCTTCAGAGTCAGTAGAGGTGGAATTACTATGAGCCTCTCCAGTTCTCAGGAATGGCTCCCTTCATCTCCTGTTTTGCACATGGGATGTAGAAAAGCCCCCTTCCTGCACTATGGCCATAGAAAGGTCCAGTGTGTAGACCTACTCACCGCCGAGCCTGCTGCTTTCCTTCATAATGTTGCTGAAGGTGTTCTCATGCTGTAATCGGACTTTCCTTCTCTCCGAAGCCAGATTGTGTTCCACTTGCTCTTGCTCCGTTTGAAGCAGGACAGGTTTTAAGTGAACCTAGAGGAAGAAAGTTTATCTTCAGTTTCGTCATTCACTGCCTCCTTAAATTATGGATGCCCAATGTGAATTTTGCAAAAGCAGATGCCACACCATATGTTTTTTGACTCAAGTAAATGGAGTGTTTATTGGTGATTCCATGAAACATTCTGGTGAAAACCTTTCTTCAAATGTTTCAATTAGAAGGCCAAAATGGGCTTTTGTTCTTTCTCGTTTGAAAGCTGCACTTGTTTATTTTCCTCATTTTATAATTTTTTCCAGTGGAATTACAGAGTACAAAATTCTATAAAATACGAGATCAATAAATGAGGTGTGAGATTATAATGCCACTGAATTTTTATTATAATTTTTCATGTCTTTTGCAAAATTAAGACATCAGGGTGAGGTAATAAAGGCACTCTAGAGAAAGCTATCTTGTACCAAGAGATAGTCCCAATATGGATATTTCATCAAAACAGTCTCTAATAGGGAAACAAAGAATCAATATGTTATCTTAACACTTTGGCTGCCCTCCAGAAACTCTGGATGCAACAGAGTCCAGGCTCCAGCTCCACCAGAGATGCTCACGTGCTGACCCTATGTGGAAAGATCTTGGCAGCTCCAGGATACCTCCAGTCTGAACTTCACCCTTCACCCAGATAAGGGTGAAAAATCTAGTGACTCTGAATGTGCTGTTTAAAGTCCAAGGCTCCCTGAGTTGCCTATCTCGGTTGTTGCCATGTGTAGGTTGACCATGACTCTGCCTGAGTTGTCTATCTCAGTTGTCAGGAATGTGTACAATGACAGTAGTTCTGCATTGTCACAGTTTGGTTGCATGGTCAGCAGAATATATTAGGCGGCCTGGGAAATTTTACCTAGGCTCCCCTGAAATGAAGACCCTTGCATCCATCATGATGTGTCCTCGTCCACAAAGTACTATGTGTGTGCCTGAAAAGGAACTTGAGAGTAAGTGCTGCCTGGGCGATGAGGCCCTTTGAAGGTGGCTGGGCCATCCTTTTCCTGCTGTCTCGTTTCCTTCCATATAATTCAGTATTATGAGTCCTTCTAATTACTTGGCCTGCTTAACTGCTGAACCAAATCTTGTTAATCATTGCCAGTTTTATCCTGATATGAACTCATTTTGAACAGAGATCCTACAATTTCTTGTGGTGCACACCAAACCACAGCCTTTCACATCTCTCTACACACTATGCTACTGAATGAGAAGGTAGCAACTGGAAAATGAGTTGATCTGGGAAAGGTGCTTTAGAGTTTATGTTGACTGAAGTAGCCAGTTACAGTAGCACCATTGTCTCTGTAGAGAAGGGACTGAGATGTCCTATCAGGAGCCTCTTCCAATTGTTCCTAAATCCAAAATGAGAGATTTGAAGCTGAAGTGGGGAAAGATGGCCTCTTCTTCCAGGTAAAGCAGTGAGGGGTGATGTATCCATCCATTTGCTGTATGGGAACCCTGTACCCTGTCCCATAACACCCTTATTCTGAAAAGTTTAAAGATTTTGAGATATTCAAGAAGAAACTAAAGCAAGACCTCTTACTGCTTAGATTTTCATGAACTTAATAAGTACAACTTATGGCCCAGAAAGGTGCACTTTTTAGATAATTTAAGTAAGAGATGTGTTTTTCAGTTTGGACAGCAGTATCCTTGGGCAATGGGAACTTGGCGGCAGCACATTTAATATGAGGTGTACAGTAGAGAGAGGATTCCAGGTGACTTCTGTGGGGTCACCTGCCAGCCAGGGATGGTGGTGCTCTAGCCGTGCTGTGCCATCAGCCCAGGTTTGGAGCAGCTGCAGAGCATGGTTAGTGACCAGCTTCTCTGGTTACAGTGGAAGCCTGGCTTTGTCCCAGGGACACTCTGAGGAAGAGCTCAGACACGAGGGAGGTGTGAGCAGTAGACCTGGCCACTTCGCCTACTCTTTGACGATTCTTGAGTGAAATACATAATAATTTGAATTATTACATTTTTCAAATGTGTTGATTTCCCCTAAATAGAAGCAATAAAAAGAAACGGTGGCATCCTAAATTGCGGTAGATTTGGACTCTGGCTGGCTGGGAGCTGGTCAGTGTAAGAAGATACAGTATTTCTTTGAAGAGTGTTTTCAGTCCCAATGTCCTAAAGTTTATTTTTTAAACTCACTGACTCAGCAACTTTGACACTTTCCTGAAGATCTACAAAAATGACTGGACCATGACTTTCAACTCGTTGCTGGATATTTTCCTGCTTTTAAAAAAAATAGTTCAACTTAATTTTAAACTTCCTAACCCAAAAAAGAACTAAACAAGTAAGCGATATTTTTGAGAAGTCGACATGACTTCCAGATGATGTAAAACACTTTTTCCTCTTTCCTAAATTTGGTCCTTTTGTTTTTCTTTAAGGTATTCCCCTCAAAGATGTTCTTGTTCGGTTCTATTATGTCACACAGAATAATACCAATAAATATCAATACGTAAAACATCTTGAGCAAGTGAGTCTTGCAGCCAGATAAAAGTAACTCTGAAGCAGTTGGTCCTCTGTCCCTGGTTTACAAGAAAGCTGTCCGCTCACATGGAAAATGTACCTTTTCTTTGCCGACTGGTTTAGCTACAAATGTAGAGAAAGCCACGCAGAGGAGCTTCTGGATGCCTGTGAACTTGTCCTGGACTATGACCTTGATACTGATCTGCACAGGGAAGGAAAACAAAACGTCAGTCATCCTGACAATAGATTTAACTGTGTCACACACGTCTCCAAACTTGTCTTTCAGTTTTTAAATGACATAAGCATTTTAATTATCTTTGTGACACTACTATCTCAGTGACAATCTCTATACTAGGATAAATGAAACTCTTCTGACGTTAGGAATACACACAATCATACGCCAGCAGGATATTGCTGAAAGGACCCTGATATAGCTGTCTCCTGGGAGGCTTTGACAGTCCCTGACAAATACAGAAGTGGATGCTCACAGTCATCTATAGGGCAGAACACAGGGTCCTTAATGTAGGAGCTAGAGAAAGTACCCAAGAGCTATAGGGGTCTGCAACCCTATAGCTGGAACAACAATATGAACTAATTAGAACCCCCAGAGCTCATGTCTCTAGCTGCATATGTAGCAGAAGATGGCCTAGTTGGCCATTATTGGGAAGAAAGGCCCTTGGTCTAACAATGTTTATGTGCCCCAGTACAGGGAAATGCCAGGGCCAAGTAGTGGGAGTGGGTGGGTAGGGGAGCAGGGCGGGGGTCGGGGGGTGGGGCGGGTATAGGGTACTTTTGGGATAGCACTTGAAATGTAAATGAAGAAAATATCTAATAAAAAATGTGGAAAAAAAAGGAATACACACAATTACCATGAAAAATATGTGGGATCTAGCTATTTAGAGTATGTTATATAAACCTATTACCCAGAGGAAATGTTTATTAACTTCTAGGTTAATTTTCTTCCAGATACACATAGGATATACTACATATACATAATGTAATATTACACACCCACACATGTAATATTGCACATGTTTTTTAATGTATACATGCTCATCAATGTTTATATACATCATAAATTTATCATGTTGCATTTGGAGTCCTACATTCTAATTCTTTTTAAAAAAGATTTATTTATTTTATGTATATGAGTACACTGTGGCTCTATGGATGGTTGTGAGCCTTCATGTGGTTGTTGGGGATTGAATTTTGTAGGACCTTGCTTGCTCCAGCCCAAAGATTTATTTATTATTATAAATAAGTACACTGTAGGTGTCTTCTGACACACCAAAAGAGAGTGTCAGATCTCATTACGGGTGGTTGTGAGTTACCATGTGGTTGCTGGGATTTGAACTCAGGACCTGTTGAAGAGCAGTCAGTGCTCTTACCCACTGAGCCATCTCGCCAGCCCTACATTCTAATTCTTAACAAAGTTTGTCTTGCTGAATAAGCATTTTAGAATCATATTACTGGTGAATCCCTTCTCAAGAACAAGACACCTGCCAGAGAGGAACTGCCACAGTTTTCAACCTTTAGTCATTAGGTTTTATACCCCATGATAATGGGCACAGAGTTGCCATGTTAGCTGTAGCTTGGTTTCCTCCCTTTGTCTTCTTCTGGGGCACTCAGCAAGTAACTGAAGCATTTTGTGAGGCTGCTGCTGTGCTGTCTCTCCCTCTGTGTGAAGAGCCCTGAAGCTGGCTCTGTAGACTTGCACTCCACAGGAAAGAAGTCTCAGATTTGGTATAATAAACACTCTCCTCATATCTCAGCCAGATAAGCAGCACTATCTTCTGAGAATAATGGGAAAGCTGGGGCATCTCAGTTCAGCACTGAGTAATGAATGATAAAGTACATGCATCCGCACCAGGAACACCATGTACAAAAAGAATCAATAACCCATGACTCACCTTAAGTCACTTAATTTAAAACAGAAATTAGCATATGCATGGCAAGTCTTACGTTAACTGGGTAATAATGAACCACATACAAACCAATTATTCCTCACTTCTATAAATAACCCACACCCACATAGATGTTCATGTTAGGGAAACAGACAAGGAAGCATAAAATAAAAGATCAAACAAGCACAGCTACAACTCTGGAGTTAGGTAAAGTTCAGACACTATCAGCTACCAGGACAGTGGCCTGAGATATGTGTGACGGACAAGTGCCCAGAGGCAGGGCATGGGGAATTCACTGTGTTAGGGAAGAGTCGTAAGAGTGGAATTATACTCCATGAAAAGAAGACAAAAACAAGATAAGAAGGGAACATAATATTGCCTTTTCATGCTGAAGGTAATTCCCAGATGTCTGTACCAGAAGGGAAACCCAGTTCTGCTGAGTTGAAGAAGCAGAAATCAAACAGATCAAGGGATCTGAAACTTATTGGGCAGAGTACCAGAAAAGAGATATCTACATAAAGAGAGAATTCTGGAAATATGCATATAGTCTTCTTGGGTCTTTGGGTTGTTATCAATCTGATCACGCACAGCATGAATCTCACAAAGCTAGACCAGAATAACTTCTGAGGAACCCACATCACATTAGGGAGTGGGACGTGGATATTTTCAGCTCTCTCACACTGCTAGAAATCTTCTGAGTTCTCCCTAGACAGACCTCACCAGACATTCATAGAGCCCATAGAAGACTTCGACTTACAAGAGGCCTTTTACTGACTAGTTTTCATTGCAAGGGGAGAAAGTGTGTAACCGGATGGAGACACAGAGTTTAGATAATAATATTGCACGAAGAAGTAAGAAATAGATCTTTAGTTTTCAAAACACAATAAGAACACCCTTCCATCTTGCATGTGAACCTTGCCTGTAACCTACAGTAGCTGCTGTCACACTGACCTTGAGTGACATGGCCGAGTGGGGAAACATTGGCTCTTTAGTAGTCCATTGTGTGTCTGACTACAGATTTAAGGGCTTTCTGAAACTCAGGATCCCTATCAGATGGAAGCTTTTCTCTGAGCATTGAGCAATTCTCTAAAAGCAATAAAGACATGAGCCCCAACAGGCACACCTAAGAAACTGGTACCACTCACCTCCATGCTTGTGCTGAACGCCCTAGTCACTTTTGCTCTGATGGTAATAATTTGTCCAATTCTGTTTTCAAAAAGAAAGAAAGATCTCAGTGATCCTAGCACATTCCATTTTAGACTCAGAGATTTAGTAGACACATTCGGCATAAAGCAATTCCACCCTAACTTGTTAATAATACACATGTATCAAAAATTCAGGTTAAAACTGATAGCAAAGGTAGGCTTTCAGGATGGATGTTAGCCATTCAAGTCATGCTTATAAGGTTAACAGACTCCATCTATTTAATCAGAAAAGAGCTCTTGCAAGGACAGTGTACAAGGTGACCCTACCTGCAATAGATACTGTTTGTGAGTAGCTGTTGTTCCCCATAGAAAATTCAGATAAGCACACAAGTAGACCTGTACCACTGATGTTTACTTTAAAACCTTAGTTAATATACAAACAGACCAGCAAACATACAGAAACAAACCAGGCCATCAGTCAGTCCTTTAGGTAGATACAGGTCCTCAAAGCTGCTCCTCAGCCCACCGACTCCCAACTGCTATTGTAATTCTGAAAACATTGAGGTCAAGTCTTTGGATCACTGATCCCTTCATCTTAGCGGAAGTTAAAAGCTGCCCAGTGTAAACTCCTTTGCCAGCCTCACCCCACTTGATTCCATCTGAACCAGTTTGTCACAGGTCTCTTCATACTCATATTTGTGGGCTCAACCCCATCGCCTTGTCTCCTTCCAGCCTGTGGTGTCAGCTCTTTCCTCTCTCAGCCTTCAACCTCTCTGCTTTCCAGATTTTTAAGGTTTCTTTCTCCTTCCAAAATCTTTTCTTTCCATTCTCATCTATCTGCACACTTGACTTTCCTGGAAGAGTCACGGGTCTTTCTAATTTATATTGCTCACTGAGTTTTGACTAATGGTGGCACAGAACTAAGGTGTAGTGAATGAGTCAGGGCTGCTGAGTTTGATGACGGAAGATTTTTTTTTTTTTCTGAGGTTCAGATACAGAATCACACCAAGCCCAAAGACATAGAAAAGAACAACGGAAAATTCACTGGCAACAGAAACCTTTGTCTTTAAATAAAGAACTGTCCTCAGTATGCCACACCAGTGACAAAATGAAGGCTTTATAATGCTGTGCATTCACCAGGCAGCAGGCCAAAGGCTCTGAATCATAGCAATAACCCTGTGTGGTCAACATGATTCCCATTTTATTCTCAACAGGAATTGGGCTTCAATGGTGTCATAGCCAGCAACTGGCTGGGCCACAATTCAAACCCTGCTCTTATCTGAGATTAAAGCCCTGGAAACATGGTCCTACTTGTGCTCCTGGAAATGACAGCAATTAATTCTACTTTAATCGCAGCAGAGAGACTTGTTTAGCTATATTAAAGACAGTTTATGAGGTAAATCAGATGCTTTTCCTGGAAGAATGACCATATCTACTAAATGCCTTTGTGCACACATAGAGGCCCTATATACTGTATCTCTCATAGTCTGTAACAATACAGGCAGGAAAACCAGAAGACAGGAATTTACATGTGCACATACATATATATCTTTAAACAAGAAACTCTTGTGTTGAAAATCTGAACAAATCAGTTTTGCAGTATACTTTTCTTAATGTTTAGATGAATTTAAGTAATGTAGAAGGTGATAAAGGTCATACAAAAGCCTTCACAGATGGGACTTGGGTCACAAATGTCCTATGCATTTGCATTTTGACTAAGCAGTTTTGTTTTAGGCATCTATTCTCAAAACACACTAGTAAAACTGTAAACGTGCAGTACATAAATCCATATATTGAAGTATTATCTGTAATAGCAAAAGCGATTTAGCATTTGTTGATGAGAACCAATTGAATAGAAATCTATACAATGAATACCAAAGTACCTGTTAAAATGATGAACAGCTGTGTGCGTTGCTCTAGGATGGTTTTATGGGCTGACTCTTGTATGGAAAAGGTAGAGAAAGTGGTGTAATACACTGGAATTTATTTGTTAAAAATATGAATAAGAGCTGGGCGTGGTGGCGCACGCCTTTAATCCCAGCACTAGGGAGGCAGAGGCAGGTAGATTTTTTAGTTCAAGGCCAGCCTGGTCTACAGAGTGAGTTCCAGGACAGCCAGGGCTATACAGAGAAACCCTGTCTCGAAAAACAAAAACAGAGCCGGGCGTGGTGGCACACGCCTTTAATCCCAGCACTCGGGAGGCAGAAGCAGGCAGATTTCTGAGTTCGAGGCCAGCCTGGTCTACAAAGTGAGTTCCAGGACAGCCAGGGCTATACAGAGAAACCCTGTCTTGAACCCCCCCCCCAAAAAACAAAAACAAAAAACAAAACAAAACAAAAGAATAAGCACTCCCCTACATTTTAATGTAAAGGAGTAATTATCAGATATAACGGTAGATAGTTAAGAGAGCAGAAGAAACCTTGGAAGCAATGAAATAGGAACTAAATATACGAGAGTGGGATGTATTTTCCACATTTGAGCCTACTGCTTGTAAATGTTTTCAATGAGAAATCAGATACAACAAAGCTACAGTGCAGAGTTAAAGCATAGAAAGCAACTGAACTTGGTAGTTTAACTCTCTGGGAGAGAGTTCTTTCGAGTAACTTCCAATGGCAGTGATTGTGGCTATGTTTTCAAAAGGAACCTGGGTACTTGTTTTTACTGAATTATTTACAAATCATGACTTGAATAGCTTTGGGATAATTCACATATGGAAAAGGCCACAGAAGGCCTTGATAGGAGTATATGTAAACTGATTATCCTTACAGATCAGAGATGAGTTCTTGTGATACACCATACTGTTCTTTCTTATTTTATTGTCTGACTTGAATTTTTCTTCCATACGAGCTGTTAAAGAAATTGTTAAGCTAAAGAAGATCCATTTTATGTTAGACATCTATCTTGGTATCCACCTGCCATTTATCTTTGACTCTGGTCCCTGGCAGATAAGTTTTCAGTAACCTTGACTCCACACCCAAAACTGTAGAGTTGTATCTGCTTTTTATGATATGACTGATATTTTTACTTCTGTAACTTGCTTATGCAAATATACAAAGGTTGTATTGGAGTTGCCTTAATCACTTAACTTGGCATAACAGAACAATTTTTACTTGCTTGCATATCTATTGAAGTTCTTCATGTGGTTTTCCCTTTTAAAGGTACTTCCCATACCTCTCCTTCATGACAATCTCAAATTTGGATCAGAGATTGTTCATTTTGCTAACAGATAATTGATAGATCATTTTAATTATAATTGGATTGAGTTTATAGTCTTTTCCCAAGGGTCACAAACTCCATAACATTTGGAGGCCCCAGCAAGATGCCTTGGGAGACCCTAGACTCAGCGTTAGGGCTCTGGGATAAGCCCCAGAGGAAGCAATTCCAAGGTAAACTTGACAGACTCCAGGGAGCCCAGACTGCAACTGCTCCACATTTGCAAATTTAAAGTAAGAATTGCCAGCTACTGTGCTGAAGCTTGGACTTATCAGTGGGTTCTGTTCTGTTTTAGAGTGTCCAGATATTTGGAAAGACAAAAGGCAAGATCTTATGAGATCATAGACCTAGTCTCTGGGGCAGAGAGGATGCCCTACTGTCCTGGTCTTGGTGTACTAGAGAATGTGGCCATCATATATCTGAGTAGCTCTGTTGTTTGTTTCTTGTTTTTTTGTTTTTCCTGGTTGTGTTGTACTGTCCTTTCTGTTGTTCTTTATTGTCTGTTGGATTTGTGTTTTCAAGTTTTGTTGCAGAGAGGGGGCTGGAACTGAGCATAGCCAAACTGCCCCTGAACTGCATGCTACCTTTTCAGCATTTTTGAGAAGCACACTGCTCCTGGCTGTCTCTGTGCTAGCTCCCCTTTGGAGCTTGCTCCATAGAGCTTGCTGCATCTCTGTCTTCTCATTGGCCCACCGAAGCCTGTTGTGTAAGCCCTCCAGGTACATCAGGCACTTCTCTATGCCCCCTGTTTGCAATTCTTTACTCTAACTCTCCTTCTGAAGAGTGTCTTCCTTTTTCCTACTGTATCTTTTCCTAGCTGTATCTGCCAGCTGGCTCCTGTCTCTAGCCATAGAGCTCTGGCTGGGACCTCCCTCCCACCAACCACCAACACCACTAGAGTAGGGTGAGTGATGCAGGCACCCCTGGTGTGTCAGGTCCCTGTTCAACTACTCACTGCTCCTGGACTGCACCCAGAATTTCTTTTCTCCAAGTCTTCTTTGTATTCTGCTCTGGTCTCTCTTGCTGATCACTGGATTCAGGTTTTCAGGGATTAGGTGTATTTTGGGTATGGTTAATATTAAAATATTGTTTTATGTGTTCTGCCTTATTAGAAGGCTGGTTCTGAAGTTGGGGTATGGCCTCCCTATTCTAACCCAAGCAAGGTTGTCTAAATTTCCTCCAAAATCTCTGTTGTAGGTCAGAAGTCCATCTGACTCTAGGACACAGAGAGAAAACAAAACAGATGGAATACAAACTTTCTTTAAGATTTGTAAACTTATTGAATACAGTTAAAAAGCTGTAAAATAAAAATTTGCAAAGAAAAGTAATACAACCTGATGCCAATATTTTCTGAGTTCCTGTAAATGTCTGGATTTTATAGTTTTCTGTTTAATGGCCTCTAAGTTACAGATACTTAAAATATTCTAAAATTTAATGATATTGTAAAATAAAGAATACTTATTTTCATATGCAGACACATAAGAACTGGTTACAAAATAAAATCAGTCTAAAACTTCTCAATAGTAACTCTAGATATGCTTGCTTAAAATAATCTGGACTTGTTAAAGCTAATATTCCTTCAGCTTACGGAGATATCCAAGGTTATTGAACCTTCAGCTAAGAATCCAGTCACTCCTTCTAGCTGGTTGTAGACAATTAGGTCCTAACTGTGTGAAGTCTCAAGGTTTTCTGGAGAAACTAGGGTATACAGGCTAAGGATACGGATGGGGTCCACCTATGCAGCACTGAGAAGCTGTCAGAGTGGATATCTCACATCCACTTAGGAAAGCTCTTCTTACAACAAATGGTAAAGTTATTTATTACTCTTATGTCTCCTGTTATTTCAATTTTTTAAAAAAGAGTTTATAAAAGATGGTTAAATGTTAATTACAGATGTCTTACTCTTTGGTGTCTCCCCCAATTGCTTGCTTCTTGATTACAAAAAATTGGTCCCTCATCCTAAGGGGATATTAGATAATATCCAAGGATATTCAAAACTCTTGTTAAAATATAAACTTTCTTTCTCTCGGGATCTGAAAGGCTGTTGCAAGAGGATGTAAGCAGAGTAGTTCTACAGAATTCCAAGCCCCCACCCCCAAATTAGCTTAAAACTTGTAACAAAAAGGTAATAATTAAAAGTGTATACACAGGTAATTGTAACTTGCTATTGTATGATTTTATGCAACTTAAAATTAACTCTAGCTATTCATTTTTAGACTAAGGAGCAACAACAGGTCCCCAAGATAGTTTGAATTAGAATAAATATTTTTATATGGTGATTTTTGTCCTGAAATTTTAAAATAAAAAACAACATATGTTTAATGAACAAAATATATTTGATAGATAGAGCTTATAAATTTCTAAGACTTATTCAGATTAAAAATAATTAAATTGAAGATTTTTGTTTACTATCCCTGTTTTTGATAACTTTGTTAAGCTTTAACTATTTGGATAAACTAGTCATATAAGAAATTATAGGGGCTGGTGAGATGGCTCCGCGGGTAAGAGCACCCGACTGCTCTTCCAAAGGTGATAAGTTCAAATCCCAGCATCCACATGATGGCTCACAACCATCCGTAACGAGATCTGGCGCCCTCTTCTGGAGTGTCTGAAGACATCTACAGTGTACTTACATATAATAAATAAAAAAAAAAGAAATTATAATATTCTTTAATGGTATACTATAAAAGACTCTAAAAATAAAAATAAAATAAGGTTTCCAATCTCTTTATGGGCTGTATTTATGGTTTTATAAAGTTGCCAATCTCTCTATGGGCTATAATTATGATTTAAAGTTTTATTTTGATATTAAGAGAGCTTTGATTCAAAAATTATAATTTTAAGGCTAAAATTCTGATTTTATTAAAGCTGCTAACTTCTTATAAACTATTAAGGATAATTATGACATACAACTTAATGTTCAGTCATCTTATAAATGATTAAGCTCTTTAATGTGCTCAAATCTATGCTTGTAATCATGCTAAGTGCAAATGTAATTCATTTTCAGGGACAAGCTTTATCTCATTTTCTGTATGTGTTTCAGGGTTAAGCCGAAAACAAGTACCTAAAAACAAGCAAAGTCTGTGTAGTTCATATACACTTAATAGATAATGGACTTCAAATTTGTCAGAGGTCTGATGAATATGGCATTCAAGGTGTTTAGTGGGAAAAAAAACTTACTATGAAAGACCCCAACTCCTTGTGGTGACCCCTAGGTCTTCAAAGAAGGTGATGGGGCACAGCAACTCTACCTAGATTGTGATAACTCTAACCACTGGGAAAAACTGCCCCAATGTCTCACGTCATGTGCCTGTAGGACCTGGCCCAAACTGTGGACAAATAGGACACTGGAGAGTTGACTGTCCCACTTTGTGTAGACCAAGTAATGAGAGTTCCCCAAGTTCTAGTGCCTCGGGAAAGCCTTTCAGGTCTTCTGGGCTACTCTCCCCACAACAAAGCCATTTGACACCACAGGAGCCTGGTGGGTGATCCTCAAGGGAATGGGCACATCTTGGTAATTTTAATGCTGCATAGGCCATTTGGAGTACACTTCCTGTTATGATTTATCTTTCTCAGGTCTCTGATGACATTGTTGGGTTGGCAAGCTATAGCTTTGTCAACTAAGCAGGCACAGGCCACCAGCTCCTTCCCCTAATACTGCGGCCTGCCGGCCACCTTGTCTGTTCATTTCATATGTAAAAAAAACAGACTTTTTCTAGTGCTACTAGGTCTCCTGCTGAGAAAGGCAGACAGGTCTGCCTTGCTAACAAGCTTCCTATTAAAGAATAAATGGGTTTCAGATGGAACTCTTTACTGTCCTTTATTTAAAAGAACAAGCAGTCTCACACACAAAATGTTCCTTATAATTTAAGGTATTTGCACACATCGTAAGTGTTTGCACCCCAGAAGCAGAGATACTAATTATCATCTATCAAGTCGGAAAAGGCCCTTAAGGATGAGATGATAGGAAGTTTGCCAGGCCTCACTCTTCAAAGCTTCAGATACCGAGAGTTACTTAAGAAAGCTGAGATCAAATTGTACTTAGAACAGTGAGTACTCGTGGACACCGGGATTTTTTTTTCACTAAGTTTTCTAAGAAAACAGGATCATTGACTCCAAATGACTAATGTGCAATAAACATGAACTGCAAATAATCCAGTAAGCCCACAGGAAGGGAAGAGAACACCACCACTTACCTCGCTGTGTCCTCAAACAGAATGTCATCCATGGAGGCTGTGACACAGGAAATCCCAGCATGCTTTTCAGCTTTCAAACAAACAAACAAACAAACAAACAAACAAACAAAGTCAGGTCAAAGTATGCCATGTTAGCAGCTCTGATTAAAAGGTTTAGCAAAAGGGAAAACAAATACATTGGAGCAGATTGGCTTTGGTCATTCATCCTTCTCTCATTACAGCCCACACTGCCCACACACAGTCAGGATGACTGCCCACACACAGTCAGGATGACTGCCCGCACACAGTCAGGATGACTGCCCGCACACAGTCAGGATGACTGCCCGCACACAGTCAGGATGACTGCCCGCACACAGTCAGGATGACTGCCCGCACACAGTCAGGATGACTGCCCGCACACAGTCAGGATGACTGCCCACACACACAGTCAGGATGACTGCCCACACACACAGTCAGGATGACTGCCCACACACAGTCAGGATGACTGCCCACACACAGTCAGGATGACTGCCCACACACACAGTCAGGATGACTGCCCACACACAGTCAGGATGACTGCCCACACACAGTCAGGATGACTGCCCACACACAGTCAGGATGACTGCCCACACACACAGTCAGGATGACTGCCCACACACACAGTCAGGATGACTGCAGGTTGTTTCTATTGTGTGATGATTACTGTACCTTCTCCCAAATCCTAACTTGGGAATCTCTACTTTGAATTTTAAAACCAATGCTCAGGAAATCTAGCAACTATAAGTAACAATTTTGCAAGTTTTTGATGACTCTAGATATTTTATATTATTATTTATCCTTCTTTTATTTTATAACTAAACATCAACGTTATACCTACTGTCTCAAATAGCTAGTAGCTGAATATATTTAAATCACAGATGACTGTGAACATGGAGATCCCTTCCACACCCAAGGAGGTCCTTCTGGTAATCTGAGGATGCAGGTGGGCAATGTTCAGTATGTGTTATTACCAAACTGGCATCAATTTATCTACATAACGACGCTGTAGATGACATGTTGCTAAGGGGCAAAGCAAGGGTGACAAGGCCCTCAACATTTCCATGGTCTATATCTGCACTCAATTTGTCCAGAATTGTTTTGATTACTGGTTTTGCTTAACATAAAAATACCAGAAGTTATGCTATTTGGAACTGATTTGGATGTGAGTTTATGCCAGCTTTGTTTTTGAAAGGCATTTAGGCCTGGCAGTGGTGGTGCACGCCTTTAATCCCAGCACTTGCGAGGCAGAGGCACGCGGATCTCTGAGTTCAAGGCCAGCCTGGTCTACAGAGTGAGTTCCAGGACACCCAGGGCTACACAGAGAAACCCTGTCTCCAAAAACCAAAGAAGGCATATAGTTAAAGTCCAAATTTTCATTGACTTTTTTTTTTTGAGACAAATTCTTTCTACATAGACTAGGGTGGCCAGTAACCCATTTTGTAGTCAAGGCTGGCTTCCAGCTCTAAATCCACCTTGACCCCCACCCTCTCCCACCTTAGCCTCCTGGGTACTAGGTTTTTTGTGTATCATTTCGCTTGGCTCACTGCCTTTTAACTTTTAGCTTCATTCTTAAACTTCAAGGCTTCACAGTTGATACACATTATGAAGAAGTGACAGAGAATTAAACTAAATTCTTGTCCGCTGCAAAGAATGGATTACAATGTATTAACTGACCATCTTTGGTAAAGAGAAGCAAGAAATTAACCATTTGGGAACTCTATGTAGGAACAATGGGCTCATAAGAGGCTTGTCAGTTACAAGACAGTTTAGCAATAGACAAGGATTTGGAAGCGACAAACTCTAGCCTTGTTCAGGGCGGACTCAGTTCGAGGCAAATATGAGGCATGCTCAGCTGATTTTCAGGAACTGAGTGGAAATCTTTCCAGTCTGCTTAGAGGTCCTTATAGATCCATTCTAAGACTATATCCTTAGAGCCAACATTTTCCAGAGAAGTACCAGAATTTTCAAAAACATGCTGTAAAACATTGATTTTTAAAAAGTACGTAGTAAGCACTGAGTTGGTGAAGGGTCAAGGTGTTGAATTAAGTTAAAATGTTCTTATTAATAAAGTATGATTGTGTACACCAATGTAATTTGCCAATTTTAAGTGATTGAAGTAATTAAAATGCAGCAACCATTAAGATAAGAGTGTAGAGTTCTACTGCACTTTCCAGGAGAACACTGTGCTTACAGAGCCCAGTGATAGACTGCGTGATGATGGAACGAGGAGAATCAGCAGCAGGCGACAGAACTTTACAAAGCATTTCTCTTGGCCATGCACCAAGACATGCATGTCAGCCATTGTTCATGCATCAAGCCATGCAAATCAGCCATTCATCATGCTCCAAATCATGCATGTCAGCCATTGGCAGTGCACCAAGCCATACACATCAACCATTGGTCATGCACCAAGCCATGCATGACAGCCATTGGCCATGCACCAAGCCATGCACATCAGCCATTGGTCATGCACCAAGCCATGCACATCAGCCATTGGTCATGCACCAAACCATGAATATCAGCCATTGGCCATGCACCAAGTCACACACACCAGTCAGAGTGTTAGTACTATCATTGGTTCCACCCTTAAATGAGGAAATTCAATCTTAGAAAGATTCAAATGATTGTTCTAGTGGTTTTTGATTACATAAAATAGGAATTCTAGGAAAGAGTTGGGTAGATGAGGCTGAGAATGCTTTCAGAGAGCACCTCATTGAACGTGGCCCCAACAGCCATACTTTCTACTCCACACTTGTAGGAACCAATAAAAAGGAAAAGACACCAATATGAGAGGCTAACATTGGGTTCCTCTCTCATGGACATGATCACACAAAGTCTTTTCTTCCTTTTCCAAGTGTGCCCGGATCAGGTGAGCACGCCCCATGCTTGTCACACTGACACTGGTGGAGTCCACCTGAAACATGTCTAGAGTTTGACACTTCCAAATCCTTGTCTTTTTGCTGAATTATTTTATAACTGAGAAGTCTCTTCTGGGCCCATTACTCCCACATAGAGTTCCAAATGGCTCCTGCATACCTATTACATCCTTTGAGTCCCTTCTGATGGGGAGGTGGTCTCCACTGATATGAATTCAAAAGGACCAGATTGTCCTGATTCTTAACATTTTAATTGTACCTTCATACTTTCAATGACAGTAGAAATACCTAAGAGATATTACTGATGTCCTAGGAAAATGGAAACACATTAGCTGAGTGATTATAATCCATGTATTCATACTATGGTTATTGATAAGGTGGAAATAGTATCCATTCTTTCTTTTTTTATTTAAAATTTATTTCATTTATATGAGTACACTGTAGGTGTCTTCATGCACACCAGAAGAGGGCATCAGATCCCATTACAGATGGTTGTGAGCCACCATGTCGTTGCTGGGATTTGAACTTAGGACCTCTGGAAGAGCAGTCTGTGCTCTTAACCACTGAGCCATCTCTCCAGCCCCCGTATCCATTCTTTCTTATCCTCACCTAATACTTATTGAACACCTGTGCTATGCCAGCATCTCTCCAGGGTCCTGGAAATGCAGCCATGACCCCCAGTTTTCATGAAGTGTTAAGGCAAAGCCAGAGATTGATTACATAGATATACAATGACAAAATGAGTTACATGCTCTGAAGAAAACAGAGCCTGTAACTCATGGGACAAGTGGAGGTTCTTGAGCTGAGATCTGAAGGACGAGCCAGAGTGAAGTAGATATGAGAGGGGAGAGTGCACAAGAAGGCTGCTGAGCAGGCAGGGCTGCAGTGACGTGAGCCTGAGAGAGGCAGGCAGGCAGGCAGGCAGGCAGGCAGGCAGGCAGGCAGGCAGGCAGCAGGCAGGCAGGCAGGCAGAGCAGTGGTTACAGTGAGCCTGAGGGTGGCTTCTGTGGCTAGAATGGAAAAATCAAGAAGAAGGAGTGAGATGAGATGAAGGGAAGGAAGGCCAAGAACAGACCCTGGATGGGGCCTGGAAGCTTTTGCTTGTCATCTTTTCAGGATTGTTATTATCAGATATTATTTGCTGTCTTTTGACCTCTGCTGTGATCAATTAGCTGAAAACACTAATGTAGTTGGACTAACCAGGTCTCTGCTGTTGTGGATGAGGTTGGTGGTAATTTTAATTATCCACTGAGTACAGCCTTTCTGGCTGCTTTTAAGTCTTTTTCTTAAACATATCTAATTCTAATATGCTTATATATGATAATTTTTAAATTTATCTTGCTTGGTGATCTATGGATTCTTGAATCTAACTGTATGGCTTTCAGCATGTATGGGGCATTTTCTCCTTTGGGAAACCTTATGCATATGTAAAAGCTTTCTTTTCTTTTTTTTCATGACTGTATGAAACTTTGTGTACTTGTGCAGTACTGGGGGTTTAATTCTACCCTTATGCACGGTAGGCAAGTGTACTATGCAAATGGACCATAACCTCGTTTTTTGTATGAAAGACCAGATACTTTATGTTATTATTTTTTACATTTGCTGACTTTTTCCACAGCCATTTTTATTCTGTAGTTAAGGCTATACAATGTACTTTGAAATTTAGATGCTGTATTTCTGTTATTGAGTTTCCACATTGTTCTCATAAAACACTTTCTTTTTCATGTTTTGAGATTTATTGTCTTTTTCTAATCTTTAAAATAATATTATCAATTTCCTTGTATATACTATAATAGCCATATTAAAGCCTTTGAATTTTAATTCTAGCATCAATGTCATCTATAGATTAGTTCCCACTGATTATTTTTGAAGAACAAATCGTGTTTGCAGTTTAATTGAATGTAAGGGTTTTCTATTAGCTCTGAGCTAATAGATTTGTTGTTAAAACAGTGGGCTCTGATGAGCTCTTTGAAAAGAATTACTTTTACTTTTGTTGTTTTCTTGAATAAACAGATGGTTTATTTTACTAACTATAAACCATAAAGCCCCATCATTTTAAAGATGGGCATGGCTCCTTCACTTTCTCTGGTCTTTACTTGGAAATTTGAAGTCTACCCTATACACACAAAATTCAAAGTGTGCCAGCTATCTGCATAAGAATTACCAGCAAAACCATTTATCTCCCTGTCTGTTTGTCTGTCTTCATATTTCAATGGATGTGATTTCCTCAAACATTGTTCTTTTGATGTTCAAATTGGCAAACCTGAAGATTTCTAATACACACACACACACACACACACACACACACACACACCACCTCACCACCTCACCACCTCACCACCTCACCACCTCACCACCTCATAAAAGCTAAACAAAGAAGAAAAAAAGAAAACTTGGGTTGCTCCTGCTTTCCTCTGCTGAGGGTGACTTCCGTGCATTCCAAGCACTTTCATTCACCTCTTGGTTGCCTGAATTTACCTTTATTTGTTGTTCTCTCCTGAGTTAATAGTTGTTATTGATGTGGCAAAGATTTCTGATAGGAAGTACTTGACCAGGTTAGAGGAAAACCCCTTTCAGCCTTCAGTAAAGAAACAAAGTGGATGTGGGAGTGATCTGGCCATGACATCTGTCACCTCATTGATCGCCAGGGTTAATTCGGCTGATCTGGATGGATGGATGGATGGATGGATGTCCCCTCCCTACTTTAGGGATCCATGATTCCGTCCCAAGGCTGCACACTGGGTCGAACAGGATGACCTGTCTTCAGACAAGGGTATGTGAGTAGCTGGGCTTCCTTGCTAGATCCTCCAAACAAGCTCGCAAGTCCATTTTTTAAAGGAACAAAAAGTAAAGGCAAAAAGTATCTTACATGATGAGGTCAGTGGTTTCCAGATGTTCTTTAGATGCACTGTGGAGGTGAGACCAGAATACAGGGAGAAGACCCTGAGCATCGCTCTGAAACCCACAAGGCAGGATGGTGGGGTCAGAGACTAGGCAGTGGTATGGAGGTTCAGCACAGAGGTGGGATGAAGAGATTCCTCTAATGTGGCATTAGTAAATCCAAACACGAGAGGGTTATGTATTGAATGTGTGGAGCAGGAAGACACCCAGATAGCACGTCAAGGTTGAGTCCTAGATAAGGTCACGGTTATGAGTCAGGTGGCACTCATTAAAAGTGAACACACAGAAAGATTCATCAATACCATGGAGAAGGAAGTGTGGTCTTGAGAGAGTTAAAACAAGAAGTGGACATGGGTTTGGAGTGCACTGCAGTAATGGTTTCAAGCTTCCGGTATGAAAAGACTGAAAGGATACGGGATGGATAACAGCTGTCGGGCCTAACGCTTATGTGATCTGAGCTGTTCAATTCTTTTCTTAAATATTGAGAAAGACGTTTTGGAATCTATCAGTGCCTTCAGGACATGGCCGCGGGCATTATTTATCTTAGAAGATGTAAGTATACAGAGCACTGGTCAACAGAACTCTGGTTGAAACAATGCTAGAAAAACATTACCAGTTATGAAGTTACCAATGGCAATATAATTACTAAAGCATAGTATAATTGATTATCTATAGTCTTCTTGTGATCTAAGTTTCCCAAAAGGTCAAATTAGAATCTCTTAATGCCAACTGTAATCAGTGCCTTGGAAATAGGTATTACTCTTATCAGCAATATCAATGATTTCTGTAATTCTTTCTTTTATTTACATATTTCTGATTTCTTGTAACATTGTTCTAACCCAATTCAAATCTTGTTAGAACTGTTAAGACTGAAACCAAACAAATTAGCAAATAAAACAAAAGGACTGTCATTGAAAATGTAGCCACATTTTATGGGTGACTAACAGGAGAAAGTTAGTACTGTATTAATCCAAGAAGAAAAGCAGGGGTCCATAATGTTTTGAACTTTACTTGAGTTGTGTTCAGTATATGGAATGTGACTAGAACACATGACATGTAAAGTTCCTTCCAGATATAATTTTTTTCATCTGAATACATTTTTGCCCAGAGCAAGAACCAAGCAGTGGGAGTTTAGCACAAGGGTCAGGACTTCAGAGACTCCTGACCCTGGGGAAACGGAGAAAGGACATTGAAACTGAGGAGCGAGACATGGGAATGGGCAAAGAAAGAACAACAGGTACAAAGTTTCTTAGGGAGAAAAGCTCGACAAACACTAGAGAAACCCCAGAAGGCTGCCCTTGCTGCTATCAGACAGTCTGGAGGGGAGGCAGTTACCATGGAGATTATTTATATGTGAGACACAATGCTGTACTTATTCTTAGTGTTAATGGCCTCTGGTGGAACATCCTATAGCCAATCAGTCTACTGTCCTAAGCTAGCCTCAGAATCAACTCATGTCTATCTATGTGGCCCCTCAGAGAATGAGTTCTCCATTTCAAGAGCATCTGTGAAAAATGGGGAGACTTTGGGTTTTACCTCAAGGATGATGGGAAGATACGGAGAGGTGCTGAGTGGGAATCAGAGATATGATTCATATATTGAAAGTTCACTGTGTATAGATAAGGGATCCCAGGGAAGTGAGATAGCACTGACACCAAAAGACTTTCTTCAGAAGGGAGCGTGGCAAGGCTTGCTTGTATCCAAGACTATCACTGGTCTAAAGATGAGAGAAGTCAGCGTGGGCACAGGACATTCACGTACTGCTCAACCCAGGTTTTTAGCTAGAAAGCCATTTATATTACAACACACTGGTTTTAAAAGCAGGGTTTTCTTTTATCTTTAGGCGTAAGTCAGTCACAGTCAGATCATAAATCATAGCAATGCTGAGCAGCTGCCTTTTCTGGGGTGGCCATAGCACAGCATTATGGACTGGGCGGCTTGGACAACAGACATTCTGTTTCTCAGAGTTCTGAAGGCTGTCGGGTCCACCACCTGCCAGGCCAGACTGGTGAAAACTCTCTTCCTGGTTTGCAGGCCAGCTCTTGCTGCGGCCTCACGTGTCACGTGCTTCTAAGATCTAAGACTTAGTGAGTGCCCTGAGATGAGGTTGTGTTCTTCTTATCTCTTTAATCCTCGATTATACGACACAGCAACACCAGGGTACTGTCACTTCCAGAATACAAACTTCAGAGATGGTATGGAGACATCATTCAGTCCTTATTAGATGACTTTGTGCCCCCACCCCCAATCCTTAGTGCTGGGATGGAAATCACACCAGCCTCAAGCAAGCTAGGCAAAGCCCTTTGCAACTGGATTAGACCAGAAAGCCTTCTTGCTATTCTTACTCCCATTCTCTCTCAGGAATATCAAGTTTCCCCTGCCTGCCTAACAGTAGGTGGTAGTAAACTGAACACAGAAGAGAATCTGGCAAAGGAGCAATCTTTCACCAAGGAAGCTTTTAAATCATGAAAAGCATGAACTCTGACCAGTCGTGTAAGAACACTTTTGTTGTTGCAGTAAATAATGTAGTTGTTTGTTAAGAAAATAGAGTAACATGTGCACATATGTGTGTGTTTGTGTGAGCGCGTGCGTGCCTGTGAGACTACAAAGTGAATTGGGGTTTCATGCTTGCAGTGTGAACACTTTTTTCCAGCCTCAGTTCTACTTAGTCAATGAACTCTATCTTTAGAATTTTGAATATGGTTAAGTACAGATATATGCAATCTATATAGCAAAGTCTTTGCTTGGGGGCGGGGGGTGGGGGGAGATGTCTTCACTTTGTTTTGTGAGTTGAAAGGAATCCAGTCAAATAAACATCCAAGAACCACTGGTCTAGGTCGCTGTCAGCAGTTATCTTAGTCATTCCCATCTCCTCCTGCTCTCAGCTCTGGGAACATTGCCCTTCGCTTTGGTTCCTTCTTTTTCCCACGCTCTCTCTGGCTTCTACGGTAGCGCATCCCTAGTTCCAGACACTCCAGTCCTTCAGGATCCCCGGACAGTATCACCTCCCTGGCCACCAGCAGCAGCCCTCCCCGTCCGACGGTGCCCTCGCGTGGGCCGCACACCTACCCGCCAGGCAAGCGGTGGTGTCCATCCACTTGAGCAGCTGCCCTGCGCTCAGCTCGCCGCGGGAGTCGGCGTGAGCCGGCTGGATGGCTTGGCTCATGAGCACCTCGCCGGGCGCCACCGTCGACTCCATCGTCCTGGCTGAGAGAACCCCAGACGCCAGCGGCAGGTCATCCCGATGCCCTGGGGCCCGCCCCCGCTCCAAAGGGCGCTGCCCGCGCCCGCTGCCAGGTGCTTACGAGGTGAGAGGTCAGGGTCCTACAAGTCACCCGGGGACTGTCGCGAGGAGGGCGAGGGAGTAAGCCAGCCTCTCTCGGAACAGAACAGGAGCGCTGCCCTAGCTCCAAAAGGCATGGGGCGGAGACAGGTGTTTCTAGAATGCAGGACAATGGTCATCATCAGAAGACCTTGGCAGAGGAGGGAGCTTTAGAAGGGATTGCAAGCTCTCCGGAGAGGGCAGAGCCTTTGCTGTGGAAATGTTTTAGAGAGCCTGGCTTCTGGTTTTTGTTGCTTGGTCAGTTTAGTAGTTGGCCTCCCCCCCCCCCCCTCTCGGCCAGACATTGCAACACTTACTGCTCCGGCCTTTGTTTAAACTCTTCCTGCAGCTTCTTAGGACACTACAGCAGCTCCAAAGATCATTTTGTTAGGAAAATGATTCCACTGCCAAACAAATTGAAAAACAAACGTCCCGAGGAGCTGGAGAGTGTAGGTGCATCAGTCACCCAACTAGAGAAGGCAACATTCCGAGTTTTCTAGTGTTCCCCCAAAGTTCATGGGAGAAAAATCTAGGATACTGTATATGAACTCGAGGCCTACACTCAGGGCCAGCAGGTGCTATACTTTGTAGTGTCAGCCACTGGCTTTACCAAGCAGTTCTTTTGGAGGAAACAGGGGATCAAAACCCTCCAGTGGCTCCAGTATCCAAGGATGGAGTAACGGAGACCTGGAGGGGTGAAGTGGCATCTGGTACTGCCTAAAACATCAGGACCAGGTGGCAGGAGCCAGGGCCTCCTGCCTGTCCTGGGACCTCACTGACACTGGCAATAGTGCCACACTTTCAGCATTAGGTCTCTGGCCACCGAGCCCAGCCTGGGAGCATCAGGGAGAGTCTGGGTCTTTAAAGGTTTTTAAAAATTATTATTTTAAAGTATGCGTATGTATTTATCTGTATGTGGGTATACATACCTGAGCATGGGGGTACCCACCCTGGAGCTGGAATTATAGACAGTTATGAGCTGGAATTGTAGGCAGTTGTGAGCTGTCTGCTGTCAGAACTGAGAGCCAAACGTCTGGAAGGGCAATGCCAGCTGTTGGCCAGTGATCCATCTCTCCAGCTCCAATTCTGGGGAGTTGGCCTCCCCTGTAAATACATATGCATTTAATAAATAAAGAGAAAGAGAAGTACTGAGTTGATGCTTTTAGGATTCTTTTTATCTGGCCAGTTTCAGAGTATATAAGCACAAATAAAAATAGGCAAGTATTAAGTTAGATCTTATAGGAAGCATAAAAATGTTTTTTTGTTTTTTGTTTTTTGTTCTTTTAAAGAAGGGCTTATGTAGCCCTGGCTGGATTTGTATTTGCCTTACCTCCCCAGTATGAGATTACAGGCACATGCTGTGTTTGAAGTGGTGGAAAAGTGAGCCCAGGGCCACCCAAATGTTAGGGAAGCACCTGTACCAAAGGAATCACATTTTCAGGCTCCAAAAGTGACTTTGAAGTCAATTAAAGCCAATATGTATGTATATATATATATATATATATATATATATATATATATATATATATATATATATATACTGTAATGGCCATCCTCACCATTTAGGAATCAGTGGATTAAGTAATTGTTAACCATGTATTCACTCCACCTACTGATAACTCTGTGGGAGGTTTTCATTGATGTTGGATTATGGTCATGTGACTTGTTTTGGGATGAAAAATGGGGAGGTAGAAGTGTACCAGGTTTCACCCATAGTGACACCTTGTACTCTTGGGGGCTTTTGCCATAAGCAGAACCTATACCCAACTTATGACACATCAGCATCTGACTGGATTCATATATTCAGCAATGTTACTGGTGGTCCCTGCCACCCACCAACCTTGCAAACAGAGCCACCCAGCAGACACGCAGACTGACGAATTAATGAGGCATTAGTGCTTGTACTTGTGTGCCAGTTTGGTGTGTGGGCTCCTTTGTTACACAGCAATTACAGTGAGTTTGATCTGTAAATGCTTGGGGAAATTTACTAAAGTATGAGGAGTAAACCATCTGTGGACCAGAGTGTGTTAGTTTGATTAAAATGGCGATAGTGAATCTTGTGGCCTCCCGTGTGTGGGTTCTTATCAATGTTAGACATTTTCATAAATATTTAAGCTTAGGTATAAGAAGACACTTTCCAAAAACACGATATGAAATGGGACAGCATGTATCTGTATATGACTATCTGGAGGTATTTCACAAACCAAAACCAAAACCAAAAACAGAGTATACTAATATGTTTCTTTATCTTTATCACCTCTTGTTTGGGTGACAGTTTCATATCTTTTGTTGTAGTCACACTAAGGTAAATCGTCATCTGCATGCATGAACATTTTCTATCTCAAATACCCTGGCATAAAAATTTTATTATTTGAAGAAAGTCTCACATTTGTCCATTTGTGTCCAGAGATATCTTTGGGGATGAACAGAATACGGAGAGCCAGAACATTTGTTAAAGACCATACACAGAACAAGGAAACTCGCCAAGTAGAGAGCTGTAAATTAATAATCTCAACCCATGAGAAACTTTTCAAAGCGTTTAAGTGGGAATTGTCAAAAACCATTCCCTCTGGAGATAAAGGTGTCTTCTACAGTTCCTACTGTAAATAATGTGGAATTTAAGACTAGATAGAAGAGGACTCTAACAGAAGCAGACCCTCAGTCAGGAATTGGAGAGCACACAATTTACTGTATTTGAAAATGAAGGCACATTGGAAAGTCCAGACCATCAGTGCAGCTTATTAAAAAGGTAGAATCCCAGGCTCTCCTCAGACATCTCCAGTCAGAACAGGTACTTTATTAACATTCCCAGGAATGTTAATTCACAGACACATGCAAGCTTGCTAACAGATGTGCTAGCTACTTCTCTGTTGCTGTGATAAAACACCATGACAAAAAACAACTTATGGAAGTAAGTGTATTTGGGCTTACAGTTCCAGAGAATAAGGATCCGTGATGGTGAAGCATGGACAGAAGGCACAACATCAGGAGCAGATAGCTGAGAGATCACATCCTCATCTTCATGCAAGACACACAGAGAGTAAGCTGGAAGGGTAGCAAGGTGATGAGCTCTTAAAGCCTGCCTTTAGTGACACACTTTCTCCAGCAAGGCTCCAAAGAGTGCTACCAACTGGTGGCCATATACCTGAGCCTATTGAGGATTTTCTCATGTAAACACTACATTAGCCCAGCTGTCACCCCCAGATGCACAGATGTAAAGGTATATTCATCTGCCTGTATGGTTTCTTAATAAAGGTCTATTCTAGAAGCTTCATCTCAGCAGGACAAGAGGATATACATACCTAGCACTGGGGCCTGCAACAGTGAGTTCCAAGGCCATGTGGACAGGAAGAGAGCAGAGGCAGCTGAGATATACATTGTGCTGTAACAAGAAAAGCAGCCAGCCAGGAGCCCTTCTAGAACAAGAGACAAATCCCAAGCTGAGGGTTGGGTTGGTTCATGTATTTTATACCAAGATTAGTTTATTAACAATGGACTCTCTTCACATTTGGTAGACGTTAGGAAAGGTACCAGAGCAATGCTCTCATTAAAATATTCATTTATAAAGTTAAAGTTTAAGGTTTCAATACAAACACACTAAACAAATTTGAAGACTAGAGTTCTATATGTTTGGGGTGCCAATGTCTCAGCCAGGGGATCTCCTGCTCTTCTTGGCCTGTGGTTGCTACTCAAGGGGTCACTGTGGCTTATTCATACATACCCTTTACCGATCTGTCCAGTACCTATATCTTTAAGCCAACCTTTCTCCTGTTTGTCTCCACACATTCAGAGTCATCAACTTTGTGTGGAACTCAGGACTTCATTTTGTTAGAACAAAGGCCATGGGCTCAGAATCCCGGCTTTCCCCTTCCCCAGATTAGGGTGACCCCATGTCATTGCAGGACCCAGGCAACTGCTCTGGGAAGTCTCCTAGCCAGCACTGATGCTTTAATCTGGAGTTCTAATGGGTCATGACACAATTTTTTTCAGACATTGCTGATTTCTTTCTCATTATGTTTTCTTAAAGAATTTTGCATCTACACTGTCGAGAGCTATTAGTCTGTTATCCTTTCTCTTTAGTTCTCCTTTTCTTCATCAGTCTCCTCTTCCTTGTTATCTTATCCCCCCACCCCGTCTCCCTTCTATGCCTCCTCCTCCCCCGTCCTGTTTCTGCTATTAGTTTTATTTTGTTTTTCAAGGTAGAGTGCACGTATCCCTGGATGGCCTGATAATCCCTAGGGGCTGTAATCAAACTTGTAGCAATCCTCCTGCCTCAGTTGTCCAAGTGTTGTGTTTATAGGGATCTGTCACCTCAACCATTTTTTTTTTCTATTCTCTTTTTAGAACTGCCTTTTTTCTGGTTTGGTTTTTGGTCTAGGAAGTGTTCTCTGGATTCTGCAACTAGTAATGTGCTTTAAAAGCCTAGAATTCTCCAGGAAAGTTCTTGGAACTACAGGAGTTTCTATTGAGGAATTTTTAATTATGGATTTATTTTAAAATAGTTATTAAGCTACCACAAATCATAAGTGGCCTTTGTTAAACAAAACAAAACAAAAAACAGTTTGGTAAAGGCTGCCAGGTAAGCCTCATCCCTTTGATGAAACACCTCTTACAACAGTGGTACCAAGCTACCACTTGATTAAGTAAGTAACCTACCTTTTATTAACATTTCTGGTTTTAGAAAATTGTTGTTATTCATCTCCAAAGGTGATTTGCCACAGGCAGAGGTGAGCTGGTGTTTTTCTCTTGTTGGCCAACACCCTGCCAGCTCTGCTAAGCCCCACTTGACAGCTGTCCCTCCTGACTCTTTAGTTTCACCATAAGACTCCATCTCCTGCCCGCAGTGTTCCCTTGCCTTCCAAACTGGTTCTGCCCTTTGCAGACTCAGTGGGTCAGGAGCCCTAGGCGGAAACAACCATATAGAGCTTATAAACCTTCCATATGATTGTTAGGCACTAAAGCTTGGTACCACTGTTGTAAGAGGTGTTTCATCAAAGGGATGAGGCTTACCTGGCAGCCTTTATCAAACTGTTTTTTGTTGTTTTTTGTTTAACAAAGGCCATTTATGATTTGTGGGGAGCTTGGCTTGTGTCTGAGGTGGACTTTCCACCTCTTGCGATACTTTGAACATGTCACTCAGTTGACTTGTGACACATTAGACTTTTGTTTTTGTAAAATAGATTGTAGAGAGAATATCTTGTGTATTGTATGGATGCATCACCTGCCATTTAAAAAAAAAAACCTACAGCCTATAGGAAAGGGTAGAATAGATGGTGGGACATCTGGGAGGCATAAAGAATTCGGGGGGGGGGTGACCCAGTGTGTGAGATTTGCTCGGGTTTGCTCAGGAAGATGTGATAAGATGGACACACCTCAGCACAGGTAGCCAGTCACTGTGGCAGACTGTAGATTAGAATGAATGGTTAATTTAAGTTGTGGTCTAGTCAGAGAACAGCCTAGCTATGTGGTCAAGGTATTTGTCAATATATTTTGAATCCAAGTCTTATTTCTGGGGCATGGGAATGAAGGAAGAACCAGGATAACCTCTACAATGGGTAGTTTCCTAGTTCATGAAGTGTAATCAGACCACGGAAATTATTGTTATAAAGCATAAAAATCATGACCAATGTGATTTATTGTTTATTTATTGGGTGGTTTTTAATTCTCAAAACCATTCTTCAGGTAATATGTCTTTAGAGAACCGAGTCTAGATGATTAACCCGAAACATGTCACACGCCCCTTAAAATATACAAATATAAAATATAAAAATATATTTCTATATCCCTGTTTTACAGTTAAGACAACTGTGCTAACTTGCCCAACAGCACATGACTAGGGATTAGTAGTGACAGGCCTGTCTCTTGCCTCATCTGGCCTGTGATATCCATAAACAGGTCTATGGAGGATAACAAGGATTAGGGAGTGCTAGGGACGGAAAGGGCATCTTGTTCTGTCTTACTCCCTAAACCCTGATACTCTCCTACTCCCAACTGTGTTCATCTGTCAGCCACTCACTTTCTGTGCTATTGAATGCTTACTTTGTCTAGGGCATTCGGGCAAGTGCTGCTAATACCATTCTTGTCTTACAGGAGGTCATAGTGGAAGATAGCACTTGTGTATATGCTGCAAATGGGAGTTACTCTAGTCAAGGGAAGATGGGGTAGTACACATGCTTGGAAAAACGACCAATAGACTTCTCAGGTTACACATGACTTTTGACTAACTACCAGACTATCAGTCTCCTTCAACAGTGTGTATGTGTGTGAGAGTGTGTGTGTGTGTGTTTAGTCACAACCTACAGAAAATTTGGAAGTACTATGCAAAGAGCTTATTTTCTCTGAGTCATTTAAAAGCACACTGTCAATGTGATGACTCATTATACCGAAAATGTTAGTTTGAAAAATTTTCTAAACAGGACATGTCATTAGTCAAAATACTCTGTCAAACACACTATCAAATACACTATCTAAATGAGGAAGTTAGCATTAGTTCTCTATTACCAGCTAATCCTCCAAGCCCATTCATGACACACCAGTTGTTTCAGTAAGGTCAATTCATGACCCAGCAATTGTTTCAGTAAGGTCCACTTGTTACTCTTCAGTTGTCATGTCTCCCTCAGTCAAGAACAATTATGTTTTTTCTTTGAATTCTGTGATTTTGAAATTATTAAAGTTCTTGAATCAGTTATTTTTGTGAAATAGCTCCCAATTTGGGCACCTCATGTCTCCTGTAACTTCACTGAGGTTCAATATCTTTGGTAAAGACACTGACTTAGTTAGGTTTCCATTGCTGTAATAAATACCATGACCAAAAGCAGTTAGTGGAGGAGAAGGTTTATTTCATCTGACAGGTTACATACAGTCCATCATGCTGGTAAGTCTGGGCAGGGTCTCAAGGCAGGAATCTGAAAGCAGGAACTGATGCAGAAGTTATAGAGGGTGCTGCCTACTAACTGATCTCCATGGCTTGCTCAGCCTGCTTTCTTATCAAACCCAGGACCACCCACAATAGGAAATGCCCCACAAGAATGCCTTCAGGTCAATTGGTAGGGGCATTTTCTCAATTGAGGTGGTTCCCTTTTCCTGAATGACTCTAGCTTGGGTCAAGTTGACAAAACTAATCAGAACAATTGACCCTTAGTCATCTTGACACACCAATACATTACTATTAAGCCATTAACTTCCCCCTCTTGTTCAAACTCAAGATCTTATAATATCAGTATAAAAATATAAACCACATTATAACTTATACAATTATCATAGTCCTTAAAAATTCAAACATTTCAAAAAAGTCCTGTCTCCTTAAAACATCCAAGTATCTTTAAACCCCAGTCTCTTGAAAATTCCAAAGTGTTTTAAGTATGGGTTCTGGTAAAATCAAATTTAAGTCAGATGCTTTCTTACTCCAAGAGAGAACCAGGGCGCAGTTACAATTGAATCAAAGAAGACCAAAGTCAGCAGTATGAAAAACTCAGTGTTGAACATCTGGGCTTTACCCACGATACTCTGGGCTTCAAAGGACTTGTCTCATAGGATCTGGCAGGCTCCACCACACACCTGCTGCATGCAGTCCTTGATGGTTAGTCTATGGCATTCTCCAAACTGCTAGTGTCTCTGCTGCACCTGGGCTGCCCTTTTTCCAGGTCTCTCATCAGTAGCCTTTCTCTGGTCTCTCCTCAGGACTCTGACCCTGCCACATGGTGCCAACCCTAACATTGCTCCACGACCCCATTCTACACTGAGGAGACTCCTGGTGCTGAGCCCCAGCTCCCCTCCAAGACCTCCTCATACCTTTGAAACCTGAATCACCTGGAGTGTTCTTACATATTACCAAGTTGGACTAGCACAGGGTACAGCCTTGGCCCACTCTGGACCACAGCTTCTATGTACTGACTCTCAGAAACACTTCCCAGAAGACTTTGCCTCAATGATGCTGGCTTCTTCTTAAACACTGCTAATTTCTCAGCTATAGTTGAGAAATAACCATTGGCTCAGCAAAGCAAAGATGTCCTTTCATTGGTTCTGGTCTCTTGTCACATGTTTTAATAGTGTACCATACAAGCAGTCCTGGGAAGTAGTTACTTCCCTTTGAATCTTCATAAACCGACTGCTCTCAACATTCTCATTCCCTAAGCGCCCACAGCACAGCACCCTGAGCTCTGAGCACTGAATGGTTTTCCTGACCTCAAATTAAAATGCCACCACAAGCCGGGCGTGGTGGCGCACACCTTTAATCCCAGCACTCTGGAGGCAGAGGCAGGCGGATTTCTGAGTTTGAGGCCAGCCTGGCGTACAAAGTGAGTTGCAGGACAGTCAGGGCTATACAGAGAAACCCTGTCTCAAAAAACCAAAAAAAAAAAAAAAATGCCACCACAGTCTTTCCCAAAGTGCCTGATGTGGTCCATGACAGCAATATCCCTGCTATTCGTAAACCAGGTACCAACTCCTGTTTTAGAGTTTCTATTACTGTAACAAGACTGCCAAAAGCAACTTGGGGAGGAAACAGTTTATTTTATCTTACATTTCCAAGCAGGTGAAGAGAAAGCTAAGTCACGGCCTGGAGGGAAAAACATCTCCAGTATGAGTGTAAATTAAGCAAGGAAACAGATTTTGAAAACAAACAAACAAACAAATAAATGTTAGAAGTGAAAAAAATCAATGGGTCAAACAAAATCACAGTAGAAAACACTATCATCTTCAAGAAAGCAAGAGGGAAAAAAAACAGAAATTGAAGACAAGGTCAAGGAAATGCTGTATTCAAATATCCTTAAAGAAGCATAAAGAAGTAGGCACAGCAACACCTTCAAAAATCTCTGTGATATAATCAAGAGGCCAAATGGAAGAACCTGGAAGAATCAGAAGGAGTTGAGATCAAAACTAAAGGCATAGAAAATAAATCAAATGGGATTATAGAAGGAAAACAAAAACAAAAGCCAAAATTCATTGAAAGAAGTGGGCAGCCGGACGTGGTGTCTCACACCTTTAATCCCAGCACTTGGGAGGCAGAGGCAGGCAGATTTCTGAGTTCGAGGCCAGCCTGGTCTACAGAGTGAGTTCCAGGACAGCCAGAGATATACAGAGAAACCCTGTCTCGAAAAACAAAAACAAAACAAAAAACAAACAAACAAACAAAAAAGAAGTGGTCATTCAAGCATGAGAGTAACTTTGAACTCCCCAAATTCATAACCAGAGAAGATTTCCTCATGATGCATTTTCCTAAAGATGCCCAGGACTACAGTTCACGCTGGCAAACATTTCATGATAACAGAACTCTCAACAGAAGCCCCCAAAGCATGACACACTGTATTTCAAGGCCTGGAAATAAGTAACTGTCAACAGAGATCACCATAGCCAGCAAAGCTATGTTTTAAAAGCAACAGAGAAATGGAGACATTTTAAAACACATGACCACCAAGCCAGGGATGCAGAAGATAAAAATTCACAGAGAAAGAATAATGACTTCAATCATGAGGGCACAGAAAATGGGAGAGATGAAAAAACTTCAGAAAATTGATCATGTCTCCAACGAAAGGCCTAATGGGAATGAGAGAGAAAGCAAAAAAGAACAGAGAATAATCCAACCAAGCAGGGAATAGCCAGCAAAACCACAATGTCTTTTAAACACCTCAACGGAGAGAGACGCTTTCCCCTAAATGCAAATAGGCTTAACTTTCTAACTAAAAGATGCTTGCTTTAAAAAAGTGACATCTTTTTTCTTTTTCAAATTAATATATATCACTGACAAAGACACACAGAAATTTAAGAGTTCAAGGACAGAAGTTAACATGCCATGAAAACAAAAGCTAAAACAAGCTAGCAGAGTTTTTCTGATGCCTGAAGTAGTTGGCTTCAAAGGAAAGTAATCAGAAGAAGCAAAGAAAGACACTGCATATATATCCCTGTATAATACCCTTGTATAATACCCTTGTATAATACCCTTGTATAATACCCTTATCTAATACCCATTATACAAGGATAATTCACCAGGAAGATATAAAAAACGGAAGTATCAAAGCCCCCGATGTTGAGGCTCTCAGATTCATAAGATAAACACTAATGAGCATAAAGAGGTCTAAGCAATAATACAAATGGCTTCAACTCCCTGTTCTCACCACAGGTAAGCCCATCAGACTGTGTCAACAAAGACCTTTCAGGGTTCGTCTGCATCATAGATAAATTTCCCGAAGTACTTACAGAATACTTTATTCAATATCCTTTCCAGCAGCCAGTGGAACTGTCTCTAAGACAGATCACAGTATAGGCCGTAAAGCAAGTCTTAAGTGTAAAAGCATCAAAGTAATGGATTTGGTTAGATCATAGTAGAATACAACTAACTAGAAGCTGATAGTGGAAGAAAATGTCTAAATAGAGATTGAACAATATGCTCTTTTCTATTTTTATTTATTTTTCTCAAATTTTATTGGTTCTTTGTGAATTTCACATCATGAGCCCCAATCCCACTCATCTCCCTCTACTCTCATAACCACCCTCCACCCTTGCAACTTCCCCTTAACAGGGAAAAAAAATTGGTGTGGAAGCTGTAGTGTGTCACAGTGTGTCCCACAGTTTACCCTTCCGTCCACACCTCTTTGCTTGTGAATGTTTATTACAATGAGTCATTGGTCTGGTTCGAGGCCTCTGGCCTTGCTACACTATCAATACTGACTGGATCATCACAGTGACTCTTCTCAGACATCCTGTTGTCACCCTGTGTCATGGAGAACCTGTCCTTTTGGATCTGACCAAACAGCTGACCCCTGCATGCACTCCAACAATTCGTTGATGAGGTACATGTTTCGTGGGCCAGTTCAAAGCCCTGAGCCTGAGGGGTATCTGAGCTGGTCAGTCTGCAGCTCTCCTGCACTCACACCACCAGGGCAAACTCTTCAGCCCTGCCCCGGCTGGCTGATCCAAAGTTGCAGCCAGCAAGGGGCACAGCCGACTCTCCCGCTCTCCCGCTTTCAAACCTTGGGGAGGACTCGTCTATGCCCACAACATCAGAGGCAGCTGTACTGTGTTGTCCAGGTGAGGTGCAGGGCCCACTCTCCCGAGTGCTGCAGCAGGCAAGGGGCTAAGCCAGCATTCCTGCTCTCAAGACCTCAGGGACAGCTCACCCACAACCCACCTCCAGGTCAGCTCTACTGTGCTGCCCAGGCAACGTTCAGGGGCTGCTTTCTAGAGTGCTGTGGCTGGGAGGGGCAGGGTCATCTCTCCTGTTCTCGTGGCCCCAAGGTCTCCCACCTGCTGCAGGTGATGAAGGGCGAGGGAAGAGGTGAGTATGTCTCCCTCATCCATGCCACAGCACAGGTGAGTGTCAGGGCCAGTTCGTACCCTCAGGGCTGGCTTGCACGCAACTCCCCTAATGTGCAGGGCTGCTCTCTCAAGTACTGCCGCTGGCTGGGGCAGGGTAAACTCTCCTGCTCTCAAGCCTCCAGGACCAGCCCCAACCCCCACCCGTGCCCAGATGAGGGGTGGGTCTGCCCAGTCTTCAGACATCAATATTTTCCTGGGCAGCAGCCCAGACCAGCGATGTCTGCCTGGCCTTTTGTGGTTATAGACCCCCGCTCTGCCAGGCCTGCCTGGACCCCCTGGCACCAAACTGGTGGTCATCTCAGGCTTGCTTTTTTCAGGGAATGTTAGGCTATTAATCACTCAGCCATTCACAGGTCAGATACTGAGCATAGACTTAGCATCTCTCCTCTCTGCCACCTACTGACACACATATAGCACAGCAGCTGTACCTGCAGTGCCTCTAGGGGCAGGGAACTGTATATATTCTCTCTCTCTCTCTCTCTCTCTCTCTCTCTCTCTCTCTCTCTCTCTCTCTCTCTCTGTGTGTGTGTGTGTGTGTGTGTGTGTGTACAAAGAATTTTTATTTTATTTTTCATTAGACATTTTCTTTATTTACATTTCAAATGTTATCTCCTTTCCTGGTTTCCCCTCCGAAAACCCCCTATGCCCTCCCCCTGCTCACCAACCCAACCACTCCTGCTTCCTGGCCCTGGCATTCCCCTATACTGGGGCATAGAGCCTTCACAGGACCAAGGGCCTCTCCTCCCATTGATGACTGACTAGGCCATCCTCTGCTACATATGCAGCTAGAACCATTAGTCCCACTATGTGTTTTCTTTGGTTGGTGGTTTAGTCCCAGGGAGCTCTGGAGATACTGGTTAGTTCATATTGTTCCTCCTATGGGGCTGCAAACCATCTCAGCTCCTTGGGTACTTTCTCTAGTTCCTTCATTAGGGACCCTGTACTCAGTCCAATGGATGGCTGTGAGCATCCACTTCTATAATTGTCAGGTACTGCCAGAGCCTCTCAGGAGACAGCTATATCAGGCTCCTGTCAGCAAGCTCTTGTTGGCATCCACAATAGAGTCTGGTTTTGGTGGTTGGTTATGGGATGGATCCCCAGGTGGGGCAGTCTCTGGGTGGTCATTCCTTCAGTCTCTGCTTCACACTTTGTCTCTGTAACTCTTTCCATGGGTATTTTGTCCCCCCTTCTGAGAAGGATCGAAGTATCCACACTTTAGTCTTCCTTCTTCTTGAGTTTCATGTGCTTTGTGAATTGTATCTTGGGTGTTCTGAGCTTCTGGGCTAATATCCACTTATAAGTGCATATCTTGTGTATTCCTTTGTGATTGGGTTACCTCACTCAGAAATTCTTAGATAAATGGATAGATCTGTATATATACTCTTAATGATCAATGTATTGTTGAAGAAATCAAAGAGATAATTTAAAAAGTTACCAGAGTCAAATGAAAGTGAAAGTGTAGTTTCTTGGAACCTTTGGAATATGGCAGAGGCAATGCTGAGAAGAAAGTTTATATCTATTAATATATTCATAAAAACACAATAAACGAAAACAGATTTAGAAGAAAGAAGAAGTCATATCTAAAAGCACTAGATGGCAAGAAATAATAGACTCAGAACAAAATAAATGAAATCAAGACTGAGAGAATTCAAAGAATCCATGAAACAAAACCTTAGTTCTCTGGAAAACTAGACATCCGTAAACCCAAAAGGCTGTTAGGGGATACTTCAAAACCTGTATTACAGAAGAAATGTAAGGGATAAATGCTCAGAGACACATGACTACCAAGTAAAAGGAAATAAAAGCAATTTAAATAGATATATAAGGAATGAAATTGAGGTAGTAATAATCTCCCAACAAAGAATTACAGAATCAGATGGAGTCACTGTGGTGTTAGACTTTTACAGAAGAGGTAACATTAATGCTTCTCAAAAGAGTCCATTAAACAGGGAAAGAAAGAATGCCATTCTATCCTATTATTATTACCATGATACTAAAACCAGATAAGGCTAGAACAAAAAAATACAACAATTATAGCCCATCATCCATGATGATTATAGAATATTGAATTCTTAATATAATATTGCAAACTGAATTCAGCAACATATTAAGATCATATATCACAATTAAGTTGGATTCATTCCAAAGATGCAAAGATGGTTCAATATATGCAAACCACCAAATGTAATTTAGCACTTAAAAAGAGTCAGGAACAGAAATCACATGATCATTTCAATAGATGCAGAAAAAACTTTTTGGCAAAATTCAACATCCTGTTCTTATAAATGTCCTAAAGAAGCTGGCACTAGGAGGAACATATGCCAACATAATAGACTAAACATTATAGCAATGGGAAAAAATTGAAAGCATCTTCTCTAAGGTAAGGAATAACTGAATAGTTTCTACAGTCTCCATCACTATTTAATATTGTGCTTGCTGTCTTGGCTAGAGTATTAAGGCAGAAAAAGAAAGGATACAAGCAGCAAAGGAAAATGCCAAATTATCCCTATTTGCAGATGATATGACTCCACTCAACCAGAATTATCTCCAATATGATAGAAACTTTCAGCAAAGTAAGATATAAAATTAACATGGGAGGAAAATCTTCATCAATTTTACATCTGGAAGGAGGATTAACATCTAGAATCTATAAAGAACTCAGAAAGATAAGCAACTACAGCCTAAATTATCAAATCAACAAACAGGCAAATGAACTGAACAGACAGCTCTCAAAAGAAGACTTATTAATGATCGATACATATACAAAAATCTTAATTATTCTTAGTCATCAGTAAAGTGAACATTAGAGTTACATTGGGATTCTGTTTCATACCATTCAGGATGGCCATTACACAGGAAAACCCAAAACAAAGCAGTAAGAAATGCTAGTGAGGACGTGAGGAAGGACCTTTCAATGCTATACTGGTAGAAGATAAACTAGTCTAAGCCCTATCAAATCAGCATGAGGTCTCAAAAATTAAAAGTAGAACCACTTTATAATTCAGCTCTAATGCCTTTGGGCATACAGCCAAAGGAATGGGAGTCAGTAAACAATAGTGACGTGCTAACACTCATGTTTCCTGCATATCATTACACAGTAGCCAAGACATATAGAATCAGCTTAGAAGTCCATCCACAGATGAGGGACAGAGGAAATGTGTTATGCATACATTGGAGCTTTGTTTGTCTATAAAGAAATACATTTGCAGAAAAAAATGCCTGAAATTAGAGACCACCATGTTAAGTGAGATAAGCCAGGCTCAGAAAGACAAGTATATTTTGCTTGATACGAAGAATCCAGACTCTTCCCCAAGTCTCACCACTTTCTCTGTGTGTATGATTGTAATACCAAAGTAGGTCATTCTTTTTTGTGTTATTGGCTAAGCCACAGGTTGGTTATTTAGTTTTGCTTGGCTCCCATCTTCCTGGAATTAGACACAGCCCTTGGATCTACATTAGACCTAGGGTTAGAGCAACAAGAACTGTATGCGGGCACTTGAATAATTTGCTTCCTGACATTTCTGATGGGTTGCTGACCAGAAAGCATGTGTGACTATGGGAATGCTGCGAGAGTGTACATACTAATGAGGATTATGACGGTCCGGGTTGGCAGACTTTAAGTCTAAATGTGTTGAAACTGATAACAGCCAAGGCTTGATGATAAAAGGCTGTAGTTGTTGGCCTGCTTCTCTTGAGCCCTCTCTTTCTTTCTGCAAGTTGAGTTACCCAGCAGCATTCCGCTGAAGTGGCATGTGGAAGGCCTCTGGTCAGCAGCAGCTGATAGCCTATGTTTGAGCTGATCTTCTTGGACCAGCTCACCTAAACCTGGAGAAAGGGTTCAGTCAGCTGACATCTGCTTGCAATGCATGAGAGAACTCCAGCGAGCATTTCTGAGCCAAGCCATTTTATTTCTGACAAGTTGTTTAAAAAAACAAAACAAAACAATAACAACAACAAAAACCCTTAATTCATAAGTTACTGCAAGTTGCCAAGTTTATGAGTGTTATAAAAGTGAGCAGCCCAGAGAATCAGGGAAGGATCCATTCTCTTTCTTGAAGGCCTGTTCTTCAAAACTGTGGATCCTCAGTGAGATCCAAATGAGGGCCCACACGCCATATGTCTAGATGCTTAAAATTATAAGCTTAGTGAGCAAATTGTTAAATAAAATATATTTCATCCTCCCATCTTAAAAAAAAACTTAAAAAATTATGGTGACAAAGTAGAAAGTTGGTGAAATATAAAATACAACTGAATTAATTAGCTTGATGCAGTCTGCTTAGTTGATGGGGCAGTGATGCTTAGAAATTGTTTTCTGTTGTAGAAAGTTGAGTATCTGGTATATGCTGCTGTTGCAAATGCTTTCAGAATTTCAAAGAATCTTCTTGCTCAGAAAAAAGAAAGAGAGTGTGGGGAGGGAAGGGGAGGGAGAGAGGAGACGGAGGGGAAAGGGAAAAAGAGCTTTACTTTACTAGGAAGTATTCTGGCTGAACCACCGCATATCCTCTCTGCTCCTCCCTCCACACCCTACCCCTGCATTAACTCTGCACACCTCTTCTCTCCCCTCTGAGACCCTCTCTGATTCATCCCCATTCCCCACCCTCACACTTTTTTCCCTGACACTGACTACACTTACAAGCTTAGTAAAATGAGACAGTTTTCTGCTGGTTGAAACACAGAACAATAAAAAAGCACTGACTGGGAGCGTAGGCAGGTGTCTGGATAAGAGTGGATATTCAGGATCAAGGGTGGCACCACAACAGTGCCAAGTACCAGATTCAAAGAACTGGAGTATGCCATGGCCAGTTTAATGGATTTAGGTGTGTATGATAGAGGGCCCTTGTGCTATGTATTGCTACTTCAAAGTTTATACCCAAAGTCAGATCCTTGGAAACAGTGGTATAGAGCTAACTAGCCACAGAGGTCTACCCATGCCAGTCTCCAAACTCCAAACTATACAAGGATGCAAACGAGAGCCCACTGTTTCCAGAACTCTAACCAATGGGTTGTTTTCAGTAATTTAGACTCACTAGTTTTATAATGAACTAATATTAATAATGTAATAGCAGATGTTGCTCTCAGCAGTAAGCAAAGCGTTCTCAGAGAGCTCACATTGTAGTGAGGGAGAACTGAAGGTGCATGCATACACAAACCAGTAGAGTTGTTTAATAGAGTAACAATTGTTAGGAAGAAAACAGCGAAGAATGGGCTTGGTTGCAGCTGAGGGTCACTGGCAAACTCTCTGGGGAGGCGGTGCATGGGCTGAAGAGATGACAATGTAAAACATTAGACAAGTTAGACCTCTGTTTTTCCCAATGCTGGAGGGCTAGACAGAAGTTGGTTTTTGTTGTTGTTTGGTTTTTGAAACTATAGCTTTCTACTAAACCAGCATAATTCCCAACTGCACTCTAACTACTCACCCTTATGCCCACAGATATGCTTGCAACCTTCGCCAAAGGAGCTTCTTTCTGCAACAGTCAGAAATTATCACAGAAAACCACAACTGGTCGAAATGAAGAGACCGACTCTAGGGATACTCATAGGGTGTCCAACCCTGTGGATACATCTGTAACACAGCTCATCCCCCGGGACTCAGGGAATATTGCCAAAGAAGGAGAGGACTGACTGTAACCGCCAGAGGACGAGGAGATCTGCAGGGAAATGGATTTGCTCAAAATAACAGAGAAGCTTTACCAATGATATCTCAACAATATGGCTACCGAAACAAGACCCAAACAAGGACAAAACAGATAGACATGCTAAATGAAAGTGGAAAATCTCATGGGCACCATTATAGATAAAGAACTATAGGTAACTAAGGGATTCTGAAAACAGGAGAAATGATCTACCCCAGGGTAGAACTGCTGAAGTATCAAGTGGTCAGCCCTGAAACCATATACATAAACAGAACACCAAACGCACTCTGCAGGTTGTATTTATATTTTCCATATATATGCGATAATAAGACGCCAGAAAGTACAGGTAAGGGGGACATGGGAGGCTTTGGGAGAGGAAAAGAAATGGGTAGGGAGTAAGTCTTGTGTGTGTGTATCTGTGTGTGTGCATGTGCCTGTGTGTATCATGCCTGGCTTGATGGAATGATATTTTAATCTTAAAAAGTCTAAAATCAACACCACCAACAAACTTGTAGCATTCTAAAGTGCTGTCAATGCCCAGAACAGAGGTGTACAGGCCAGTTAGTGCCATCTGGCCTGTACCTGGAATTTCCCTCCAGAAAGAACTGAGTGACCAAGGTTTCTGTAACAGCTAACTTTCTGCTCTTCAGCCTTAAATAAGGGCAAAGCATTAAAAACTAAGAATCTTAGATATTTCTGATGATCTGGGGTTTTTTTCTATAACAGATTTTAATATAAAATTTAAGTTGACTAGACATGGTTCTTAAAAGCTAAATCAACATATATTATGATTCTTGGAAAATATTTTTAAGGTCTAGTACCAAAAAAATGCCAGAATGTTTTTATTAAAAAAAATACTTAAAGTTGTAGCTTCGTGGTCAGACAATGTACCTCATAATCTGAGGTACAGAGCACAACTCTTCAGTTTTTTCATCTTAGAAGAGAAAACTTTATTTATTCATTTGAGAAAAAAATATGTGTGTGTAATTTGGGACTTGTCTAGGTCATAAATATTTTATATAACTTAGAATAAATCTAAAATTATTTCTTTCAATATTTTGAAGCATACAAAAGATTAATTAGTTTTTATTTATTATTAACATTTATAGCAACATTTATTATACTATATATGTAAAACATGATTTGTATTTATTATTTCATGTAATTGATACAATACTTTCAGGGTTAATTTAGGGTATTATGCTAGTTCCTATGTAATTTTAATTGCAGAAATTAATCATATTTAAAAAAAATTATAAACAAATATCCTTTGTCTTAGTCAGGGTTTCTATTCCTGCACAAACATCATGACCAAGAAGCAAGTTGAGGAGGAAAAGGGTTTATTCGGCTTACACTTCCACATTGCTGTTCATCACTGAAGGAAGTCAGGACTAGAACTCAAGCAGGTCAGGAAGCAGGAGCTGATGCAGAAGCCGTGGAGGGATGTTCCTTACTGGCTTGCTTCCCCTGGCTTGCTCAACCTGCTCTCTTATAGAACCCAAGACTTCCAGCCCAGAGATGATCCCACCCACAAGGGGTCTTTCCCCCTTGACCACTAATTGAGAAAATACCCCACAGCTGGATCTCATGGAGGCACTTCCCCAACTGAAGCTCCTTTCTCTGTGATAACCCAGCTGTGTCAAGTTGACAAAAAAACTAGCCAGTACATCCTTGTTCTAAATTGTATTTGAAATGGTAAGGCACAGGTCTTGTTGAAACAGATAAGCTTATCCATAATCTATCTACCCATCCATCCATCGTCTGTCTATCTGTCTGTCTATCTATCTATCTATCTATCTATCTATCTATCTATCTATCCATCCATTTGTCTATCATCTATCTATCTATCTATCTATCTATCTATCTATCTATCTTCTACCTGTCTATCATCTATCCACCCATCATCTATCTCTCTGCCTTTCTCTTTCTCTCTTTCTCTCTCTCTCTCTTTCTTTCTTTCTTTCTTTCTTTCTTTTTTTCTTTCTTCTATCTATCATCTATCATCATCCAACATCTATTACCTCTTTATCATCTATCATTTATCTGTCTATTAATTGATCATAACAAAACCAAAAAGAACATGGTCATAACCTTTTAAAGAATATTTGAAAGTAAAATCACATTTGAAAAATTTTTTGATTCCAAACACTTTCTTTCTCAATATATATATATATATGTAATATTTTAATTATAGCACAATTATACCATCAAGCTAACACATAAACTATGTGATAAACTTGTACATATTTAGAGTGTAGAAGACTAACTGTGTTTCAGAACAAATTGCACAGCTATATAAGAGGATTGTCTATCACAAAGCACAGACAAACATTGGAGAGAATGACCATTAAAGAGGCATTTTCAGAATCTCTCATTCAGCCTGGCAAGTACTGCCTCTCCTCCCCAGAAATCCAAATTATCAGGTTATATGAAGTGTGTTTAACCAACAATGACTATTTTAGGCATTAGGCATTTTAATCAAGACCTTCTCATTAAATTCTTTCCTGCAACCTCTTTTTTCTTGTTTTCTAAATTTGAATTCAAAGGCATTAAAATCTCATTGCTATAGCAGTAATATCAGTATGCTGATTCTCTTCCTCCTGGTGGGCACTGACATTTCTTAAAAACAAAAGGAGAAGCAGATAATCTTCACACAAACAGCATGGTTTTAGAAACTTTGTCTTATATTTTAATAGTCCCATGCTTGAAAAACAATTAACGACACATGAGGTCAGAGTTTTGGAGCCAGATAAAAACTTTTTAGTTTAGTTTTACTTTACTACACATAGTAAAACTAAGAACGGGATTAAGGGGACAAAAATTTGACCCACAGACTAAGCATTTTATGAAATTTCTTGGGAAATGTTGACTGGACTTAACTCATTTGGACAGAGTATGACTTTAATCATGTCTAATTTCTTGGTAAATGTTGACTTGATTTAACCCATTTGGGCAGAGGATAACTGTAATCATGTCTATCATAACCTCATAGATACTTCTTTCTTTAGTAATCTCATTTAGCAATCTCAGAAGAGGTGTCTGAGAAAACTGCTAAGTTTAGACTAATTCTATCTCTTTTCCCCCCTCTGTCCCACTCTGACTTCTTTGGAAATTTTAAGGAGAACTAATTACTGATATAGAATAGTAATGTCAACAATCACAGGAAATTTTTAGAAAACAATGGGCCTCGACACTTGTTCTTACCAGGCCAAAGAAGATCGAATGCTCTTCGTTGTTGACATTGGGAGATATTTATAGCATTTTCCCATGACATGAACAGCATCTGACACAGCACTGCTGTGATTCTTATCAAATGAGATTAACAGAAAGAAGAAATACTTTGTCACTGGTACATCTTTGAGTTTTTGTGCTTGAGAGATTTTCAAAATCAATATTCTTGTTTTAGAGTGGAACAAAGTGGGATTCAGTAAGAATGCAGTAACCTGTCTGGGACCAAGAACTGACATGAAGACTAGGAGTGATGCCGTGGCTTATCATTCTCTGACATTCCTTCTCATCCGGGATGAGGAGGATTTATTAGTTTTATTTTATATATTGGGTTTGTGTGATGTTTGTGCATGCATGCATGAATTTTTATGTGTCTGTGAGCACATAAAACATGCATTTGGAGGCCAGACATTGATGTCAGGAGTCATCCTTGATCATTCTCTATATTTTGAGGGGAAGGCCTTTCTCTTGAATCCAGAGCTGGTGTGGCTAGTCTGGGTGTGTGGCTTACTCCAGCATCTCATTTCCACTTTCTAAGTGCAGAGATTATATGAGGGTGGCCATCCCTACCTGGGATTTATGAAGGTGCTGGGGATCCTATGTTCTGTTCTAATGAGACATTTTTCCAAGATCTCTGAAGCAAGCCTCTAATTACTAACACTTTAAGTAGTAATATTTAGAGTAATTTATGGGGCTGGAGAGATGTCTCAGCATTATTGTTCTTGCAGAGGACCCACATCTGGTAGCTGACTGTAACTCAGCTCCATAGGATCTGGCATGAATCTGACTGCCTTGGAAATACACATGAACATGTGTGCTCATGTACATGTGCACATGTACAAAATTAAAAAGTTCATGACATAAAACATTCAAGAAATCTGGGACACCATGAAAAAAACCAAACCTAGAATAATAGCAATTGTAGAAGATTCCCAACTACAAGGCCCAGGAAATACTTTCAACAAAATCATAGAAGAAAATATCCCCAACCTAAAGAAAAATATTCCTATATACCTAAAAGAAACTTACACAAGACCAAATAGATTCTACCAGAAAAGAAAATCCTCCCACCACATAATAAATAAAACACTAAATGTACAGAACAAAAAAAGAATATTAAAAGTTGCAAGGGGAAAAGGCCAAGTAACAGGCAATCCTATCAGAATCACACTTGACTTAGCAACATAGACTTTAAAAGCTATAAGGTCCGAAGCAGATGTCTTTCAGACGCTTAGAGACCAATTGTCAACCCAAACTGCTATGCACAACAAAACTTTTAATCACCATAGATGGAGAAAACAAGATATTTCATGACAAAATCAAATTTAAACAGTATCTATCCACAAATCCACCCCTATAGAAGATATTAGAAGGAAAACTCCAAGGAGGCTAACTACACCCAAGAAAACACAGGAAATAAATAACCCCCCAGCAGCAAACCAAAGGAAGGGAAACACACACAAACACACACCCCTACCACCACCACCATCAAAATAACAGGAATTAATAATTGATGGTCATTAACATCTCTTATAATCAATGGACTCAATTCCCAATAAAAACACACAGACTAAACAGACTGGGTGTGAAAAGAGGATCTAGCATTCTGCTGCATACAAGAAACACACCTCAGCAACAAAGATAGATATTGCCTCAGTGAAAAGGGATGAAAAAAGATTTTCCAAGCAAACAAACCCAAGAAGCAAGGTGGAATAACCATTGTAATAGCTAATGAAATAGACTTTAACCCAAAATTTAACAAAAGAGATGGAGGAAGGACACTTCACACTCATCAAAGGAAAAATCTACCAAGATAATGTCTCAATTCTGAACATCTATGCTCCAAATACAAAGGCACCCATATTCATAAAAGAAACATTACTAAAGTTTAAATCACACATTACACCCCATACATTAATAGCAGGAGACTTCAACACTCTACTTTCACAAATGGACAAGTCATCAAGATGGAAACTAAACAGAGAAATAATGAAAGAGGACCTAACAGAAATCTATAGAACATTTCACCTAAACAGAAAAGAGTATACCTTCTTCTCAGCATCTCACAGAACCTTCTTCAAAACTGACAATATAATTGGTCACAAAGCAAGCATCAACAGGTACAACAAAATTGAAATAAAACTCTGTATCTTATCAGACTAGCATGGATTAAGGCTGGACTTCTACCACAACAGAAACAATAGAAAGCCTACAAAAAAAAAAAAAAAAAAAAAAAAAAAAAAAAAAAAAAAAAAAAAAAAAAAAAAAAAAAAAAACAAGAGCTGTTTTTTTTTTTTTTTTTAAATATCAACAAGATAGACAAACCCTTAGCCAAACTAACTAAAGGCAGAGGAACATTCTCCAAATCAAAATCAGAGAATTCTTAACAGAAGAATCTTGAATGGCCAAGAAGCACTTACAGAAATGTTCAACATCCTTGGTCATCTGGAAAATGCAAGTCAAAAGGACTCTGAGATTCCCATCTTATATTTGTCAGAATGGGTAAGATCAAAAACTCAAGTGATAGCACATGCTGTCAAGGATGTAGAGAAAGGGGAACACTCCTCTATTGCTGGTGGGATTGCAAACTTGTACAACCACTTTGAAAATTAACTTGGTGGTTTCTCAGAAAATTGGGATAGTTCTACCCTGAGAGCCAGCTATACCAATCCTGGGCATATACACCCCCCAAAGAGGACTAACTATATACTACAGGGACACTTGCTCAACTATGTTAATAGCTTTATTGTAATGCCCAGAAGCTAGAAACAACCTAGCTGTTCCTCAACTGAAGAATGGATACAGAAAATGTGGTACATATACACAATGGAATACTATCCAGTTATTCAAAACAAGGACATCATCAATTTTGCAGGCAAATGGGTAGAACTAAAAATATTATCCAGAATGAGGTAACCCAGTCCCAGAAAGACACACATGGTATATATCTACTTTAAGACATTAGCCATAAATTGCAGAACAACCCTTCTACCTTTGGCTACAGATCCAAAGTAACCAAGTAACAAGGAAGGCCCAAGGGAGGACGCTTGAGTTTCATTCAGAAGGAGAAGTAAAGTAGGTATCAGAGGTGGAAAGAGGGAGGGAACTGGGAGGGGATGAGCAGGGGATGGGGATGGGGATGGGGATGGGGATGGGGATGGGGATGGGGATGGGGATGGGGATGGGGATGGGGATGGGGATGGGGATGGGGATGAGGTATTGGGAGGCAGGAGAGGTAAGAGAGACAACAGAAATCAGATAGGAGCATCTCTGGGACTAACCAGAGACCTGGGATGAGGGAGGCTCCTGGGAGTCTATGGGGTTGACTCTAGTTGAGACTCCTAGCAGCTGGGGATATGGAGACTGAACTGGCCACCTCCTGTAGTCAGACAGAACTTCCATTGGAGAGAAGGGGACATCAACCCATCCACAAAACCTTAGCCCTCAAATATGTGCTGCGTACAATATGCTCAGGGATAAAGGTGGAGTAAGATTGAGGGAATGGCCACTCAATGACTGGCCCAATGTGAGACCCATACCATGAGAGAGAACCAACCCCTACTGCTAATAATCATACTCTGCTATGCTTGCAGACATGAACCTAGCATTACTATCTTCTGAGGGGTTTCACCAAGCAGCTGATGGAAATAGATACAGAGATTCATAGCCAAATATCAGGCAGAGTTCTGTCTTGTGGAAGAGTGGGGGGATTGAACTGAGGGACCTGGAGGGGTCAAGGACAGCACTGGGCCCATGGGGGCTCACAGAAACAACAACTAGCCAAAGAGCATGCAGGGGCTAGATTTAGGCCTCCTGAAATAGGTAGCAGATGTATATCTTGGTCTTCATGCAGAGCCTCTAACTGGAGCTGGGGGAGGGGCTGCCTGTGACTCTGAAGCCCACCATTGGATCCCCTTCCCCTACCTGGACTGCTGAGCTGGGGGAGGGGCTGCCTGTGACTCTGAAGCCCACCATTGGGTCCCCTTCCCCTACCTGGACTGCTGAGCTGGGGGAGTGGCTGCCTGTGACTCTGAAGCCCACCATTGGGTCCCCTTCCCCTACCTGGACTGCTGAGCTGGGGGAGTGGCTGCCTCTGACTCTGAAGCCCCCCATTGGATCCCCTTCCCCTACCTGGACTGCTGTTGTGCCTCAGTGGTAGAGGATTCCCCTAGTCCTACTGTAACTTGTCTCAGCATGGTGGAACCTAACAGGGGGCTTCCCCTTCTCTGAAGATAAAGTGTGAGGGTTACTGGGGAGAAGGGCTTGTGAGGGTGGGAGTGGGGGGAGAGGAGGGAGGGGAGCTTGCGATTAGGATGGAAAATGAATAAATTAATGAAAAATTAAAGCTGCTAGATAAAAACCAAAACCAAAACCCAACTGCAGGCACTACAGAAATCAACTGCAGGCACTACAGAAATCAAGACTCTGAGAAAAAATAAGAGAGGGAGGAAAGAGAGAGAGAGAGAGAGAGAGAGAGAGAGAGAGAGAGAGAGAGAGAGAGAGAGAGAACACACAAAATGTTCAATTTTACTGCATTAGAGCTCAGCTAACCAAGATGATGCATTATTGGATAACTAACTTGTTCCCTGATCATGTTCCTGACTTTTATATGTAATGTTCTAATAGTAAAAAGAAAACAAGTTTTGGTCCCTTTTTGGAGTTTTCTTTCCCCATGTTCATTTAGCCTCTCTGGCTATAAATGTGACTTGAGAAGAATGAGTCCTTGGGAGGCAGGCTGCAGAAATCCTGGCTGCAGGAAACAAAGTGTTACTCAAGTTGGGCAAAAGAAATACAATTCTTTAAAGACCACTGGTGGAGCAGCCCTGCAACCACAGTGGTATTCTTGGTCCTCTGCGGCAATATCCCTCATCTTCTCGTTCATCCTCCTGGATTGTGGAGGGCAAAGGAAACCACGCAGCAGCTGTAACCGCTCAGTGCTGTGGATCAAAGGATCAAGGGCATTCAGACATTCAAACAGAAGACTGATTTCATGATTGTTTGCATTTCAAATGGCACAGTGTATGCTTTTCAATCAATCCCTCATACAAACAACTCCCAAAGTAGGGTTTCCCACATCTTTGTCTCATAATTAAGTCTGAAGGAAGTTTAATATACTTTTTAACGAATCACGGAGAATAAAAATCTGGAGACAATAGTTATTGAACATTTTGAACTTTAGGCACATTCTGCATATGTAAGTTAATTATCATCCTTTAAACAAATGTAGGAGTGAGAATACAAGTTGTGAAGTAAAGCAGACTTCAGGCGCTGAAATTCACAAATCACCGTGCATCTCTGTTTTCTCTCTGTAGAGCATTGCTGGCCGGTTTTAAAGTCTCCCCTCAGTGCCTACTTTCCCATCAAGGCTTTTCTTCTGGATACAGATTTGAAGTGTTTTCGTTGCTGGTGATTGCATTCAAAAAGTTTAAATGATGAAGTCTGGGGCCATAGTAAAAATCACCATGAAGAAGGCAATAGTACCAATTTTCCTCTTCAGCAAGAAGGACATTATCCAGCAAGGCTGGGTGCAGGCAGTCTCATGTCTGCTGAGAGTCTATGGCAGTTTCTCGAGTAGCTGCTCTTCTCTCTGCAGATGTCAGTGTCCTACTCAGGTGCAGGAGCATCTGCTTCTGCTACCCCAGAGGGAAAGGTTCCTGACTTAATCACTTGTCTGCTTAGAATTCTTCTTCAGTTGGAGCAGCTCCCTCTCTTCCAGTGCTGTCCGGCTTCACAAGGGCAAGCAGAAGATGAGGGTTGGGTGGGGTCCAGTGTCCAGAGCTCAGCTCATGGGAAAGTTGAGAAGAGACAATGCTGCCAAATAAACCATAACTATGTATTTTAAGAAAGTCAAAATGAACATGAAAGACTTTTAGGACATACACGTTTATAATCTGATTTCAGGGTTTCTGAAGTGCCTCCTGCACCAGCAGCTGCAGTTACACAAAGGGAAGAAAATGTCATTCATTTTTTGCAAAGGCACAGTTCAGCAACTTTCTGACACAGACACACCTTGCAAATCTCTCTAGGATACACAACTGTAGTCATAAGTACATTTCTCCAGAAGGTTTAAGGTAACCTGAAATAGATGCCATCAGAGACAGCTCCTGTTCTGCCCAGACCACGCCCCCTGCAGGCTGGTTTAAGAGACTCAGTCCAGAACCACTCCTGGTCACAGGCTTGCAGAAGCCTGCATTGTGAACATTTTACACTGAGCTTCAACTGGAACAAGAAAGCCTGCAAGGAAACATCCTGCAACACATTATAAATTTTAACAGAAATTTGTGGAAAGGATGTTATTTAAAATATTTCTGTATATTTTATTGAATTTTAAGCTTCAAAGACTTCAGTATTGAGAACTTTATTACAATCTGGTTTTACGGAGATAATTATTTTAGAAATCCTGATGGTGGATTTAATGATCTATCTTCTGTACAAAACACTAGTTTTGATTTGCTTATTTGGTCAACAAATGTTTTAATAACTGTTACATACAACTGCACATTTCCACGTTAATTTGGAGGCTTTTTTTGAAGCACTGGATCTCATGCAGTTGCCAGTGCTTTCATTTATATTGAATGCTTTTATGTACAGCAAATATACTACCTATTTATTTAGTATTTTTTTCATAAATTTATGTTTAGCTCTCTGAGAGTTTATTGAATGAAGAATTGTGTGTAGATAAACGCTCTAATGAAAATGAAGTAAATATTTAAGACCTGACTGGTAACCACCTGGTGTAACAGCAAGTTGAATTCCCAAAGCCAACATTACTCCCAATGCTTGACACATGTGCTCTGTTAGAACAGTCTTGAGATCATTAAGTATGCATGCAATCCCTTTAGTCCTCAGTGAATACTGGCTAACAAAGTGGTGAGAAGAACTGTAAAAAAGGAGGTATAGTGGATACATTTTTTAGTTCATAAGTCATTTACCTGAAAAACCATGCATGCACGCATGCATACATACATACATGCATACATACATACATACACACATATGTATAAATCAATGCTGGCTTCCTTTATGCTACTGATGCTAGTCCTATAACATATGGGATACCTTAATTGAACGCATGCTTAACAGTAACCTCATGTCTTATTACACATTAAGAGTTCCAACCATATTCTCAGAAAAAGTTGTGGCTACAAACACATAAGTTTTGGGTAAAATTGTGAGGCTGCTCTTTTCCAGACTTACAGCTATCACCAAGCGGAGCTCCAAACCTGAAAGGTTTTTGGCAAGATCTGCAAACTACATTTTTATGCAAATTGTCTTCTGACTACAGAGCTTTCTAAAAAGCTATAATAGATGCTTATCAAACTGTGCTGGGAATAAAACTCATAGAATGTAATAGTAACCCCATTTTTGATGCTAGGAGGTTTTGTTTTGTTTTCATTTTAAGTATACATTAAACCATGGAACATACACTTCCTGATGCAGATACTCTAGGGCCAGGTGTCACATGCTTGCCTCCCTCTTTCCCTTCAAAGTTTCACTGTGTGCCACGTCATTCATGATTAGTAACATTCTGTTAGCTGTGACCTATCTGTGCAACGATTACCCTGACCCTCCATGATTCTTCTACCATTAACAACCATCTGTAGACAATCATGAACAGTTTAAATCACAAATTCCACATCAGTTCTTGCCTACCTGACTTCCACCTGTTTTGAACTCAAGGCCTGTCCATTGCTTTCTGTCTACCCTTCAGTCATCAGACACCCAGATACTTTAGGATTAAAAAGAAACAAACAAACAAACAAACAAAACCAAACAAAAAAAACCCAACAAATCACCAGGCAAGCTTCATGAGGAAAGCTTTGACTCATCCTGCCTGGTAACTGAGGCTTATCATACTTTCTCTAGTATGTATGAATGTGCTGCATTACCAAACTGAGATATCCCATCTGGATGAAAGCCATAACAAACGATGTGGTAGCAGTATTTAGCACATTACTTGTGGAGGGTTATGTATTTCCACTGCTTTCCAAGGATAGATTCTCAATCCAATTAGGAGTTGTCTTCTCCTTCTCAGAATAAGGAACTGACTTAACAACCTTGTAGGTAGATGTTTATGGTGAACTGAAGAGACCATCTGCACAGTTCACCATCAAGATGAAAGTACGGTATGGATTATCTGAACAAATGCCTCTATTTTTGACATCGTGTATAATTTTACTTGAAACAAAATACTAAAACCTTATTCCTTAAAGGCTATTTGGTAATATTTGGAGGCAACGTTGTTATCTGACCACAAAGAACCAGCCATTCAACCATTAAATCCTTTGTCTATAAATCTTTTGCCTCTACTGATCCCTGCATTTTATTTAGGGTATAATGCCTAATTTACTTCTGTGCATAGATGTTCACATTACAGTCTGACTTCTCATTCAGGAAACACTGTTCTGTCTTCATATAAATAATTTCCTTTACTTTTCCGGTAAGTATTGAAGTAAAGGATAGAAATGAGAGGGTAGAAGCTGTAAATCAAAAGCTGTACTTTATAAATTAAATATGAAGACGTGCCAAATTAAGGGGCATTAATATACATCTTTATGGTGACTTTTCCATTTCACAAACAGCTCAAGTACTTTTTACAAAAACATTAAGTGATAAATTCACTTGAGAATAAATGTAACAATGTGCATGTGCACACACATATATACATACACAAGTGCCAAGTTTACAAATGTGTCAGGTATCTGGTGGCCATTACTGAATTAAGAATAATAATTACCAAGTCACCCCAGGTTTCAATTATATTTATACATAAATTGTGCATTTATAAAAACCTTACAAATAACTCTATTTTCCAGGAAGACATTGTAACAATTTAACACATGTAGTAAGAAAACATTTTAAATCCTTAAAATCACAATTAGATAAACAATTCAATATGGCTACCATGGATAAAGAATTCTATGTATAAAGATTTATCCATCTTTACATGTGAAACAATAATATGTCCTTCCAATCATTTGCCTAATATATAGTTTATATATTGTTAATTGTCTTAATGCAAAGAAAGTAAATATTTTTGAAGTTTGATCTAAATCCACACACAAACGTCAGTCAGCACTTTATGTCAAGAAAAATCTGTTAGTTTTGCAAAAAATTTAGATCTTTACTCAAATCATGCAAGATGGACAGATTATTTGAAGTGCTGTTTTCAAATAGATGGTTAATTACATTTAACCAACAATGTTACAAAGACACATAGGAACTTAGTTTACAGCATACTATGTAGACTGTAGACTCCTATAAAGGACCCAAGTCGCACCCTCGGGTGATACACTGGGTCCAACTGTCACAAAAGAGAGTGAAATGTAATAACTGGGAAGAAGTATTTATATTGTTTTTCAAGGAATATTAACACTTACCTTTGCCAAAGTAACAGCCCATCTTTCTTTAGAAATGAAACTCTAAGTATCTGAGAAGCAGATCATAAGATTCCAGTGACTGGGACAGTCAAAGTGAAGCAAACATTTATCCTAATCATACCCAGTAAATGCATATGTGAAAACACTCAGTCCCACATTAAATGCTGTAACATTTACATATTTCATTTTAGTGCTGTATTCATTTTAAAAATGTATACAGCAAAAAATATTCACATTTAAATTTAAACTCCATCCATAAATAATTCTTTTACTCAAGAAACAAATTCTGTAAGTTACCAAGGGAAACTCAACAGAGGAAATTCCTCTGAGACTCAGTCAGCTGAATATCTTTCTTCATAATCCAGTCTATAGAGAAGTAATTGAAACTCTCAGATGTGTGTTTATCATTAGGTCATCCAAAATGAATTACGGTTCATGGGTAAAGTTAACACTTTAGGGGATATCAATCCAACCTCTTATAAACAAATGTGTACATCAGGAATATAATTACTGCATGATTTCTGACAAGCTCAGTGTGAAGTCCAATGCTGAGAAGCTAAATCTGGGCCTGGGAAACTACTCCTGCTTATATATTGTTCAGTATATAGAATAGTGGTGTTTTCCTCTCTTGCCATCCCAAACAACTTGTATCAGATATCTCACCACTGAAATAAAATGTCAAAAGAAAAAAAACTGTTTACTATTTATCAACATGATCTTAGTAGAAGTGGGGTTTATGAGCAAAATTTATGCTGTCATCCCCCAACATATGCACACAGATATACACACATGTAATATGCAGAATTGAGGTGATATTAACAACAGTTCACCACTCTTGCTTTTCCTGTATTTCTCAAGGCATATTTCTCAGATGAGGGGAGATTGTTACAAATGTTTAAAATCAGAAACATTGTTTTAAGCAAGCATGTGTTTTACTTCTCATATCAGAGAAATTTAAGAAGGAAAAACTACAAAAGACTAGTTGGCATTTGGTAAAACATGTGATAATGGTCTCATCACACCAATCTCCCCTCCATATACCACATATTCATGGGCTTCTTGCCTCGGTTAATGTCTCAAGGAGAGGAGAGCTGCAGCACACATAACACAACAGGAAACTGTGTCAAGAGAACATTCAGATGTCGCAGAGCTGTGATCTCTAATACTGCTTTAGAGGAACAGTAATAATCAAGGAATGAAAATTGAAATTTTTTTCCTCCGGAAAACTACCAGTACTACACACTGTGCATAGGCAAAAAGCTGCAAAGCTGAGAAGGAAAAGATGCTCAACCGTTGCATCTCATCTCCTGGGATGGAAGGCAGGCATGAAGAAACCGGGCCACAAGCTAACCTGGGTTTGGAGTACTGAGAACTATGCACAGTCCCTGCTGAGGACACAGCCTCAGATCAATGTGGGGCATGATGTAGGCAGCTGTGGAGCTACTCACATGCCAAGATGAACTTACTTCAAAGCTGAAGACTGTTTACCTGAATGGTTCTTTCAAATGCAATGGAGTGCAGATGCCTCACAGAATCATGAAAAGAGAAATGAAACAAATTTTCTCTAATTTCTGTAGGGACAGGTGTGTCTGAGCACTTTCTTTGGCTGAAGGGGAACAGAATTTTTCTCTATTTAGTTTCTGAAGGGACAGGTGTGTCTGAGCACTTTCCTTGGCTGAAGGGAGCAGAATTGATTTGTTAGCCTTTTGGAATGGAAAAATCTTAACCTCAGATTTTTAGCTGTAAAATTCCTGTTCACTGGTAATTGAACCCAAACTGGAATGTTTTTTAAAAAGCGATAATTTGTCCATCAAATTATCAAAGCCTTTTTTTTTTTTTTTTTTTTTTACACTGGGCATCTTTGCAGTAAGAAAGTCAGGTGGTTAAGAACCATACAGGACTTAGACTACAGGAACTTTCACACATCGGTGCGTTAGGCAGGGCAGGGAGGAGTGATAGGATGCATGCTCACATTGCTGCCCACTGTCACATTTTATGAGTCATTCCATGCCCAAAATATGTGTGTACTGCTGATTTCATTATTATGGGCTAAAGTATGCAAAAAACTAACCTCTGGCAAGCAGCATATACGCCAAGACAACACGAATGGGCCACAGCGGTAGAATGCGTGACAACGTTGGATTTTTTTTTTTTACCAGAAAAACAATAAATGTTAAATAATTAAGATCAACATAAAATCAATATAGTTATAATGTTTACCCTTCGGGTAACAAAAGTTATTTGGCTATAAAAATTAAGCATTCTTTTATTTTTCTGTTTGAGAACGTAGCTTTGTCTTAAAAATAATTTTTCAGGTTTTCAAAAATTTAAAAATTAGAAACAGGTATTTTTTGAAACTGGGTTCCAAGAAAGAAAGGAAATGAAAACAAAAAACAAAACCATTTTACTTTTTAAAAAAACAAAACAGGTTAGAAGCAGCATATGATGCTGCATTGTTAAAATGCCATTTGTGTCATTTATATTCTAAGATTCCCAAGTAAAATTAGGCTCATGACTTCTGCGAGTGATAGGAATTGTTTGCTTCCCTTCTCAGAAGAAGAATGACAGAGACGAAGGCCAGACGAGATGGAGAGCAGAACAGGCAGAGGAAGCGCTGGGCGACCGAGCCCACTGAACACAGTTCAACTCTGTACAGTCAGAGAGAAGAAAGTGGCCACTAGTGACTCAGGGAAATGGACCTCCTGTGTGAACCGCCTGTGACAGGGTCCTGTAGCTGGCTAGTACAAGGCTGCTCTCTGGTACAGTCGTAGGCTGACGCTGTGCTATAAACTATGACTCATAGACTGTCTTCTAGATCTATCTGCAGTATAAAGCTAGTTCATCTTTTTTATCCTCTATGCTCCCAGCATCCCTGGAATGCCCAGCTAACATTCTCCATTTTCAGGAAGAATGAATCGATGCGGATGAGAGAGATCAATTGTCTGGAACCAACAGCAGGCAAACAGTGTCAACGTTTTCAGTCATGTTACCGTCCCACAGGAAGGGAGCATCCTCGCCCGGGAGCCTGGGCAGTGCCCTCTAGCAGGGTACACATCAGTGGCTGTTTGTATCTCAGAACAGCAAGGGTCGCAGAGCTGTCTTTTCAATTATAAAATAAACTCTCTATGCTTTTCCTATTGGGATTTGGTGTTTGGATATAGGATTAAACGGAATCCCAAAGATCTGGGAAGTGCCACGCAGCAGGGTGCTTTCATAAGGGAGATAATTAAAACTGTTTCTTTACTCCCTTCTGAACTGTCAGACACAAAGTGGAGATCTAGCCAGCTGCAGTCAACACAAGTTACACAGATAATCTGCCTCCCAGTGCAAGCCCTCTGACCCCAGAACAGAGCAGACAGGGCATGTATACTGCCACCTGAGAGCAGGGACAACAGAAAAGACAGGTACCCATCAGTTCTGCTCCAGCAAGCAAGCTGCTGGGTGGGCGAAACCAGAAACGCTGCAGAATCCTCTCGTGTTCTTATTCTCTGCTCTCTGGGCTGAAAGCCTGAATCATGTCAGTGTGTCTGTCTGTTTTCAAATGTCTGTAGAAATGATCATAGGAAATCTGAATAAACATACAACACCATTTCTCACTGTATATTATTAAACATTTACTTATAGGTCCCTGGGAGAAGCTGTAAGTTCAAACAAGAGCTTCTGTTACCACTTTTGGATTTTATCGTGTTTAAGAGAGAATGTGTGCTAAAAGTATGATAACCCATGTCCCTTTATTGCTACAGTTTAAGTCATTTGAGTTAGCTAATGAGTTCTGCATCATCTAAGACACACAAATCAAGAAAGAACTCAATTTAAAGCAGTTATTGCAGAAGTGTACTGTATGAAGCCCTGGCTGAGCTTTTGTTAAAGTGTTTTCCTTATATACAAAGCACCACACTACTTTGCACAGAAGGTAACTGAATGCCTGGTTGGATATGAGGATGAAGATACTGTCTCTACTTGGTACAATCTGGGGCTCACAGGCAACTTGCTTCAGACACAGTGAATGAAAGCTCTCAAATAAGCAATTTTATTCCTATCCATGATTGCAGACATTTACAAAACCATAACATCTGAGTTCACCTTAAAAAATAACTTATATAAAGCAGTGATGTACACAGCACAAAATAGTTGGGGAAGGGCAGGAGCAACCTTTAATAATTAAAATGTAAACGTGAAAAAAAGGATGGAATAAAAGTCCCTACTTACTTCTACTTAAGATGTCATGTGATAATATCTTACAATGTCCTGTGGGTCAATGCACGTATGCATATATGTGCATACAGATCTGCATATACGATGCATTCTTTTCCCACACATACACACAGATAATCATCGCAGTTCAGTTGGGGGCAATGCTAATGTGCCGCTCCGTACAGTTGCTTGAATCACATTTGGACCCGCTTTCTTCTCAAAATAGGGGAGAGAGCAGGAACTAAAAGGTGGTCTGGTTGTCTGAGATTCCTTTGTCTAACTGTACACGAGTAGTTTTCTTCCGTAGTAGTTCTGTGATGGGCTGACTCACGATGGTTTTCATGAGAGATGCAGCAATGGATCACACACTCATGGTCATGCTGGGGGAGTACTATAGGGACAGAGAATCCAGTGGTTAACAGGGACATCAGCATGGTTCTCCTGATACAGAGGCAAGTGATGGATGCTAGGTTCTATGAACAATTAAGCACACACCTTTAACCTCAGGAAAATAAGGAACTGTAACAAGCCAGTTTATATGGCTTTACTTATTTTAAAATTTGAAATTATTTCCTCTACCAAGCCTGATTCTTTCCCAGGACCTAAATACTTATCCAGTCCTCAGACTCTTCTTCCAAGCCAGATGAGGGTTTTGAAGACAGTTGTAACAATCTGGACAACTTTAGTTCAAGGACGGATCACAATGAAGAGTGTGAGGCCTACACTTTGCCCAGTGAGCGGAGGACTTCCCTGAACTCTCCTTCAGTTTTCTTCCCTATAACAGCCGTTCTGACAATATCAAGCACTTTGGGGAGGATTCAATATAAAATCCTTTAACTGTATACTTGATTCGACACGACACACAGAAAGTGCTCAGTGAACAGTCATGTAAGGAGTCATGAGCAACTGTCAGCTCTGCTGACTCTGAGAACACCAGATGCTCCAGTGTGTTAGCACAGAAGCCTCATACACACACAGACATGCACTCACATGTGCACATGGGAACACACACACACACACACACACACGCACAGAAACGAATGCACACACACATATACACACACACACACATGCACACACACACATGCACACACACACATGCACACACACACATGCACACACACACATGCACACACACACACACACACACACACACACACAGCCAGGACTCCAGCATCAATCCAGTACACAAAACTCAGCATAACAGTATGACGAGATTGACAAGTGACTTGGCTGTAGCCACCACTGAGCACAACACAGCTCTTGACTATCTCACTAGACACAGCACCTCTCAGGATGAGAAATGGGTAAGTAAAGTCCAAAGGATAGGCTCCACACTGAAGAGTCCAATAAGAGACCTGTGGCTATGTGGTCAGTGGGACATAACTTTTTAAAAAGTTGGTAGAAAGGGGAAAGTGGAGGAATCCCAGCAAGCTGGGCTGGACTAGAGGAGGCAGGACATTCAGGTGAGCGGCAGTGGGAAGAGCTGCCCAGGTGGGCGAGCAACGTGTGCAGGGCTCAGCTGGCAGGCCTCTGCTCTGAGCAAATGTAGAAAGCTACAGGAGGAGGTGAGGCTGGGGAAGGGAGCCGGGCCATAGGGGTGCTGTTCAGTCTTTAACACTGGCTACATCAAGGAGAATCTATTAGTTAAGTAGCTTAACTGACTCCTATGTTGGATAGTAGGGAACACTGAGCAATAAGAAAGGGCAGAGGGCGTGGTGGCACACACCTTTAATCCCAGCACTTAGGAGGCAGAGGCAGGTGAATTTCTGAGTTTGAGGCCAGCCTGGTCTACAAAGTGAGTTCCAGGACAGCCAGGGCTACACAGAGAAACCCTGTCTTGAAAAACCAAAAAAAAAAAAAAAAAAAAAAAGAAAGGGCAGAGGGAAATGATGTAATTGCATTATAATCTCAATGAATGAAAAAATGCATTCAACTCAGAAAAAAAAGGGGGGGACAAGATGAAAAAAAGCAAGTCAAAACAAAACCACCCCCCCCATTGTATATAAGGAATTCTCTGTGCTGGAATGTGCACACCCAACTCTATGGCAATGTGACACACAAGGTTTCACATCACCAGTGACTTCAGCATGAGACTAAATATCAGTCACACATTATATATATATATATATATATATATATATATATATATATATATATACATATACATACATACATACACATGTTTATATAGTTATATATAAAGTATAGAACACAGTGAAATTCAGAGACAAGAACAAGCAATAGGAAAGATGAGGGTGCACCTCTACAGCAAAATGGGCACAGAGAAGTTTAAGGCGTGCTTTCCATAGTCCTGTAGCTGAGGGCAGAACAGGACTATCCTCATGTGGCCAGCAGAACCTGTGCTGATGGACATTCTACTCCGTCCTGGCCAGCACAACAGGTTTCACTCACATGTGGCTTCTAAGTTCTTTTTTTTTGGGGGGGGGCGGGGTTGAGACAGGGTTTCTCTGTATAGCCCTGGCTGTCCTGGAACTCACTTTGTAGACCAGGCTGGCCTTGAACTCAGAAATCCACCTGCCTCTACCTCCCGAGTGCTGGGATTAAAGGCGTGTACCACCACGCCCGGATGGCTTCTAAGTTCTTGAAATGGAGCTACCGAAAAGTTCATGTGTTTAGCATGGATAGGTCACCTGCATTATTTCAGAAAAGTTCATGTGTTTAGCATGGATAGGTCACCTGCATTATTTCAGAAAAGTTCATGTGTTTAGCATGGATAGGTCACCTGCATTATTTCAGAAAAGTTCATGTGTTTAGCATGGATAGGTCACCTGCATTATTTCAGAAAAGTTCATGTGTTTAGCATGGATAGGTCACCTACATTATTTCAGAATAAAGTCTTTGCAGAGTGTGTTGTGTCAATGACTGAAGTAGGAGGTAGGATGGCTCCCTGCAGGGGAAACGGGGAGATGGGGTGGGGGGGAGACGCTTCTGGAAATCTCTGGGTAAAACTCCAGACAACCATCCACTGAATATGTAACCTGGTCAATCTGGATTTTGGGCGTTCTACAGTCCTTTCTTCTTAAGTATCACTGCAGCTCACTCATGTATCACATGACATTAGAGAACATTGTAGATATTTTTCATTCTAATATATGTCATCTAATGATGCTCATGTTCACATGTTCTGTTGTCTTGAGTTTATTAGCTACTATAAGCCCTTTACAGAAATCCTTGTTAAAGTGTATATAAAATGTCTTGAGAAAACTTACAGAAAAGAAAAACACTGTTGATATATCAGGAAGTTAGAAGAAGTCACTTTGCCCATGAAAGAAACCAAGAGAAGGCTATTTATTAGGTGTCAAGAAACCGAGGGTCAGGCATCAGCTTCACGAAATCAAACTCAGAGTTTACTAGAACCTAATAAGAAATAACTACCGAGTAGCACACAAAACTGCTGAGTGACATGTCTCTGTCTGGCACAGACCGACAGGACGCACTCCTGCTGGCATCCCTAGGAATGTGTCACAAGTTCCTGTAAGGCTATGGACTGCTCACTGCCAGTTTCTATTGCTGAAACAGTTTCAAGAAATCGACTCTAAAGGGAATTATAAAATTCCAGGAAAGCTCCGGAATGCAAGCAAAGCAGCAGCATTTCCACGGATCCCTCCTTCAGGGCACTGAGGACGTGGCTCCAATTTCCCAGAAGAGAGGAGATGTGAGTGATGAACAGGCTGCCAGGTGAGTGTGAGAGACACTCCTCCTGGTGTATGGTGTGGACTCATGTCAGTGTCTGTGCTGTGCCGTTGCATCGATACACAACGACACACTGTAAGCTTTATAGCACAATGCTGTCCTACTGTCTGCAACTGGTCAGTCAGCCTGGCTCTCCTAGGAGGGTAAAATGGCCCTGTAGATATTGACAGCACTCTCGTTTGGCTTAAGGGGGAAAAAGTAGAACCAAAGATGTTATTTTAAATATATACCTACTTTATCTGTTTTTTTAAAGTATACTTTGAGATAGCAGGTCCTAGTATGAACTTGTGGAGTCTTTTCCTTCTATCACGTACCTAATGTTCTACAAAATTCATTAAACATAGTCACTAAGTCTGCTTGAAGGATACTTTAGATTACAACACTTTCTTTTCTTTCTTTTTTTATTTATTATTAGAGAGTTTCTTCATTTACATTTCAAGTGTTATCCCAAAGTCCCCTATACCCTCCCCCCGCCCTGCTTCCCTACCCTCCCTCTCCCGCTACTTGGCCCTGGCATTCCCCTGTACTGGGGCCTATAAACATTGCTAGACCAAGGGCCTTTCTTCCCGAATAATGGCCAACTAGGCCATCTTCTAATACATATACAGCTAGAGACATGACCTCTGGGGGTACTGATTAGCTCAACACTTTCTAAGTCTCAGTTTCTATAAATATTCTGTTTTCTTAATGAGAAACAAGGAGTAGTTATGCTCCTCTGAATATAACATGAAATAACTTAATGTTTATGTGACCACTTAAACTTGGGCTTCCATGGTTTCCCAACAATAGCAGCAGTGGACAGGATGGACAAGGTAGCATGTCACTATTGCATGCTGTGGTACTAATAGCACATCTGCTAATCTGGTTATAGACTAAGGCCATAGGGAGACATTCTTACAAATCAATCCAATTGCTTTCTTTCGTTTGAGCTGGTTCTGTATCTGCACCACCGAAAGCAAGTATTTATAGCATGTGAACACTAGGGGGCAGCTGTGTTTCTTGAAAGGAGTCTTGTCTTGTTCATTTGGCCCTGCCAATCATGTTTGCAGTGCTACCTTTGTGGATTTTGGCTTGCTTGTCTTGATGTAATTAAGTTAAGTAGCATGTCGGGAGAGAATGGGTTACTATCTAGTATACAGCAAGCACTGAACAGTTAGTTTTTCCTCTTTCTCTGCCCTTTTGGTTTAACCTCTAGGGCGAGAATGGCAGCCTCCAAGGGCAGACTGCTAAACACACAAGCTTCCAGTTCTGTGCCTTAAACTCCAGATCCTGGTCTGTAAAGCTGGGATTTTTGAGTACACGAAATAGTTCCTCATTTTCTCAGTTACAGTACAAATAAAGTCACTGGAGATAGCTCATTCTACCTTGTTCTTAAACCCCATGCTTGTAAGCACAGAATCATATTCTCTATTGTCCTCTCTCCACTCACTGCTTGGTCTACTTTAAAATATATAAACAAAAAAAGTGTGGTGGCAATTACATTTATGTATTTATATTTATATACAGGCAACACCAAGTGCACTCAATGGACTCCACAACAGAACACATGGAACTGGCAGGGAGAAGCGGGGGAGGGGGACAGGGAAGTGCACTCAATGGACTCCACAACAGAACACATGGAACTGGCAGGGAAGCGGGGGAGGGGGACAGGGAAGTGCACTCAATGGACTGCACAACAGAACACATGGAACTGGCAGGGAGAAGTGGGGGAGGGGGACAGGGAAGAACTGGAGGGGAAGGATCAAGGGGACAGATTTGATCAAACATAACCTATAACATCCTTACACAATAAAAACTGTGGTAATATAAAGCAAGCTACAGATAACAAAGACACCAGCTGCAGTAGGTGAACTCTCCTTACTGGACAGACCAGAGGACAGTAGGACTGAGCACACTTCTCTCTAGAATGAGGTAGCCATCCATCACCCTTGCCACACCCCACTGTGCTCAGTCTCTAATCCTCAACCAGGAAGGGGATGCAGTGTCTTTGGCTGCTATCAGCTCTTTTCCCTTTTGTGAACTCTCCTTCTGGGGCAAGAGAGGGAAGGAGGAACTTGAGAGAGCCTTGTTTTCAACTCCACCCTGTAGTTTTTATTTTTTATTAGATATTTTCTTAATTTACATTTCAACTGCTATCCCAAAAATCCCTTCCCCCTTCCCCCCTCCCTGGTCCCCTGCCCACCCACTCCCACTTCTTGGCCCTGGCGTTCCCCTGTATTGGGGCATATAAAGTTTGCAATACCAAGGGGCCTCTCCTCCCAATGATGGCCGACTAAGCCATCTTCTGCTACATATGGAGCTAGAGACATGAGTTCTGGGGGTTCTGATTAGTTTATATTGTTGTTCCTCTTCTAGGGTTGCAGACCCCTTCAGCTCCTGGGGTTCTATCTCTAGCTTCTCCAATGTGGGCCCCGTGCTCCCTCTTATGGATGACTGTGAGCATCCACTTCTGTGGGAGTCAGCTATATCAGGGTCCCTTCAGTAAACACTTGCTGTCCTATGCAATAGTGTCTGAGTTTAGTGACTNACTTCCTTAGTTAGAGTCACACCAAGGTATTTTATAGTATTTGTGACTATTGTGAAGGGTGTTGTTTCCCTAATTTCTTTCTCAGCCCTCTTATCCTTTGTGTAGAGAAAGGCCATTGATTTGTTTGAGTTAATTTTATATCCAGCTACTGCACTGAAGCTGTTTATCAGGTTTAGGAGTTCTTTGGTGGAATTTTTGGAGTCCCAAATATATACTATCATATCATCTGCAAACAGTGATATTTTAACTTCTTCCTTTCCAATTTGTATCCCCTTGATCTCCTTTTGTTGTCGAATTGCTCTGGCTAGGACTTTAAGTACTATATTGAATAGGTAGGGAGAAGTGGGCAGCCTTGTCTAGTCCCTTATTTTAATGGGATTGCTTCCAGGTTCTCTCCATTCAGTTTGATGTTGGTTACTGGTTTGCTGTATATTGCTTTTATTATGTTTAGATATGGGCCTTGAATTCCTGATCTTTCCAAGACTTTTATCATGAAAGGGTGTTGGATTTTGTCAAATGCTTTCTTAACATCTAACGAGATGATCATGTGGTTTTTGTCCTTGTATGCCCCAAATACAAGGGCAGCCACATTCATCAAAGAAACTGTAGTAAAGCTCAAAGCACACATTAAACCTCACACAATAATAGTGGGAGACTTCAACTCCCCACTCTCACCAATGGACAGATGCTGGAAACAGAAACTAAACAGAGACACATGGACACTAACAGAAGTCATGAAACAAATGGATCTAACAGATATCTACAGAACATTTTATCCTAAAACAAAAGTATATACTTTCTTCTCAGCACCACATGGTACCTCTTCCAAAATTGACCATATAATTGGTCACAAAACAGGCCTCCACAGATACAAAAATATTGAAATTATCCCATGCATCCTATCTGACCACCATGGACTAAGGCTGATCTTCAATAACAACATAAATAATAGGAAGCAAACATTCCCATGGAAACTGAACAACACTCTACTCAATGATTCCTTAGTCCAGGATGAAATGAAGAAAGAAATTAAAGACTTTCTAGAGTTTAATGAAAATGAAGCCACAACGTACCCAAACTTATGGGACACAATGAAGGCAGTCCTAAGAGGAAAACTCATAGCCCTGAGTGCCTCCAAAAAGAAACTAGAGAGAGCATACACTAGTAACTTGACAGCACACCTAGAAGCTCTAGAACGAAAAGAAGCAAATTCACCCAAGAGAGTAGAAGGCAGGAAATAATCAAACTCAGGGCAGAAATCAACCAAGTAGAAACAAAAAGAACTATTCAAAGAATTAACCAAACCAGTAGCTGGTTCTTTGAGAAAATCAACAAGATAGATAAACCCTTAGCCAGACGAACTAGAGGGCACAGGGACAGTATCTTAATTAACAAAATCAGAAATGAAAAAGGAGACATAACAACAGAACCTGAGGAAATCCAAAACATCATCGGATCCTACTACAAAAGGCTATACTCAACAAAGCTAGAAAACCTGGAGGAAATGGACAATTTCCTAGACAGATACCAGGTACCAAAGTTAAGCCAGGATCAGATCAAGGATCTAAACAGGCCCATTTCCCCTAAAGAAATAGAAGCAGTCATCAATAGTCTCCCAACCAAAAAAAGCCCAGGACCAGATGGGATTAGTGCAGAGTTCTATCAGACCTTCAAAGAAGACCCAATTCCACCTCTCCTCAAACTATTCCACAAAATAGAGACAGAAGGTACTCTACCAAATTCATTCTATGAAGCCACAATTACTCTGATACCTAAACCACACAAAGATCCAACAAAGAAAGAGAACTTCAGACCAATTTCCCTCATGAATATAGATGCAAAAATACTCAATAAAATCCTCGCAAACCTCATCCAAGAACACATCAAAACAATCATCCATCATGACCAAGTAGGCTTCATCCCAGGTATGCGGGGATGGTTTAATATACGGAAATCCATCAACATAATCCACCCTGTAGTTTTACTTGGCACTGAAGCTCCTGAGTTCAGGTCAGCCAGGCTTGTCCAGGAGATGAGGAAACAGCTACTCTCGGCTCCTCCCAAACTCTCGGCCCCTCCCACGGCCCTCTCCACTCCCTCGGCTCCTCCCACCCTCTCGGTTCCTCCCACTCTGGGTGCCCTAGACCCGCGGGGTCTAGCTCTTCTGCTGGGACTCTGCTCACAGTTCTGCTCTCTGATTCTCTGCTCCCTTTGAAGGAAAGGCTTTCTGAATTTGTGTCCCCTTTCTAAGGGATACAATATGAGAAGGGGGAGAGGAGAGGATGCCTCTTGCCCATGCCCTTAGTTAAAGTCATGTGGGACTAATTTCAAAAGGTTTACTTTTAATCCCTAATCAATAATCCCTCTTATTTTAGAAACACCCAATTTATACCAATCCCAGCATTTATTTTAAAATATTTTAATTTAAAAAGTGACACAACAGTTACTTATATTACCATATGATGTTTTGATGATATATTGTAGAATGTTCAAATGGAGCTAACTACACCTAGATCTTTAAATAATGCCATTTTTCTGTAGTGCAAACAATAAAGTTCTTCCTTTTGGCCTTTGTGAACTATATTGTACATTATCATTGTCTCTGTACTCTGTAGCTCCTTTCTTCTGTTTGACTTCAACTTCATGTCTCCCCACAGCCCTGCCTTTCCTGATCCACCCCATTGGGCTCCAGCTTCTTATAATTCACAGCTTCACAAATTGGGCAGTGAATCCAGGTGGGACCATGCACCAAACACAGGGGGATTTAGCAAGAGGACAATTTTTTTCTGAATATACAATAACCAAAAATTAATGCAAATTCAAAAGCAAATGTGTAATGAATGCAGGTAGCTCTGGCAGTGCTCAAGCAGGATGCTCCATGAAGCTTCCTGCAGCTCTGGCTGTGAACAGCCCTGCAGACTTCTCAGTGCACCGCACTACAGCGGCCCAGCACAGCACAGCACAGGTACGGCCTTATATGTTTTGAACTGTTTGCCACATATACAAGTTTTATGCTTTTATACACATAATGCCTTAATTATGGAAAACAAAAACTTAATATTTCCCTTCAGTCATTCACTAGCATGTAAGTGTCAAATTAGTATATCTTAGGATAGTTATCACCATGTGAGACTAATTTAAAATTTTTCTGTTTGAGTTGGTGACCTTAGGTTGCAAAAAAAAAAAAAAAAAGAAAGGAAGAAAGAAAGGAAGAAAGAAAGAAAGAAAGAAAGAAAGAAAGACTGACTGACTGACTAAATGGGCTTTTGCTTGATTTTGATAGACTCCCAACAATTTATGACATGGTTCTAAACATACACCAGCTATCTCTTATCACATATGTATGTGAAATACATTTTTATGTTGATGACTATAAAATAAAAACCATTCAACTCTGAAAAAATAAGATTTTCTATGTCCTGTAGTAACAAACATTCAGCCAAAGCTTCTTCATATAAAAGCACATAAGACAGCACTCGGGAGGCAGAGGCAGAGGCAGACAGAGTTCTGTGAGTTCAAGGCCAGCCTAGTCCAAAGAGAAGTTCTAGGACAGCCAGAACTACACAAAGAACACACATATATTCTCATTCTCTCTCTCTCTCTCTCTCTCTCTCTCTCTCTCTCTCTCACACACACACACACACACACACACACACACACACACACACACACAGAGGAACACTCATTTTAGATCTTATGTTTAATAAATTGTAAAAAAATGCACATCAAAAATTGTTTTAAAATGCATTTCTTTATGATTTGTTACTAGTAAGTGCTTGATTTGTCTGTTTTCCACCTACGTGCTTCAGGCTGCATGAAACGTTCAAGGAGCCCATCATGACCAGCATTTGAATGGATTCTGCCTGAGTGAGCCACTCAGTCCCTTAACACCCTGTCCTCTGGTTTGCTCAGAGTTGTTCAACAGAGTGCTATTCTATTACATAAGCCTCTGTTTTTAATCCACAGTTTATTTCACCCCTTTGCTGTCAACAGTGTATTACAGAATGCATACATGTTAGTCCAACAGATGATCTTCTCCTGTGAACATCTGTTAGTAGAACTGTACTCCTGACTGACATACATGCTATGCTCCTCACTATGGAATATTTTGCTTCTTAATCTAAAACTCTGCATACAGAACAATAAGTGAACTGAATTGACTTGCATATACTTCATTAAATTACATTATGTTACTGCGGGAAGAATTAAACAAAAGGAGATAAATGTGTTTTATTAGATAAAGTGAACATTAAAAATGACTGGCTTGTCCTCATTCCAGGGGAAACAAAGACCGTGGTTCTAAAATAATGCCTCTTGTAATCTCATGTGTGGCTGAAACTGTGAGCTGTCTCCTGATTTTCCAGCTTACTCACTGATGGCTAGGCTATCTCATGTAATTTTATCTACCCTCTTTGTCCTCTCTAATCATATAAAACACATTAGCGATCAGGAAAAAAAACAAACAACTTTTTATGGCCTACATTCAGGGGCAGCCTCATTTCCAGTGGAGACTATAGGTTAAGACCAAAATGCAAAGGGATCCACAGAACATCAAACTCTGGACTCCATGTTGGGTATCACACTGCACTGAAGTAGACTGCTGTTAGCCATGGTGTCAACCTCCAGGACTGGCAGCTCTGGCCAAGGCTGAGTCAGGCAGCAGGATGGCAAGCATGTGTGCCTTCTGTCCTGACAGATCCATGGGTCATAAAACTCACTTTGGCTCTGCAACATCTGTTCTATAATCTAGCTCAGTGGTCCCAGTGCAGAACAGCCCCTGAAATTCCTAACTAGCCCTTTTCATCCCCCTCCCCCCAGCCTGACTCCCAAAAATTCTGAGTCCATTGGGTTTTGAGGGGCTCTAGGAAACTTAATAGAAATCCTTGTATGTTTCTGTGGTGAAATAAGAGTTAAATGTTACCGCATTACATAGTAACTCTTTGAGAGGGGCAGCATCTTGCCTCTGTAGTCCTTCTAGTGTCTATATACTGCTCTGGCACATATAAATGGTTATAAGCTGTTTGCCAAATAAACAAACTTTATAATTTCACCTTTTATCCTGTATACATCTATGGAGATAACCTATAACCCTAAAACTTTAAAAATGCCACAGGTTTTAAGCTCAGGCTGACAGACCACCATGTGATCCTCACTTCATCAAAGCCAAAACTCATGTAGACTATTGTCAAAATCTTACTATGGAAAAATCAAGGACAGATCTGGCTTTGCAGTGACCTACATGTTTTGCTAGAAGGTAGGACACACTACAGAGGCACTCTGCTTTCCATCTGATTCATGACAATGAATGTTTTCTACAAGAAAATCAGTAGTATGGTTTGGGTAACTGCACATAAATAAAAAGGTCCCTAAGATCCCTTTTTTCATAAAACTGTGTTTGAAGCTTCTTTTGGCTTTTAGAAGATCAACATACTGAACACTTTATACACATCAATAATGAAGTTCTGAACATTTATTCTGGTTGGAGAGCTCTAGATTACCTGAACATAGCAACATGGTCAAGAAGGTACTTACACTCTCACTCTGAAAAGGATTTAAGAAATTCCCCCCCATTTCCCCGTCATCCCTCGGAGTGCCCGGCTGGTTACTCAGGCTCATATTATTGGGAGAATTCTGTAAAGAAGGTTCAGAAAAGAAGTCATTGTTGAAGATTTTCATTTCCCACCTGCATTGTAGTGTTTCAAACATCGAATGTATAGCAGCAGCGATGGTGGCAGCAGCAGCAGCAGCACCACCAGCACCATCTACGGACAAAATGTGATGCTAACTGACTTTTTCCTCACATTCTAGGTCACACTACGCACTGGACAAGTGTTAACACTTTTGCAAATCAAAGTTTGAAAAGCAGCAAACCCTCCGAACAATCGATGGTAACTGTTTTCTTCCTCCCAGAGTCGATGTTTATTCAATCCCTCACTCTCAGCTACAGACTGTCAAGAACTGTAGAGAGTTAAAAATAAAGAAGTCCCCAGCAGGAGGCTGATGAGGAGAGCCTGCTTGTGGATAAGGCATGGTGGAGTTTAACTCCCTTAGTATTTTACTAATCAAACTTTGAAAGGTCATTGCTTTAATAGATATTTCCCTTTAATTCTCTGTGCACATTAGAGATAACACAACTTCAATTATTTTTGTGTGAGTCGTAAGGAAGAAAAGAAGGTCGTCAAGAAAGAGAGAGACATGTTAGGACTGGAAAACTGTGCTTTCAGAAAAGAATGGGGACCACAGACTGCAGTAGATGCATCTCACCATTAGTTTAACAGGACGGTTCCTATGCAGTTTCTCCAAGACAGAGCAACTGCTCTTAGCAATCCACACAGACTTAACAGGGCCTTTGTAAAACCTTCTTAAGTTTGCTTGCCTTATCACTATGTGTACTTTAAACTATGCATGATAGCCATGCCAATAGGAAATTCAGAATGACATATAAGTCATGTTTATACAGCCCTGCAATGGAGACTCAAAGAAGTATTTCAAGTTATAATTAATTGAGTTTAAAAACATTCAGGACAAAACACTTATTTTTAAATGGAAGAAAGATTTTCAGATTATTTTGCTCTGAACCATATGGCTTATATTTTGGTTTGGAATTAAAAAAAATACTTAGAACATTTTGATGTACTACAAACATCAAAGTTTTGTGAACAAGTTTCTAAAAGAACTCGTGCTTGAAAAATATGGCGAATCTGTGGGCAGAGGCAGGTAGATGGCCAGCATAAATGCAGCTCCTAACTTCTCTCACTGAGCCCCCTGCAGGGAGGATCTGAGCACAAGGTTCCTCTGAGGCCCAGAGGAGCCCTAGATGCCTCAGAACCAGAGTTCCACAGCAGAAAGGGAATGTCATCATTTCCTCTGGACGGTTTTCTGCTAGTTTCCCACGAATAAAGAAAGGTAACTATACTTTGAAGTAAGCCCGATAACTTTAAAATTTTTACTAAATGCATTATTTTAGATTCATTAATTACTAGAGCTGTTAATTAAATAATAAACTGTGCTTTGAAAACAGGAATGGTACTGCTGATTGTGACGGTGTGAATGAGAATGGTTTCCACAGGCTCACATGTTTGGATACCTGGTTCCCAGTTGGAGTTTATAAAGACTAAGGAGGTGTGGTCTTGTTAGAGGAGGTGCATCACTGGGGCTAGCTCCAGCTCCAGCTCCAGTACTGGCTGCCTGCTGCCATGCTACCCCATGGCATGGTCATGGACTCTATCCCTTTACAACAATGGGTCCCAAGTTAAACACTTTCTTCTATGTTACCTTGTTTGTGGTGACTGTCACGCACTGGCGTTGTGTGAGCCTTTCTCTTCGCATTGGGTGATTAGATCTCTGCTGTGCTTTGTTCACTTATCTCTCTCTCTCTTTTTTTTTTTTTTTTTTTTTTTTTTGGTTTTTCGAGACAGGGTTTCTTTGTGTAGCCCTGGCTGTCCTGGAACTCACTTTGTAGACCAGGCTGGACTCAAACTCAGAAATCCACCTGCCTCTGCCTCCCGAGTGCTGGGACTAAAGGCGTGCGCCACCACGCCCAGCTTTCACGTATCTTTTTTAATTATTCTAAAAGTTTAGTGAACTTTAAGCAGGTTGGTTTTATTTTCATTAATCAGTTAATTAATTAGTATTTTAGTGTTGGTATTTGAATCTACAGCCCTGCATATGCTAGGCAAATGCTCTACCATTTAGTTACAACCCTAGACCCCAAGGAATTGATTTGTTATCTAGAGTTAAAAATAACACGTCCATTTTACTATTTCTATTTTCTGTGCAATGTTTTCATAGCATGGGGGCTCAAACTCATGGTTTTGTTTGTTTTTAAGGTAGAGAATATATAAATAAGCTGAAAGGAATTTTAACAAACACTACATAAGTCAAGGCAGCATCAGGTTTTTAAAACCTATTGCTTCTGCCACTGGAACATGTTGGAAAAGTTTAAAATGATAAGGAAAAATATGTTGTTTTGTTTTTACCAGAAATATTCCCTGTAGAGTGTTGGGAATAACAGGAGCTCCTCAATAAGGAAGGTTAAAGAAACTGGGCTGTCCAGAATCACACTGACCAGGGAAGACGAAGGCTACAGGGCAGCTGGCCTCAGAGACGGAATTCCAAACCAGTTGGGACAGGTGCTGAGCACAGGGCAAGGAGACGGAGATGCCCATTTAACTGTGGCCACATTTATAGGCAGTGTCTCCGGGAGAACTCATTACTGAGGACAGATTACCATGCAGAAAAGGCACTGAGAATGAACAGAAAGGCCAACTGTTTGAATACATCATGTGGGAGGGCAGCATGACAGAACAGGAAAGGACTGGTTTAATCATGCTGGGGACACTTTTTGATTTTTTTGTTTTTTTAATTTCAGTGTAATGACACATTACTGTGTATTTCTAATCTAAGATCTGACTTTAAAATATAGTTCAGATTTTACTGATCCCATAGTCAAGGGATTCTATTACATTTCCACTTAACCTTTCTCTAAGTTTGGAAGAAATTCACATTATATATGTGAAAAGCATCACACATAAATTTCCTCTGGCTAGAATGTTTACCTCTCTTAAAGTCTGCGGTCTCCACTTAATTTTTAGAGATTTATTTATTTGTGTGCATGTACGTGTGCATGTTCATGTGTGTGTGTGTGTGATATGTATGCAGGGGTTAGATACAACCTCAAGAACTCACTTCTTTTATTCTGCCTTTCCTTGATGTCTGGGGGTGGAAACCAGGTTTCTAGATTTACATTCCAAGTGCCTTTACCTGATGAGTCATTTTGCTGGCCACAGTCTTCAGTTTTTATCTTTTAAGTACTCTTTAAATACTCTCTTAATTAGTAATTTATTATTTTGTCTATCCTCAAAACTTGATCCAAACTTTTGAACCTTCTCCCAGTCTGGTCTGCTCAGTTACATGGAGTTCCTGGGGGTGTGGCCTTATGTGTGCTTATCTCTGTAGTTAGAGCTCAGCATGATGCCTTGGCTGGCACTCTGTTCTTTATCCAATGAGCAGATCCCTGTGTGAGCAGAAACGACTTGAAGATGGAGAGATGATGTCTGTTTGTGCACTCTTGCTCTGAAAGCAGACTGTATGGCTAGCACTTCTCACAGAGCTAAGTTAGTATCTGTTATAATCACATGCCTCCAATTGTCCAAAGACATTGTGCGGCTAGGTAACCAGACTTTCCAGGTCCTGTGTCAAAGCTGCAGTTTAAAATATTTTAGCCTAAAGTCTTAGATTAAACTGTTTAACAGCTCATTTAAAAAAATAAAATAAAATAAATAAAAAAAAAACAGCTCAGTTATTCTTATTTTATTTTTTGTGGTGTCAGGAACTTTATATTATTATACAAATATTGGTGGAATAAAAGCATGGTTGCCCTCAGTGAATTTCTCTACTTACTGATCTAAAGCAAACTTTAGCATTAGTTAATTTTAATTCTCATCAAACATGTAAAATTTATTTGACTCTCAGAGAACTACTTTAATTTCATTATGATCTATTTCGAAGATTCATTTTACGTGTTCAGGTAGTTGAAGGAGAAAAGTGCAGACAAATTTACTTTTCCACGTGAATTAAGGTAATGTCCCTCTAACTCCTTTCCTACCATTCTGAGGACTAAAGAACGACTGCATGTCTAATGAAGGCCTGCACGACTAAGTGGACATACAAATACAGTATCCTTATTCGACAGACAGCCAACATCTCCAAAGTATCTACTGTCACACTGCTGTAGATACTTTGCAATCTTGACAGCTTTTCAGAAGGTCCTCCAAACTGTCAGTGTAGCTCACTAGGTTGCATCAGAACATGATTCAGTTGGCTCTCACATTTTGCTTCTCAAAGACTATATATATCCATACTTTAATTCTAAGTGATCATAAATTTATACCAAAGAACAATATTAATAAGACTCACTTAGTTATGCTAGAGTTGCACGTGGAATCAAATGGAGATGAAACAGAAAACATGCATCACTCACCTTGGAAATACTGTCCATGTCTCCTGAGCCTGGCAAAGTGTGAAAAGACACTGTCATTAGGTGAGAGCATGTATAAGGAAACTACTGAAGCGGAGTGAGCTACCTCCAACAGCCCAAGCCCAGCGGCTGCTTCCCATCACCTGAATCCTAACAGCAGGAGCAGAGGAAGAGCTACAGACCCCTGGGAGACCATTAGAGAGACCATCTACATAAGACCACGGCATAATTAAAACATTTAAATGTTTATATAATACATATAGATATATATGTTTTAATGAAAATGATGTTGTAAATCTGATAAAATTTAAGACAGACATTTCTAGGTGTATTTGACAATATTCTAAACCATATTCTAAACCAAATATCAAAAACTATTTCATTAATATGAAAAAATAGATAGCATTCCATATACACAATAGAAACCAAACATATCTTTAAGATATGCTAATCTTAATTTTGATTCTTGAGAAACATGGGCAATGGAATTATACAATGAATAATAATTCTAACTTTGTCATAATATCAGTTTTATTTTGAACTATTTTATTCTTAACAATTTTAATCTTAGTACATTATTAAAATACTGTGAAGTATTTTAATCTTAGTGTAAAATGCTGTAACATTTTAATAACATTTACTGAACAGCATAATTAACATGAAGGGTTAGCATGACTTACTTGTGAGTAAAAAGGTCCAACACTGCTACACCCAGTGCACACATGGCATACTGTTACGTGTTAATAATTACAATATTTTCCACTGCAGAGGGTAACACGCTAGCTGCCAGCCATTGTGAAGCTCTTCTGGATGTTTCACTCTAGCAACAATGTGACCAAAGCCTTCTAACCAGGAACAGACATTCTCTTCTTTCACTAATTCTCTAACTTAACAGAGTGAGAGTAACATGTTTTGCAATACACTGAAAAACCAAATTCTGTAATAGTGCTGTCCAATTGAACATTACAGGAAGATGGCTATGTTTCTCTGGGATGTTCATTATAATAGCCAGTAAAATTATGTGTGCCTGCTGTATACAGGGATGTGCCAGTGTGCCTGGGGATTTGAATGCTAAATTCTAACTTTAAATTAAATAGTTTATGTGCCTATTGGCTACTAAATATGGAAAGCATATACTGATGAGAAGATCAGCGTTCTCTCCCTGAGAGACATGTCTTCTTATTCTCTTGGTGCAGACCCTTCATGTAAACAAAAGTAAATGAAGCAAAACTTTGAAGTCTAGAAAAAATAAATATGGGTCCTTAAAAGCACAAAAGCCTATCAATGTACTGCAAATCATTTCTGAAATGAGTAATACAGACTTCCAGAGAGCTGAGGGGCATGCTGCTGACCTTGAGTATGGGAAGGAAATCCCAGGTAAGCAGAAATGCATGAGCACAGCCTGGGTAACAAATGTGAAAGGCTCTTTCACAGCCTTGGCCCACCTGACAAGCTTTCAGACTAGCTTATGAGCACAAGCTCATGGTCTTTATACCGTCTACCCAGGAACACCATGTGCTAGGAGACCTAGTCAGTTTTACTTTTCTCTACAGCTCATTGTTGTAAATATTTTGTTCACATTACACATATGTGGCTCCATATGTTAACAATGCACTGTACGTGAAGCATGCTGTTAACTGCTGGTATACCTGAGCTTGGCTCTATCCTGAAGGCAGGTACAGATCATAATCTCATAAGAGAATTTGTAGTATTATCAAAGCTAGTTACTAACTTTATTTTAAAATGAGGCAAACATTAAAATACACAACAAAACTAAGAAATTATCGTAAGAGCTGGTTTCTCTGATATTATGCTCACAGTCTGGAGCTAAAAGTCCCTATGGGAAGGGCAGAGAGGCCCTCTGCTCTAGGCAGCTCTACACATGCTGAGTGAAGAACAAAACTCCTTTGGCCACAAGACACTTAATACTGTCATGGGTTAGTATTGATACTCATGGGGCAAACTCCACAGAACAATTCACACACTCCTGATTCAGATGTTCTCCAGTTCTCATAATCAATACCCTATGGATGGAAGAGCTCTGCAGACCATAATACCCATGGAATAAAATTAACATTTTATTTTTACTTTGTTCTATCCATCTAACATAAAAGCTGAGCCTTACCTAAAGAGCCATTCATGTGATGGGACTCCATTCCTCCTAATCCACCCATAGGACCATCTGATCCAGGGCCCATTGGAAACTGTTTTTAAAAATGAAGAAGTAATTGTGACCACATGGAAAATGACTTTAACATTATCAACATTACAGAGATTGTCCTGGCTTATCTCCAGGTTTGGAGACTCCAGGATACATTTGCAGGCTGTGGTTTCTTTAACTGTCTTCCCCGTCTCTCTCATCTCTGCTCTGGATGCTAAGGCTAGTCTTTTCTGTCCACTTTTTTCTCTCAAGGGTAAGCACCTACAGAACTCAGCATTCTCTTTTACTGTTCCCAAGCGGAAGTCCAAGTCCATCACATATGGACTGCTGTACTGACTACAGTGTGGTGATGGTTAAGAAGCACACTAGCCCTCAGCACCAGAACAGATCAACCAAGAAAGGAAGGGAGGGGGTAGGAGAAGGAGCTGGGAAAGAGAGTGCAGGGAGGGAGGAAAGAAGACAGGCAGGCAGGCTGGGTAGCTGCTTAGGGGCAAAAACAATTCAGACAAGGCTGAATGCCACTAGCTCTGTGCAAACATGGCTGTCTTCTACTCCTGTGAGGAACGGCTTCTGAGGAGCACAAGGTTGCTGATTATGACTAAGTGTCTACACAGACACATACAGGTAGGAAAGATGTCCAGCTGACAAAGGCACTTTCCACCAAACCTGAAAACCTGAGTTCAATCCCCAGGATTCCCAAAGTAGATGGAGAGAACAAGTTGTTACAAGAGGTTTCTGTTAACTTCCATATGTATCCTGTATCCCATAGCACACTTACCAGTAGGAACACACCACACACACACACACACACACACACACACACACACACACACACACACACACTTACTTGGGATACATACACACCACCAACGAGTGAGAAGCTGACTGAGTGGACTATTTTCACTCAGTTTTTAGAGCGAGGCTGAGGAGTTAGATCTGTGAGCCCAACAGCCGTGAATGTGCCATGTCCTACTGTTTTCTGCCTCTGCAACTATAAAAGGTGTTTATTAATATTTTAAAAGACTCTAAGACTAGAGGAATGTAAGTTTTAATTACTGTACCGGCTGGTTTTGTATGTCAATTTGACAGAGGCTGGAGTTATCATAGAGAAAGGAGGAGCTTCAGTTGAGGAAATGCCTCCATGAGATCTAGCTGTGGGGTATTTTCTCAATTAGTGATCAAGCCAGGAGGGCCCCTTGTGGGTGGTGCCATCCCTGAGCTGGTAGTCAGGCTGAGCAAGCCAGGGGAAGCAAGCCAGTAAAGAACATCCCTCCATGGCTTCTGCATCAGCTCCTGCTTCCTGACCTGCTTGAGTTCCAGTCCTGACTTCCTTCAGTGATGAACAGCAGTGTGGAAATGTAAGATGAATAAACCCTTTCCTCCCCAACTTGCTTCTTGGTCATGATGTCTGTGCAGGAATAGAAACTCTGACTAAGACAATTACCTTAACACAAAAATGTCTTTACTAGCTTTATTCAGTTTTATCTATCCTGTGTACTTACATATAAGCATAACATTTATATTTATTTGGATCATTACTATATTGTAATTCAAATACATTTAAAACTTATATTTACATTAGGTCTGTTAGGCCCGGGAGGTACTGCATTCATTAAAGTATACATGTTGTCTCCAGAATTAGTTGAATCTGAAACAAAACATGATATGATTAATATCTCCACAAAAGCCAAAACAACATAATAACCAAAGGTGATCCTAGCATACATAGAAACTGATAGCTAGATACACACCTGACATCATCAGTACTAATGGAAACAAATACCTGGCAGTCATTTCTGACTCAGACTTTAGTGTTCTAAAGTCATAAATTACAAATGAGATGTATAACTATTTCAGTAATTTAAATCAACTGAATATTACTTTAAAAAACAAACATTGCAATATTTTCTTTCATAAAACATGGATTGATTTTTAGTCCATAAACAATAACATATATATATATATATATATATATATATATATATATATATATATATATCAGACAATTTTAAAACTTCAAATTTAGTAGCTTTCAAATTTCCAGAATTTTCTTAGATTTCCTATAGAAAAGAAAATTAAATTTAAGGATAAAGCTGGTAGAATATACTGACTTAATTTCAAAAGTGAGATTACAGCAAGACTAGAAAGACAAAGTATCTTGCTTAAAATCAAAGCCAGATTCCCCTCCTCTGCCTTTCTGGCCTTTTAGATACACTCTTGTTTTATGGCTTTGGCTAGCCTGAACCTCACTTGGTAGTCCAGGCTGGCCTGAATTCACAGTAATCCTCCTGTCTCAGTCTCCTGAGTTACAGAAATGAATGGCAACACTTGAATTTCAACAACTTTTTATAGTCTTTTCTAGTCCTTTTATTAAAATAACTACAATGTATTCTATATGAATATATGCAAGCTTTTACACTTTTCTAAAACTTATACTTCATGCTTATTAGCTAATTCTAATTAAATCTCTACATATAAGTGAACATAGAGTGAAAGTGAATTATTTTACATTGAAGAAGTATTAGTTATGAACCACAGTTTTCTATTTTCTTACAACTATAAAGTTTACTTTGCTGTGTAACAATAGATCTTTATTTTGAAAATGAAGTGTTTGAAAAAAATGTATTGATTGAGAGGGTAAAATAATATGCTTCCCCATAGTAGTGACCATAGATAGAGATATCTAATTGTTTCTGCCCCTTTTGTGTCTCATTAGATATAACTGGCTTGTGACTTCAGTATGTGTTGCTTAGAGTGAGTGAGACATTATTCACTGATCATTTATTAACAGTGATCTACAAATCTCAGTGCTAGATTTAACTTTTGAGACAGGGTCCGACTATGTCTACCTGGCTATCCTGGAACTCACCATGTGGACCCAGATAGCCTCCAATTCATAAAGACCCACCTGCCTCTGCCTCCCAAGTACTAGGATTAAAGGTGTGTGCCAGTATGGTCAGCTAGAGTAGAGTAGAATGCAGCCCCTCACGCTGACTTGATTTTGAATACCAAGTGAGGCCACACTTATTTTTGCGGCTCTAACTTGCTCTTCCCTGCCCGTTGCCTGCCTTGCACACCTTCCTGCTCTTTCCTGCCCGTTGCCTGCCTTGCACACCTTCCTGCTCTTTCCTGCCCGTTGCCTGCCTTGCACACCTTCCTGCTCTTTCCTGCCCGTTGCCTGCCTTGCACACCTTCCCGTTTTTATCGCTGCTGCACATCTTCTCACCCACTGTCACCTATGGAAAATTACCAACACTCATGGCGACTGCTATTTCTTTTCTTTTTCTTTTTAAAAATATATTTGCTTTTTTAAATGAGTGATTTGTCTGCAAGTACACCTGCATGCCAGAAGAGGGCAGCAGATTCCTTTACAGATGGTCTTAGGTTACCACATGGTTGCTGGGAACTGAACTCAGGATCTCTGGAAGAGCAGCCATTGCTCTTAAGCACTGAGCCATCTCTCCAGCCCCTCAAATGCTATTTCTAGTGTGAGTTTTTTTTCCCCTGAGCACGTATCTGCACACACATGCTCTCCTGCCAAGGCAATGCAGCTGGCTTGCATCAGTCAATGCTCTGTTAGACTTCCCTTCTGTTCACAACTGGCCATCAAGAGTCCATCAGAAAGAAAGGGACTGTGCCTTACTTAGCTGTGTGCCTCAGACAACAAATTTGATTTACTGTATTTAATCTGTCTAAAAAGTTCTATCATATTTTAGAAAATTTTAGATTTCTTTTTAAATATATAAAAACTTTAAATGGATTTTATCTTTACTTTTGGTGAAAGAAAAAAAGATTACAAATTTAAATATGCAAGAAATGAATTTATCACTTTAAGACTAATTAAACATGTAATTTCATTCAAAAGATAGAAAATCATCAAAGGAGAAAGGATGGTTTCTAGGAAATGCCTGGTTCCTTTGGATTCATGGACGAGCTTTATAATAAAGTGTATCTTAGGGCTGAGGACCAGCTCTTCATTAAAGGATGAGTCTACACAAGTATGCAAACAAGGCTGGCAAGGTGGAAAGGCGATGAGATTCCTTATCACCAGCCATGCTCAGTGTGGCTTGAAGCTAGGCTCTAGTCTGTAGAGACACGAACACCAAGCCCACGCTTACTTCATAAATCACACATTAACATCATGAAATCAGAGTGAAATGCAGGGAAGGAGAGCAGTTCTTGGATGGATTCTGCTTCATTTTCAATGTGGACAGTTTGAAGTTAGAGATGATAACATGTTTATGGGAAGAGAGAAACCAGTAAGGTCAAGGTATCATTTTATATTACCAAATTTGGTTTTAAATAAAAATATAAAACAGGAAATTATTTACTTGCATTATTAATAAAGACTTTTAAACTTCTGTATATCAGAGTTAAATCTAAATATTTAAGAATATTTGACTTTACAGTGAGTTATACTAAAATTATTTTCAACTATAAACATTTCTCATCTGTTTTAAAACCAAGAAACACTGAAAGCCTTAATTTATTAGAAATTTAATAATTTCACTAATGTTAGGATAGGAATGAAAGTAGGTTTGTTTAACTATTGAGAATAGTAAATGAGCATCCTTATATAAAAATCCTGGATTATATCTTCAATCATTTTTAGCATTAGGGCTAGAGAGTCATCTATTAGCCCTTGATAGATGTTCTATAAAATTTGACAATTTAAATTTCAATTATTAGTCTTCGAATGTGTTTAATACTTTGTATGAAATTCTCAGAGGGGAAAAAAGAAATGCTAATGTTACTTGAAAGAATTATGTTAAATTATTATGGATATACTGAAGAATGTCTTATTTTAGAAGATTAAAAATCTTTTACTACTATTTAGTAAACTTGTTAATAAATTCCTATAGACATGTAGAATAAACAATACTGTAAACACATCCATTCTTAGTAAAATAACAGATATGTGAGTGGGGTCTGTTTGCTAACCTAAGGGGTCAATGTCTTTTAATGTTTTACTCCTGTAGAGTTTTTGTTTGAGTTGGAGGAGATATGGATTTTTCAGTTTTAAGGGATTTTTAGTAAGTTGAATAACTGGGCAATTCATATAAATCAAAACATTGCTCGTGCTAACTCTTTGTTACTTATACAAGATGAATTCTCTAAATGCTTAATGGCAGCAAAGCTGTGGGGAACACTCTCATAGAGGCAAGGGGAGGGGAGGGCGGATGTGGGATGTGGGTTGATGGAGGGTAACTGGAAGTGGGATATCATTTGAGATGTAAACAAATAGAATGATTAGTTTAATAAAAGGAAGGGGGGAAGAACTAGATAGCTTCTTACTTGCCCCCCCCCCCCGTATTGTTTTTAATCATGCGGAGACAATGAAAATTCCCAAGTTTATTCAAAAACAATTTCTTATACTCTGGTTTTACCCTAGGAGTCAAATGCCCATGTAGCTAGTTTGAATTACAGTACCTGCTGGACTAGGCATGATGGGTGTTCCTGGTGGTCCTCCACCTCCTGGAGGACCCTAAATAATTACACAAAATTTCAGTAAAAATAAAGCATTTCATTAAACAACATAAAGAAATACAGAAAAAGGTTATACTTATCTCTATAATAATCCAAATTTATAAAACAAAGCAACTATATTTCCTCTGTAATTTATTTTCTTGATGCACAATCATCGCAATATTATGCAAAACATAATTTAGCTTAACTAGGTTGAGACTGTTTTGACAAGTTTCCAAAAACAATGAGCCTGTAACACTGGTTTATTATTCATGACTTAATCACATCACCTATAATGAGGTTAAGGAGAAAGTAGTTAATAGGGCCTTTAAAAATCAACAAACTATGAATAATTCCCTTGTACTTTGTTTGCTATCATAGTCTTACATTGTGTGTCACTGGAACTTACTAAAGCTAGCAAGGCGTTCATTCACACAGAGTGTGAAGAGATACTCATTTAGATATTACCAACCCACTGCTGCTGTTTCCGTTCTCTAAGCCTTAAGTCAACACGATACAGCATCACTTCAGTGGGAAATGGACACGCTCCTCACCCTAACCAATGCCAGAGGCTGCAGCTCCATATCCAAGTGCACCAGGCACTAGGCAGACCTGCGGTTAATTCTGAAAACTAAGGGCATAGTTTCGGCAACGAATTTTAGAATTTGCAGGAGCTCTATGCATAATAAGATTGGTTCTCAAGAAACTTAAATATTTACTTTATTTTGAGTGTATACATACAGCCTAGAAGCTATTTCAAATAATATATGCATTTCCCACTAAGTAAACAATAAAGGTTTTTTAAAGATATAAATGTATATAATTTACTAAAACCTTATCAGGCTTATTAAGTGACTTTAAAGAGAGTTTTATTCTATCTTTTTCTTGTTCCTCCCTCCCCTCTCTCCCTCCATCCCTCCCTTCTTCCTTTTCTGTTGTTTCATACAAATGGTATCAAAAATTGGACTCTGGCTTGGGTAGCTTAGGGGCCCTGAGCACTAACAGCCAGGCTCAGAGCGGCCTGCACTTGTATCTACGGTAATACGGTAGGATTTCTGCAGGGGCTAAACGGCTCACTGACTTTCTTCTGTGCATCCCTATTTACAGCACTCTCGCTGCATATCACCTCTGGAAATTACCCTTGGAAAGGCTTCCTACTGTATCATTTCATCTTAGCATCTCTGTTAATATTTTTTGTAAAATAAAATTTCCCTTATGCTATCCTTCAGATGTGACAAGGAACTTAAAAGGGGTGATGGCCAAAGGGTCATTGTGACTTTAAAAGAGGAGGTCCAAAACCTGGTAATTTGACTTCAGGTTTACATGAATTATTGAGAAAAGTTAACATGTATAGATGGTAACAAGTAAATAGTTTTTTTTTTTCTTCAATCTCTAGGAATCGAAAAAAACAAAACCTAAAAGATCCTTCCAAATTATTTCTTTATTCTGCAGTCTAATCCACTTTGTTGTTGGGATAGTTTTTTTTTTTTTATGTTTTCTTAGCCTTTATGTGTGGTGAGTGGGGCTGGGGAGGAGTGTGTGCACTATTCTTGTGGAAAACTGCGACCAAGCGTATCACTGCATAACTGGGAATGGCTCTCTTCATGATTGGATAGAGTATTGTAGTAGCTTCCAGAAACATATGCCAAAGTAAAGCAGAGAACTGAAGGCAATTCCAGCCAGACTGATAACTGTTTCCCTAATGAACATCAACATATGTATTGTGGTTGGCATATGCAACAACTCAAGATGTTCACTTCTTGGTCAATACACAGGGCTCTTCTTAACATCTGGGCACCAATTCCACTGCTCAAATAAAACGTAACATCAATTCTTCTGAGCAAACACACCCAAATGTACTTACTACATAATTCCCAGGAGACGCTGAGGAGTAGGGTATCTGGAACATGAGCAGGACAGAGACAAATATTTTGATTCATGTGACCACATGAGCTTGAATTAAATGAATTGACTTCTTTTTATCAAGTTAAAAATGAATCACAAAGTATAATGAAACATAAAGGAATTTATATCTGTGTAAGTGCCCCCTCCCCAAAAAATCCAAGCAACTATAATATTATATTGAATTCACAAGAAAATGTAGATTTCACTCAAGAGGAATTCAAAACAATAGCTTCAAATTATATTGGCTTAGGTCAGTTGTATCCACTGGGTGATACTGAGATATTCTATAAATAGAACGATTATATATATATACTCATACAGCTAAAACCAGGGAATCTCAGATCAGTATCCTGTGCAGGTGAAACTTACTGCTACTTTCACGCAGTAAAGTGAATTCTCACATTCTTCACTTAGTTAATATTAATGCAATAAATTCAAAGTCTTTGATGTCCAAAGACTGAGAATTTATGAGGATCAAGTCCAAACAAGAGGCTGTTTTCTGGATATGAGATGGCTTTAATCCCTAACACTCTGATGACACAAGTGAAGAATTAAAAATGTACCCTAAAATAAACCCCTAAGTGTAGGTGTCAATAGGTAAAGTTAGACATTTCCTTTTCAACAAGCCCACTAGCTCGCTGGCATGATGCAGCCTGTATGCTTTATTATAAGAACAGACAATGATAAGTCTCCCTGGAATGAGCTAGTCACGGCCAGAGTAAGATCTGAGGGGTGAAGTGAACCCTGTACTCTGAATGGTCCCCTAACTTGCCAAAACAGCACACTAGTGTGAAGTCATAAATAAGGAAGTATATAAATATAAACCATAATTCCCTTTTAAGTATTTGATGTTTTTTTTGGAACTATTTAACATTAGGCTATTTGAAAAGGCTTTCTCCTTTTGGTGTCCTTGCTTTCTGTAAGCACAAACCACATGTCACCAGAGCCTCTACTTGTCTGTGGGGTTGAGTCCAACACACGGCAGTGCAACTGTAGGCCCAGTCTGTAGTCAGGAAGGGGCTTACTTCCCCTGAGTACCAAGGTCTCTCACAGCATTGACCTCGAACTTAATTTGCTAAATACTTTACTTTGGCTTTGTATGCCCCTTTCAGTTCATGATCTACCCAAACTCTTTAATTCCACTGTGTTTAAATGTAAACATTTGCCCCTGTCCAGTGCTAACACCCTGTCAGTTCCTAGGATGAATGTCTTCTCCCTGTGTCTTCCCCAATGGCCAGTGTTTTCCTTCTCTGATTTGTTTAACACCTCTCTTACAAAGTTGCAAGACACAATCTAATCATCTTTTAGCTCTTTGTTACTCCCAATATACTACATTCCTGAACTTTTTTCACAATTTCTCTTCCCTTTTTTGAGAGTTCAGAACCTTTGTACCGAGAGATTTGGACAATTCCTTTGCCTGACATCTTTCTTGCTATTCATGCTTTAAAACTTTTCCTGTATTCATGTCAGATTGTTTTTCATTACACTTCTGGTTCTTAGTTAATTATTTCTTAGTTAGTTTATAACAAAACTCCCTCTGCATTCTCCTACAGCCTGCAGTTTATTCACCTCTAAAGTCTCTTAGATCCATTCTTCTAATGATTAGGAAACTGGTTCCTATTTCTTTGACCCCTTCCCCCCAACTCCATTGTTGCCTTCTGTTTTACAACGAGATTTTCTAGAGGAAGGCAAGGAACAAGGATGGTAAGATCACAAGTACAACCACACTGCAACATGCAACTGTTCTGCGCTGACATCGTCACATCTTCTGATTCAGCCTTTGCAGAAGTCCTGATGTGTCAGAGATGTGCATATAAACTTTGTCATTTTTAGGAGGAAGAATAATTCTTGAGCTGTATTTACCTACTTCTTTGGTATAACTATTCTCATGCTTCAGTAATGTGACTCTATAGGAACCAGGCAAAACGAATCAAGTAGACCAGTGCAAAATCTCAGCCAAGACCTGGCAAAGGGAGTTGTCGACCTCAATAAGCAGGATTGGAGAACTGAGAGCTGTTTCCAGTTCTAGAGGGTCCTATGAGTGTTTTTGAATTCCATGGGCTTCTATCCACATGTGGTGCTCTTAAATACACTCAGGCAAGCATGCATGTGTACATGTACATGAGTGCACACGATGCTATGTATGTATTTATTTAATTATATAAGTATTATATAAATTTATATAAAATAAGTATTTTAAAACATGTTAAAATAAGACCCAAATAATAAGTAAGATCACAGAGGTAGAGGGTCAGAATCATTTAACTACAAAAAGCTGATAAGGAAATTAAGGGTCAAATATGTTGCATGACTAAGCTAGAAAGGAATTCTGCACTGTAATACTCATGATTGTGGTGGTATGAATAAAGGCTAAAGCAGTAACTTCTCCTTTTAAGATGACTGGTGTCATTCTAGTTTCTCAAGAAGGAACATATTCAATGACCCTGTAAGTACTGATGGTGGGGATGGCATCATGCATTATGCCAGTAGAAAGCAGGAACCAGGTTTTAGTGTTTTTTTTTTTTTAAATTAAAAAAACTTGTACTGTATTTCTCTTATATCACTTATTTTCTTTAAAGGAGTTTCCTCCTCCTTTCCCCGGTCAAGTCATAAACCGATTAATATAATACTGTGCAAAAGATTTGATGTTGTGAGAAATCCTTGTTCTACTAACCCCTTTCATACTTTCCAGTTAACGGAACTTCCCTTAGTTTGACTTGGCTTGGGTTGTGTGGGCCCAGGAGTAGGCACAAACTACTGTAGTATGCTCACTATTTCTACCTTTACTTTTGAAAATCCGACTGAAATTTTGAAAAGGTGACATAAAACACACATTTTCATAATGAAATTTAAAAATACATAATTTCAAAAATAAGATTCATGTTTTTTTCTAAAAGAATATAAACAAAACTGCTTTTTGAGCAACTTCTTTAAATGCATAAGACAGCAGACTGAGAAGCTCTCCAGAGCAGTAGGCTTTTCACTGCTCAACGGTATAAAGTGCAAAATATGGATACTCACTGAATTGGCATTTGTTGGGTTTGGCCAAGGTCTACCACCACCTGGACCCCTACAAAATGATATGACAGATTAATTCAACCTGAGCCTCAGTGGCTCCACAGCAGACAGTACTGTTTGTAACATAGCTACCATGCACCATGAGAGTCAAGCTCAGATATCACTCTAGTCATTTTAATGGTTTTTCCTTGAATGCAAAAAAATATTACCCCAGAAAACAGTTTCATGTATAGTTAGTTTAATATTGTTTATTTTTATAAACAAAAAGGGAAGTCACCTATACTAGACTATATATGCTCCTAAATAACTTTTAGTAGTTTTAGAGCAAAAGGGATCAAATACAGTTAATAACTCAAGACAACAGTATGGGCCACCTGTGTATCATTCAAACGAAACCATTTGTAAAATAACTACATAAATGACACTCTTAAATTACAAATAAGCACTATGTAAACTTGCATCCTTCTATGAAATAGTCTTATATGGTAATGTAGCCTCTAGTGCTACTGGTGACTTAGTCCTGGGAAGCACTGAATCTGGTATTAGTCTCACTGCCAATACCACTCTCATATATGGCTTCACTGAAGTTACTAAGCCATGGGTACCATCATCTGCCAGAGAAGGATGGAGGATTCAAATGGGCATGCTCTATATTATAGCTCTATAAATTTGTTATTATAATATATAGTATATGATATATAATATATAAACTTAGATTACAGCTTTATCAATGTTACTTATTTAAAATGAAAGAAGATATTCTATGCCAATATGTTGCTTTATTTTAGAATTCAAGAGAATGTTTTATATTTTACACCATATAAACAAAATTAATGCCCAATTAAATCAAATTCATACACCTGGGCTGTGGTGTTAAGTACATTTGAATAAATACTGTCTTATGAAAAGTAGACTATTTTCAACTTCCCTTATTTTATTAGGTTACTGGAAATTCTCTTTAGAGTCACTAATCACTAAGGCAGTGTAATATTCCATTTTTAAAACATCCTTTGAATGGCCTTTCCTTCAGCCTCTACTGAGGGGTTCTGCCAGCACCTGACTTAGACAGATGTAGATACAGCCAACCACTGGATTGAACCTGGGTACCCCAATGGAAGAGACAGGGGAAGGACTGGAGGAGCTAAAGGGGACTGCAGCTCCATAGGAAAAACAACAGTATCAATTAACTTGACCCCTCAGAACTCCCAGGGACTAAGCCACCAATCAAAGAGTACACAAGGGGCAGTCCATGGCTCCTGCTACACATGTAGCAGAGTACTGCCTCAGCTAGCATCAGTGGGAGTGAAGGTTTGATGGCATAGAGAAGGAGATTGCTACAATGGTGATGTGAGGGTGGGTGGGTGGGTGGAGCAAAGGGAAGGGTTGGAATGGGGTGGAAGGTTATAGAGGGGGGACCAGGAAGGGGGATAACATTTGAAATGTAAATATTGCATATGTAGCAAAGGATGGCCTACTCAGCCGTCAATGGGAGGACAGGCCCTGGGTCTTGGGAAGATCATATGCCCCAGTACAGGGGAACGACAGGGTCAGGAAGCAGGAGTAGGTGGGTTGGGGAGCAGGGCAGGGGGAGGGTATAGGGGACTTTTGGGATAGCATTTGAAATGTAAATGAAGAAAATATCTAATTAAAAAATGAAAAAAAAGTACCTTGAATCTAGGTATCTTAAATCTTAAGTAATAAACATACTGAACACTTCTGAAAGATGATTTACATAGAGGATTCAGTGTCCCGATAGACATAAAATGATGGAAAACAGGATGCAAAACATCTGAGTAGGAAGGTGTAGTCATATAGTTTGTCTGATGCAAAATAAAATGTAATGAAGAAACTGGGAAATATTTGTCTTAAAACATTCTAGAGAATATTCAAACCATAGAAAAGTTTAGTGCTGTGATGACATATAGTTAGTGATCTCATATCTTTGAATATGACCAATTAAAACTGTCTGAGTCAGGCTCACAACATGGCACAGCAGGTGAAGAAGGGTGCTTGCTGCCGAGCCTCCCCTGCCTGCCTGGGCTCCATCCCCAGGACCCACCTCGAGCCTCCCCTGCCTGCCTGGGCTCCATCCCCAGGACCCACCTCGAGCCTCCCCTGCCTGCCTGGGCTCCATCCCCAGGACCCACCTCTGACCTCCATTTACATGCTTAGCATGTTCATCAAAATCAAGGCATTTAAAAAAAAAGAACTTATGAATAAGATATATAAAATATTTAATTTAAAATATGTCTAATAGGGCTGGAGAGATGGCTCAGCAGTTAAGAACACTAGCTGCTCTTCCAGATGTCCTGAGTTCAATTCCCAGCAACCACATGGTGGCTCACAATCATCTATAATGGGATCTGATGCCCTTTTCGTAAAGACAGCAACAGTGTATTCATATATAGAAAATAAATAAATCTTTAAGTCAGAATTTTAATTTAATTAAATAACATAAATTATTTCTTTAGAAAGAAAAAAAATGTTGCTAGGTGCAATGGTGGATGTCTATCCAAGGTTCCAGCACTTAGAAGGCAGAGGCAGGTGGATCTCTGTAAATCTGGGCCCAGCCTGATCTATAAAGTGAGTTCCAGGACAGCCAAGGCTTCACAGAGAAATACTTTCTCAGAAGAGAGAGAGAGAGAGAGAGAGAATTAAATAACATCAGTTCAATGTTATATTTATTATAAAGAGCATCATTTCAATGCTTATATTAATCTAGTTCCAGAATACTGCATTTCATATTAAATTTCATTTTAATATCACAGGAATTACATATGAACTCATATAAACTCACTAAAAACCTCCACAGATAGTACTAAATCAAACATCTAGTGGTTTTAAATAACAACTAAGTAAGCAGGTAATCCCCACTGGCTCTGAAGCCACGAGGCCCATCAAGCAGCTCATGCAGTGCTCACAAACATGATTTTCAATTAAAGTTAGGCAGATGAGCCTTGTTTAAAAGCAAAGAGAAAAAGGAAATGTAAAAGATTGTTGGTATTCTTGGTAAGCGTCTATTTTGATGGACCGTAGGAATCATGACTATCAAGAAGATAATTCTTTTATGAAACTCTCACTTAAATAACTAACCCTTTGGATCCTTGCAGCGCCTCATTCTGTAAACAGCAGGGCTACAAGCCTGAAGGCGCAATGCTCCCACGAAAGGGGCAGCCTGGCGCCTGTGTAAACCTGTCCAGCTATTCACTCCACAAGTACTCTGTGACTGATACTTCCTTTCAAGAGTAATCTGTAATGCATTTGAAAATACTGACATTTTGGCCATAGTTTGTAAATTTTACTTTAAGCCACTTCCTGTTGGGTGTTCACTTGTAAGTGTGCTGCTGTTATAGAAACGTCGAAAGGCATGTCAGTGAGCTGTGCAGTTCATCCCAAGCTCTAGTTCCCACCACTGTAAGCCTTTCTCCAGATGATCAGTTTTCATTAGTGAAGTGTTCTACACCAGAAGCTATGGTGGCAGGCCAGAGCACAGCAGTCCCTCCTTGGGAGCCAAGGCTGCCCTGTGCACTGGGGTTATATTGTCATGGTAAGTGAGAAGTAACAAGTAGGGAACACCATCCCTGATCTTCCAAGTTTTAAGTGTCCAACAGGATTTTCTTTCTCGTTTTTCTTTTAAAATGGCATGAAGAAAGCCTTAAATTCCATTTGAAAAATGGGGGGTGTCGTGTCACATATTTAAAGATAGTAAGTTATGATGTGAATTTTAATTCAATTTATGAGTATAATGAAGATACCTTGTATTTTTGTTTTAGTCCACCTTTGATTTTTCTAGGAGATCACAGTAATGTAACGATTACCCTCTCTGATTAGAACTTCATTAATTACAGTTTCCATGCTAGAGAAAAAATATTTATTATGCCTAAATATGTGCATGTATTTTTCATTGTCTCAGAGAATCCTAGTGTACTAAAAATGAAAAAAAAAATAACAGAAGACTCCAAAATAAAAGAGAATAGTAATAAAAAAAAAACTGGGAATAAGCTTAGAAGACTTCATACTCTTTAAGAGCGATAAAACCTTACATAAGAGAAATTATTTCAAACTATCAAAACTACTTAAGAAGTCCAAATAGCCCTAAAAAAATCCTAAGAGTTTCAGCCATATTTTTAGTTTTGAAAGCACATGGAATTAAAGAACATTCACATGTGAACACATAAGCACATATATGGGAAGAAACAAGATAATTTTTAGTAATTGGGTCTCTCAAGTCATGAAATAAAGTTTTACTATGTACCAGCAAGCCCAGCTTTATCTCAAGGTGGCTAAGCAGCCAGCTATAAAGCTGAGTACTATAACAAACTGTATTAGATATGTTCTTATCACTTGCAACAACCTGGTTGATCATACTATTCAAATTTTATTAAAATATATTGACTTTTAACTTGAGAATCGAAATTAAGTTTGATATATTCCTCTGGCCTACTGTTAAGAGCTCTAGCTTTGACATAAGCACAAAATATCATCCAATCTTTCTATAGCAACCACCAATAAAAGGACAAGCCTTTGAGGAGTTCAACAAGAGCCAGACTTCATGTCTATCCATTTTTATTACAAAAGTGAAAGTGTTGGAGGGAAATCTGACCTACTTTTCTCCCTGTCCTGTTAGTTTTGAGTCTGCCTGGTATCCACTTATTAACCTATTTTCAGTTTTAGTAAAAATTACATCCTATGAAAATGGTTTCAGAAGCTTAAAAAACCCTGCATACATCAAAAGAGCTTATTTCACAGTGTGTCTTCACGCCACTAGATGATAGCAGGGTTGTTTCATTTAATGTGTAAGGAGCTAAAAGCAGGCAGCTGGGAAGTGCAGTTGAGGAGAAGCTCACAAGCCTGCATGGAGCACACTAGCCACTTCTGAGGTGTCTCCTGAGGCGACATCACCTCGGTGGTTCTCTGGTCCTCTGGTGAATTCATAAAAATCATTAACAAGATTACTATATACAGGCCTTTGAGGGAAGGTTGGAGAATGCAAAAGAAATAAAAATTCCTTACAAATTGCATTGTAACAGATACCCATTACTCTTTTTGGACTAGAAAGGATACTGCAGTAAAACAAACATGTTCAGTCTGAGCATCGCCCAGGTACATACACCTTGGGTTTTCAAAGAGAATCAGCTCTGTGCTGTGAATAGTTCTTTAACACAGAAGACAACGACACAGGAAATTCTTTTGTGCTAAAAGTGGTTCCCACGACACAAATGTAGACATATGTTTATGAGACTTACGAACTGTACTGCCGGCTCCACAAAGAATTGTTTAACATAAATAAAAATCTCAAGTATCAACTTCTGTAGAGTTAGTACACACTTCAGGTGTCTGCATTTCTTCACAGAGTATATATAGATTCTCTATGAATCTATACATAATTATTAAAAAGCAACAGGCTAAATGTTGTGGATTATGGTACCTACAGTACAAAAACAATTGAAAGTTGCATCCGCAGAGAAAACATGATAGTAAGTCATGAAAATGAAGCAAAACCCACATTCAAGTTTCGGAGGAAGACATTGATTGGTTCATCAAGCTGCTTAAAAACCTCCTGTAATTTCAGAAGACAGTGAGTGAGTGAACAGAGTAAGAAGCATGCTTACATGTTCATTCCAGGCATCCCAGGGCCACCTAAAGCATTCAGTGGGGGTCTCATTGCACCTCCATAGTTCTGTAATGATAACCAAGGGTCAGACTACCACAAAACAAAAAAACAAAACCAAAGAGGAGGGGGGAAAGAAAGGAGAGCAGGTTAATGACTTCCCTAGGCACGTCCTGACTGGATAAGGCCTGTGTTATTCATTCTCTGAAGGGTCCACTCTTGTATTTTTGCTTCTATTTTAACACAACTACTTTGGTCAATGCCATTTAAAAGATCTATCAATATGGGAAATCATTGGATCATGTTGAATGATTGATGTATGATAAAAATTATAACATTTAGCATATCTTATTAGTTATCTAATATCTGTACATTAGTTACTTTTTCAAATAAACATCTCATAAGTAGAAAATTCTCTTTTTAGATAAATTATTAATTCAATAGGTTTGAAACTATTAGTAAGAACAATTTCACAAAGTCTGAAAAGAAATACAACAGGTAAACCCAAACCAAGAATGTTGAATATAAGCTTCTATTCAGAGTAAGATATCCAACATGGAAATGCACTCTTTACAAACATCAAACTATCTGAGAACTAAAACATACTGAAAATATTCATGTATGACTTATGTGACCTGATAAATCTGAGGCAATACCTACTGTGTGCATTAAAGGAGACGAAAGGTAGTTCAAAGGTTTTTATATGCACATCATATTTTATGCTAGCTTACTTTAGTTGATAATAAAGGTTAAATGCGACTTTTCTAGTTAACATGTTAACACATTTGACACAGTCAGTGACTTTCACATTTGGTTTCCTGATGCTAATCTTCCTCTTTTGACCATTCTATTCCAGTTACATTGCTGGCTTCTTTAGTTTTGACCATAGTTTAAATATTGCTTTTCCTTAAGTTTTAGCTACAGTATTACTTTCAATTACTGCACATTCATAGGTAAGCTTATCTGCTATAATCTGTCCAAATACTGCTTATCCCTTAGGATTTTGAATCTACTTTATCATGTGTCACTAAGTTCCTAGATTATGCTCAGGTTGGCAGTGCTGGTTCTGCCTGGCTGCTGCCCATGCACAATGCACACAGAAGAACACACGGTCACCTGCTGTGGCTGAACTTTATGTTTACTATTTCATAGGCCTTTACCATCACCTACTATATAACAGTCCATGCTACAAATTTCCAGAAATTCTTTGATGGCTTTTCCTTTTTATAAGTGTCCTACTTGGTCATCTGCCAGAGTCTGTGGACTGCAGTAGTGAAAGCCGACAAGGTGCTCCCCTTCCGTGGGAAGACTGCTGCATTATCTTAACTGGGCTTTTCTCACCAATTTATTCTGTGTACAGGCATTTTTTTAAATCACAGTATTACCCGTGTCACTTAAGAGTTACGATGACCCAGATTATGTGTCAAATAAGCCTAAACTCCTCAATGTGTTCCCATTAAGTTCTTCACAGCCCAGCCCCAGCTATACTTTCTGCTTTCATTTCCTACATGTTCAACTTCTCCTAGTTGTATCTCTAGCCTACTGGATTTCATAACCATGTTAACTCATCCTGCAGGAACACCTTAGAGGCGGCTTTAAGAGGACAAGGAGAGAATCAATGAGAAAGTCTTATGTCCATGGCATCACTCAGCTGCCCGCCTAGTGCTCCCCCTGCTGTTCATCTGCTTTCACTGCGAGGAGATAGCACTTGCACTCATGTGCGTAAGCAGTAGGGAATCATTTCTAACCACACCAGTCTTAGAAAGCCAGCTAATTTGGGTCAAGCAGAGAGATAGTAGGGTAGGAATTAGCCAAGGATTTTGGAGCCGCATGTGTGTGATACTTCACAGGGAAGTCTGCTCCTTTCTCGTCATCTGTGAGTTTTAGGAAAGTGAACATTCCATGGATGTTCCTTGGAGCTCTGGGCATAGGAATACATTAGCTTGCATCTCCACTGCCATAGCATCGCGGCCTCTCCAACACTCTGCCTTTGTGACAGGGGTTCTTCCTACATAGTCCAGTTGGCCTTGAGCTTGAGACTGTCCTGCTTCAGCCTCTGGAGTTCAGGAAATGCAGGTGTATACGACAGCAGCAACTCTTTTATATTAACAACTGATTCTCTTAACCTATTTCCTTACCTGTATGTCAATAATATTAATTTCCACGTAGACTTTTGGTAGAATAAAATGAGATATAAATTACCAGAGTGTTCGATGAATTAAAACATGGTACTTGCTACTTAAAAACTGTAGCTGTTATTTTTTTTCATGGATGTTAATAAAAAATAACTGAACCCTTTCCCCTCATGCCCCAGGTTTCCTCAGCTCTAAAGCACTATTTCTCTGCGCATGTGATGGCCCCTTGAATAACTACACAGGGGGACATACTTTGTTTTCTAGGCTCTTAGTATTAGATTATAGCCGTTCTAAGGGCAGCTGTATTTCCCGCTGAATGGTATGTACCTTGAAAACAGAAATCCTATTTCATTAACCTTTTTATACTCAAAAGTCAAGTCAAATGTCTGACACACTGTAGGCCTTCAATAAATGATGAGCTAATTAAACTGAATTGTCATAGGAAGCAAGAGATTATCCAATATAATACATGATTTATAGATATAAAATATTTTCATTTTGTGAATACTATTCTAAATCACAAAGTGATCAAGAAGAAAAGAAAGAATAACACAAGGCTTTCCACGTGCTTTCCCACAGGCAGAGAGGGAGGGATAAGCGCACTTAAAGCTGATGGCATTCGTACTCTTCCATCTGGTCTAGTCTCTCCTCTACTGCAATGCTCCTCACACAATGGCGTTCAGACTCTCTCTGCCTGGAACCTTTAACATGTCTTTTCTTGATTGGAGAGTTTTAAGTATTAGGAAATTTTATCCTGTAGTAAGCTGAATTTCACATTTTAGGATGTATTTAGATGCATGAAATTTGTTCACTCTATATGTGAGTTATACATTCTCGTTTCACATTTATCTACCCCAACTATCTGATTTTTAAATGTGCCTTGTATGTAGCTTATTTACACTTTAAAATTCTAGTGAAAACTGAAATAGCTGTATAATTTAAGTGACTATTTCCATTAATCCCACAGAACTTGCTGATTTTAAGGACATAGGCTAGCTACATAACTCATTGAAACAAAGGAGAAAGTTATTTCAAATACAGTATCAGAAGGTATTTTATCTGATGAAATCATTTTGCTTTTCTGCTGAAGCTAAATTTAAAATCATTTTCTGCTGCTGTCCTTGGACGGAAACTGATTATAAATATGCCTTGACTTGGGCTAAGTGTTTCTGTCTTCAGCCACACACTACACATTAACCACACTGCCACTGTGGCCTGTGTGGACTTGTTTACCTCACAGGACTCAAGGTCCATTATGCTAAGTATACTTCTTTGTTTCACTCTTCAGTTGCTCCCAGAAATGACCATCTCTCTTTACTATACATACCTTAAGGTCAAAAACCACAGAAGACATATTTAGGTAAAAATTATGGGGACTGATCAATAGCACATGCCTTTATCCTAGCACTCTAGAGAGAGGCAGAAGAAACTCTGTAAGTTCAAGGTCAGTCTGGTCTACAGAAGGTACATAGTGAGACCCTGTCTCAAACAAAACAAATGTGTCTGCCTGTGTGTCTATGTGTCTGTCTGTCTGTCTGTCTGTCTGTACATAAGGCTACAAACACCATTCCAGAGCCTGTTTCTATACTACAGATATAAAGAGACGGGGCAGTCTACCCTTGGGTGGCAGCTACATAGTAAAATGTCTGTTGTAGGAATTATTTTTCATTATCTTTCAGGAAATGAAGTTTTTTTTTTGTTTTGGGGTTTTTTTTGCACACATTTTACCTGACAGGTTTAATATGCAGAGATTATGTCATGAGACTCCTGCCATTCCAAACGATTTTACATCAATTTTATCTCCTATCCTATCATGAGCACTTGTTTTTGTTTAAATGTATAGTTTTATAATTAATTTTCTTTAATCACTTTTTTGTATGGTATAACCTTTTAGGGTTATTGTTTAATTTACGGTTTCTGAGGTGAATTTATACCAAGGTACTTTATTTCCTCCATATTACTAGAAATACTGCTAGTACAAACAGAAAAAATAAACTATCTAATTTTGCAAAGAAGTATTCATACGTTTTCTTTCAGGATTTTAAATGAGAGCTGTGTCCAGTGCCATAAGCCCTGAGGTCTGTCAATACTTCAATACATATGCTAAAACCCAGCAAACAAGGCCATCTCATCAGGAGGCAGCAGCCCAGTGTCTCACTTCTGGGCTGATAATAGTTACCTGTGGTCCTAAGGGCACCATTCCTCTTGGGGGAGTCATTCTCTGCATTGGTCCACCCATATTTGGATGTCCTAAAGGAAGTATGAAATGATTAGCAAAAGAACAGCTACGTGCATTAAGCTAGAGGCTGGTCCCCTCTTCCTATGTAGACCCATTCCACATCTAAGCAAGCCACCAGCTTATTTTACCATTTGTAGCCATCATTTTCAGCTCTGGCTATCACCTACTCTTTATTGGTTTCTTAGCTAAAATGTTCTTCCTTCTCTGCATTGAATTACTTCTTTTACAGCCTTTGCTCCTCTTTCTTTAGGACAATTATTTTCTGGAATACAGCCTTAGCTATCCATGGCACCTAAACCTCTCCAAGGAAGGAATGGGTTACTGGAACTGTTGAATGAATGAAGTCACTGTCACTCTGAATGCGCCCCTTCTACATCACTGAGTCCTCACCTGAAAAAGGAAAGTTGCTGATGCCCATAGTCACTTAACATCCTGCTTGTCCCAAGTCACACACAGGCTTCAGACATTTTAATATTCTGTCTCTTATGTTAGCACCTCTACTCTGTTATGGTCCATAATTTAGAGTTAGCTGAAAATGCAAACTACTTAGTCATGTTGCTGTGAAAATACAGCTGATAAGCTCATGGAATATTTGTATCAATGGAGTTCTTAATGAATTTCCTCACTAGCTCAGCAATCAGTGTCACTTCCACTTTAACCACCTTGTTGTCGTGTTGGATCCATTCCACTGGGGAGTAATGGCTGACTTCCTGGGACGCCTCCAAGTGCCTAGCAATTTAGAAAAACAAAAATAAGAAGTAATATTGTAAGTATTTATAAAGTATGTGCTTTAACATTTTCCCCCTTTAAGTTTCTGCAACTACAGAATGCATTTGATTCTCTCCCAAGATTGTTCAATTTCCCATTCATTTTATAAACTTCATCCTTATATAGCTTTATTATAAGATTTTTGTTGTAAAAGAAATTCTGTTTTTGGCTGATGGTACAGTTGCAAACCTTCAGGTAGATTTCTGTGAGTTCAAGGCCAGCCTGGTCTACAGAGCTAGTTTCAGGACAGCCTAAAGAGGCCATATCTTGGATGTTTGGAAGGATGGATGGATAGACAGACAGACAGACAGACAGACAGACAGACAGATAGGTAGGAGCCAGGTGTGGTGGGAGGCAAATGCAGGCAGATCTCTGAGTTCAAGTCAGGACTACAGAGTGAGTTCATGGATAGCAAAGGCTGCACAAAAAACTGTCTAAAAAGTTTTTTTTGGGGGGGGAGAAAGAAAAAGGAGGAGGAGGAGAAATTCTGCTTTATTAAATCTTGTACATAAATATTTTGGAAACAAGTCTACAATAAGCCATCCTATTTCTTCCTTACAAATTTTAATTTATTAAGAATACTGAAATAAGCCTGGCGTGGTGGCACACGCCTTTAATCCCAGCACTCGGGAAACAGAGGCAGGTGGATTTCTGAGTTCGAGGCCAGCCTGGTCTACAAAGTGAGTTCCAGGACAGCCAGGGCTATACAGAGAAGCCCTGTCTCACCCCTCCCCCCCAAAATACTGAAATAACTTTCTATAAAGATCCTATAATTAAACTTAACTAGAAAATTTTACCTAATTAAATAGTCAAATATTAAAAAAAAATTTAAGATCTATGCACCCACATTTGGAGTGTCTCTTTAAATGTTACAATGGAAGGTAACATAGGGCTCTAGTTTCCCATCATTTTCTTTCATTAATTCCTGGATTTGTTGTTGTTGTTTGAAAGTATACCCAGTATACAGTTACTGAGCATGAACTATTAAGGGTATTCCAAATCCACTTAAAAATTATTTCTTTAAAAAATATTTCTTATGTTTTTTGAGAACAAAATATAACTATATCATTTTCCCCTTCCCTGGTCCAAACTCTCTCATATACTTTTCCTTGCTCTCTTTCAAACCCATGGACTCTATTTTCAGTATTTGTTTTATATACACACATGCACACACACACATACCAAACATATATATATATATATATATATATATATATATATATATATATATATACACACACAATTAATTCAGAAATAATGATACCTGACATATATGTATGTAATGTATATATATGATGTATATGCACATGTATGTGTGTGTGTGTGTGTGTGTGTGTGTGTATGAGGTGTAATTATTCCTAAAGGAATTATGCATTCCTAAATACATAAATCTAAGCTGCTCAGTTTGCACAGTGTTACCTGTCTGTGTGTTATAAATGCTGAACATTTGGGTTTGGATAATCGATTGTTTGGGTTTGGATAATCGATTGGTGTGCTCTTCCTTGGGAACCCTATTTCTCCCACTCTCGGCATTCTTTAGTTGCCCATGGTTCTCTGTGTAGGCCTCTGAACTCTGCCATGTCCACATTAGCCTGTCTATTGGTGCCATCCTTGTGTTAACCACAGTGCACTCACATACTAACTTCCACCTATACCAAACTTAAGGGTTTTTTTCTATTCATGGTTTTAATTAGTGATATTAAATGCCAACACTTAAAAAGAGTCAAAACAAAACTAAAATTTCCTTTTAAGAACTGACATCTTTGAGATGTTTGGGATCAATTTCTTACTGACTCTTGAGAAAATCTTACAACTATATAAATTTACTCATGAAGCATTCTCATATACACCAACCCAGAATGCCCAGAGATCAACATTAACCTCTGCGCTGCCATCCCCCACATCATAAATCTTCTTTGAGACTTTTTGAGAACAAGTGTGGATGTCAAGCCTTGGCATCTGAATATTTCAATTCAGGAAATCATGCAGATGCAACAGTACTTCCATCCAGGCTACAAAGCTAGTCATTTCTCTCATTTCTTTCTAATACCAGGACAGCATGAGCATGTACTATGTTTAGCTGCCATGACTCTTTCTGTTTTCTAAGCAGGAACAACTGCCATTTTTCCTATCCATGCCAACCTTTGTCTATCACTCCCTCAATGGTTGTCAAGAGAATAAGCCTTGTATTTTACATGGTGACTCTGAGGTTCTTTTTATGACCCGGACTCCGATCATGGTTTCTTCACAGGAGAGAGTATCACAAGGAGGAAAGTATATCACAAGGAGACTATGATGCTCTGAGTACCAAGTCTGAGGGTATAAGATGCCAACTTACCCTTAACCTTTGATCATAACCTTTGTCAGCTGATTGTGTTGGTATCTGCCAGATCTTTACATCAAGATCATCATCCCTGGCCCTTGCAATTGATAATTGTATTATCAGAACTAATATAATACTGTCAGCATCTCACTCCTGAACCCTCACCCTTTGTTAGCTTCACTAATAATTCTTAACCACTGAGATATTATGTGGAGATAGATACTCACGCCCATCACGGCCTTTGTTTACTGGCTGGCATTTAGTGGAAGGAAGCTATATTTATCTACTTATTCACTACTTATGAATCCCTATTTCATTCAATGGGTTATAGTCATCAATCATCTATTCCTTTTGTGTGTTTGGTGTATGTGTATATGTGTTCATGTGTGCATGTGTATTTGTGTGAGTGGTTGTATGGTGTACATGTGTTTATGTGTGTATGGAGTTGGAGGTTGATATCAGGTGTCTTCTTCAATTGCTCTCCACCTTATAGTTTGAGACAAAGTCTCTTGTTAAAACTAGAGCTCGCCAATTAAGTGGAACTCCCTGGCTATGAGCCCCAGCGACCAGCTGGTTCTATCCCCAGCACTGGGATTATAGACATACTCTGCTGTGCCTGCTTTCTGTGGCACTGTGGATCTGAGTTCATGTTTTGAGTACTTTTTACTTACTGGTATAAGATGCTCCAAGTGCACATATGCTCTGTATTTTGGCCTAGTTCTTAGAGTAGCCCCTTCTTCAAGGGATCTTGATTCTTTTGATAGGCACAACATTTAAGCATCATGACTGGCCAATTGGTCTTTTGAGGAGGGGATACACTGCCTTTAGACACTTGTGGTAACCAAAGAGCTTGAAAAAAAATCTATGTATATGCACAATAAATTCATACTCTGTATATAACATATGCAACAAATTCACTGTATATTATACATTCAACAGTCAGATTTCAATCCGATACCTTGGATTACTTTTTGCCTCTTGTCTAGGATTGTCAGTATTTTATCAAACAGTAACAAGTGTGGCCTTTATTATTGACAATGATTTTCTTATACAGTTAATGAGTATATTTATTCGCCCAGTCTAACTCATCTTCCAAGCACAGTATCTGCTATCTGAGGGTGGCTCTGGTGTTGCCTGGTGTTGTGTAGATGGAAGATACTGACAGCAACAGCAAGAAAAGCTACACATAATACAAAAATACTTAAGACACTGAACAATGTACTGCAGAATTATCTACTTATTGATATTGATACAATGAATAATGGATCTTTGAAAAAATCTGAGAGGAAATAAAAATTCTTACAGTCAAATGACAGCACACTATATCATTTCTTGGTACACAGCCAGGGCAGCCCTAAAAGGAAAGTTTTATACGTAGGGTCTTATATTTAAAAGAGAGAGAGAGAGAGAGAGAGAGAGAGAGAGAGAGAGAGAGATCAAATATCCTAATGATGTACTCAAAATTCTAGAAGAATAAGAAGCCAATCCCAAACCCAGCAGATGGCAAGAAAGAGTAAAGATTGAAAGAAATAAATTAGAGATTAAAAGAACATGCAAAAATGAAAGATGTCAGTCCTTCCAAAAGTCCTACAAAAACACTTAGCTAAACTGACAAAAAGAGGCAAAAGACCTACATTAAGGCTACCTATAACAAGCCTCTAATCAATGCTATATGAAAGGAAAAATTACTGATACTATCTCCCCTGAAAACAGGAAGGCACACTTTCGCTCTTATTCTGTGTAGTGCCATGTCTCAGCTACAAGACCAGATGAAAAGAAAATATACAAGATCAAAAATAAGAAAGCGATACGTTAAACTAGCCCTATCTATACTTAAAAGATCCTTCAGAATCAACTAGGAAACTTTTAGATCTAAGACACATTTTAAGTAAAGTGTTAGGACACAAAATCAGTAATCACTAGCCTTCATATATATGAACATGAATACCCAACTAAGGAAATTAGAAATATCCTATTCATAATAGCTCCAAAAAGGAGCTACAAATAAAACTAATTAAGGAAATGAAAGACCTTTACACTGAAAAATTCAAAATGCTGGGGAAAAAAATGAAAGAAAAAATACCAGATGTGGTGATTTGAACAGGTATGGCCCCCATAGACTCATGTGTTTGAATGCATGGCCCATAGGTTTGGCACTAGTAGGAGGTTTAGCCTTGTTGGAGGAAGTATATCACTGAGGAGGCAGGCTTTGAGGTCTCCTATGCTCAAGCTACACCCAGAGTGGCTCACAGTCCTCTTCTGCTGCCTGTAGATCAGGATGTATAACTCTTAGCTCCTTCTCCTGAACAGCAATCACTGTAGAATGGAGCCAGCCTGAAGCTGGAAGACAAGCTGTGTGAGCTAACAGTGGCAGAGCTCCAGGAATGGAGGGAGCCCTTCAGAGGAGCTCAGAGGACTGGGAAGGAGTCCTGAAACTTTTTATACTGTTACACTTTGGGGTTTCTCTAGTCTGACTATGACTGTGTCCTGGTTCTTCCCTTTTTAATTAAGAAAGCACATAACTTATTTTAGATTTCATAGGACTCTACAGTTGAAAGACTTGGAGTATTTTATACTTGGATATTTTAGAGAAACTTTGGGTATTTTATAGAAGTTTTGAAAACTGGAAAAGACTTTGGATATTTTAAAGAGACTGAATTTTTAAAGTGTTTGAATTTTGAAAGGCTGTGGCACTTTTGAAAAGTTGAGATGTTTTACATTGTAATACTCATGTTATACTGTCTTGAATACAAATGAAATAAAAAGATTCTAGTTGAATGTCATGTGTTAGTATGCTAATCTCACAAAAGGTCAACTGTACTGGCTAGTTTTATATCAACTTGACACAAACTAGAGTCATTTTGGAAAGTAGAATCTGAGCTGAGAAAATACTTCCACCAGACTGGCCTATAGGCATGCATGTGACGCATTATCTTGATTGATGATTGATGTGGGTGGGCCCAGCTCACTATATGTGGTTGTGCCTCTGGACCAGTTGGTGGTCCTAGATGCTATAAGGAAGCAGGCTGAAGCTGGGCGTGGTGGTGCACACCTTTAATCCCAGCACTCAGGAGGCAAAGGCAGGCAGATTTCTGAGTTCGAGGCCAGCCTGGTATACAGAGTGAGTTCCAGGACAGCCGGGGCTACACAGAGAAACCCTATCTTGAAAATCCAAAACAAAGAAAAAAACAACAACAACAACAAAAGGAAGCAGGCTGAGCAAGTTTTGAGGCGCACACTATCACTTAGCACTCTTTCATGGCTTCTGCTTCAGTTCCTGCCTTAAGTTCCTGCTCTGACTTCCACAGTGATAGACTGTGACTTGAACATATAATAGGAAATAAGCCATTTCCTTATTAGGCTGCTTTGGGTCATGTTCTTATATCACTGGAAAAAGAAAACCTAACTAAGACAACCAAGAGTAGCCAAAGTAATCGGCAATAGAAAGAGCATAACTGGGTGCAGTTTGATACAGACAGCCTTATACGGATATATGGAAAGGCAAACCAATGGGACAGAATAGAGGGCCTGGAAATAAAACAGCAATGCTATGGACACCTCTTGTTTTGACAAAGGGGCCTGATATTCAGAATGTATAAAGAACTATAAAAATTAAATCATGATGTCCCTCACAAAACAAAACAAAAACTCCCGAACTCCTGCCTATCAACAAATAGGCTAGTAAATTCAACAGTTCTCAAAAGAAAAAACACAAATGGCCAGTAAATATTTTTGAAATGCTCAAAATCTCTAGTTATCAGGGGAAGCAATTTAGAACTACTCTGGGAGACCATCTCCCTCTGGTCAGATGGCTATCATCAAGCAATCTGACAAATACCATGGGGAGGCGCCAACAAAAGAGGGCCCTGCCCACTCTGATGGAATGCAACCCAATGCAGACACAATGGACTTCAGTGTGGAGGATCCTCAAAAAATTAAAATATAATTACTGAATGGCTCAGTTATACTACTCCCAGGCATATCCTAGCACAGAATTCTTACATATCTATATTTATTGTTATTCTATTCATAATAGTAGGGAGACAGAACTATCCTAGAAATCCACTAACAGACAAATGGATAAAGGGAAAGCAGTTCATATACACCATGGAGAATTACTCAGGTGTAAAAAAAAAAAAAAAGTGAAATCATGGAATTAGAAGGAAAATGGATAGATAGACTTAGAAAGTATAATATTAAGTGAGGTGACTCAAACTCAAAAAGAAGAAAATCATGTTGTATCTCATATTTGAATCCTGGATTGTAATGTATGTGTATATAAACATGTGATGTGGTGTGTGTGTGTGTGTGTGTGTGTGTGTGTGTGTGTGTGTGTGTTTGTGTGAATATGGGTTGGGTCAGGCTCAACAAACATAAAGGAGACTAAAAGAGGGTAAACATTAGTAATAAGGTTGAGGGTGGGTACCAGGGCACACCAGTCATGAATGGGGCAATGGGACTGGGTGGGAGCTGCATGGGAGGATCAGGGTTGCAGAAAAAGGGAGGAGATGAGAGGGATGGAGTTTACTAAACAGACCTTGTTAAAAATTACTTAAGCTATCTAATACTTTGTATGCTGATTTAAATATAAAGTTTAAAAGGATAAAATAGGTTGCCAATGGTTTAGTCACTGATCAATGACCTCATTAAGAATGGTGCTCGTATCTATAAACCTCAACAGATATCTGATCAAGTGGGTTTTCCTAAATCAGATTTTGTATATATTATTATATTTTTAACTAAACATGTTACAACTCATTCTTAAAATATATCTAAGAAAACAAAAGATAATGTTACTTTTGAAGCACACATACTTTATCATGACTTGATCTGGGCAAGCTATGTTGTATCCACAGTGTAAGCTTTTAGTTGGAAGAGAATGTACTTTTTTTCCTAAACATACTGAACTTTTGCCTTCTGCCTTACAAGGGGAGAAATGGTTGGAATAAACATGTGTTCCAATGTAAACTAAAATTAAAAATCATAACAAAATAATATTTTTAATGTGGTCTTGTTATATCAATGGTCAAAGAAGCCACTCTGCCCTCTGCCCTTAGCCATCCCCTGCCACTGAGTAGGAGGCTGTGTGTTCTCCTCAGTAAGAGGGCGTGCTCTGAAGGGTATGTGGACTGAGATGTAAGCAGCTTGGTTCATGGAGAAATTTCAATCTGTAAGTAAATGTCTACATGTTCCCTTTGCACATCCAGATCTCACTATGCAACCCTGGCTGACCTTGAACCCATGGTCATCCTCTTGAATCTTCCTCTAAAGAGCTGGGATTACAACTGTTTAAACAGCTAGCGCTCACGCGTGCTCTCCCTCCCTCCCTCAAATGTCAGCTGATTTTTACTTATCTGAAAAGTCATTAGTCTTTTTAGGATTAACTTATACTTAGTGTCTATTTTATCTGTCTTCTTCCCATTACAGGAATGGCACACTAAATATTTTAAAGGGTTAATCTTATTCAAAGTATAAAATTTTATGTTTCTCTATGTATAGTTAGTGCTTTCTCTAATCACAAGTGAATACCTGCTTAATGTAAAGTGCAGAAACAGTGAAAATTTCAAATAGCAAAATGACTCATAATCCTACCTCTCAGAAATCCAGTCTCTGGTCCATCATCTCCTTCTTAGACTATGACCATGTTCTGAGAAGCAGCTCACACGCTGACATGGCGGCCATGCTGCACTGACATGTTTCTGTGCCTTCTCCCTTACATTTCTTAACAAACCCGCAGCAGCACTCCGGTAGATTGTAATCCACAATGTCTTTTAATATTTGTAAATGATTTTACTATTTATTGAGACTTAACCCAGTATCTTGTCTGTGTGTACACTCACAGTGTCTGTGCATACACTGTCATGTGTGTGAGCTGACATATGTTAATGCCTATGTGAGTATGTACTGTGCACACAGTCACTATGTGACTCTGTGCACAGTACAAAGGTTATCCTTGAGTTCTTCTAATGCTGACCTCTCTGCCCTTGTGACTTATTTCAATCTGAACACAATGTGCAATGTCAAGGATCTCCTGTCTCCAGTTTGTGTAAACAATTCTTGCCATTTATTTTCTACCTTGTCAATAAAAAGAGGTAGGGAAGTTCAGATCTGCCATGAAGAGGAGGGAGGAGGGAGTTCTTGACAGTTCAACAGAAACATGAAAGCCCTAAATGCAAGTGTTATGGGATTCTTGGCTGGGGGTAGCCAGATTAGTTTAGGGGACTAATATAAATCAACTGACTGCCCAGAAACTGAGGGGAAGCTTGAAAATAAATCTTGGGTGCTCTGTGCTGTTGGTATTGGGAACTAGCCAAGATAAGGAACATAGCCACCATGTTAATTTACTATAGACATTTATATTAAAAACATTCACACACACACACACACACACACACACACACACACACACACACACACATATATATATATATATATATATATATATATATATATATATACATGGAGAAAGAGAGAGAGAGAGAGAGAGAGAGAGAGAGAGAGAGAACGAACACAGAGGTTGATAGTGTATCTTTAATTGTTCTGCATTTTATTTACTGAGGCAAGGTCTGGTCAACTGGATTGAAGTAGTCTAGCCCAGCCAGCTGGCTTTGAAGATTCTTTTATCTCTAACCCCAGTGTCAGGTCTACAGGCAGTAATCCTGACCACCAGTTAAATCCATCATTTATATGGGTTTTGGGAATTCAAACTAATGCTTGTCCCATAGTATCTTATATATGACATTGAAATCACATAAAATGAATATAATTCCAATAATTACACCATGTTCTCATCATTACTATAGAATAAAGGCATTTTAATATTATCTATTAGAATCTCACAGTTTCCTAATACAGATTTTTAGGACTCCCTTAGATTTATGCAATAAACAAATCTAGGAATGGAAGATTTGAAACAGCATGAAGACTCCAACAGAAGGTATAATATTTTATTCATAAAAACTAAAATGAAAAGGCTCAGACTCCTATGTAAGTATAACTGTTGATACATACACGTTCATCTACAGAAAAAATAAGACTTCCATATGTTGGCACTTTCTGTCCTGTTTCATGGCATGTTCTCTGATCCACACATACAATTTGGAAGCTACAAAAGCTCCAGCTGCTAACACGAGAACTGCTGGGCACTGAGTCATTCTGAACAAGCCAGTGCTGGTGTCTCCTAAAGTTTCCTTCTGCTCTGGAGGTGAGCCTGGTGCTGGCACCCAGACACAGAGAATACCAGCAAACCGGGACACTTCAAAAGACAGCATCATTTCTTTCCTTTCCTTTCTTTTCCTTTCTTTCTTTCTCTTTTCCTTTCTTTCCTTCCTTCTTCCTTTGTCCATTCTTCTATCCTCCTCTTCTTTCTTCCTCTTCCTCTTCTTCCTCTTATCCCTGACTTTGGTTATTTCAGATAAGGTCTCTCTACATAGCTCTGGTTATCATGGAACTCTCTGGTTGCCATGGAACTTCCTCGGCAGACCAGACTGTCCTCATACCTCCCTCTAGACATCTGCCTGCCTCTACCTCCCAAGTGTTGGCATTAAAGGCATGTGCCATGATGCCCAGCTCATTATGATTTCTAAGACTGTGGATGAGAGAACCAAAATTCTATTGGTATGAGTGCCATAATAACTTACAACTTTCTTTTTCCATTTTTGATAGTGAAAAAAAAAGTATGAATCAAAAGAAAAGAATTGAAAAGTGAGTTTAAAATAATTTTACTTTGTTTTAAGATAAAACTGAACTATGATGGAGCAAATGACACACTGCTCATCATTCTTCTGGTACTACAGAATGCATCCCACCCACATCCTAAAACTAAACTGTAACAATGTGCTTTATTCTTTTTAGTAAATAAGAACTTACAATGTTGATTAAAAACCAAATGAGAATAAACACTTAGAAACTGAAACTCTTGAAATAAAAATTGTAAGATTTACTGTTAAATATTTAGACTTACCTCTTCAAGAAGTATCTAATCACATATCTGACATGCTATCATTAACAAGGCACAATGTATATGAATTTTAAACCCCGTGAAAATAAACCAAAGTATGCTCTTGGAAATTTCACTGAGAGGATGTTCAGCATTTACTGAAATTAGCTCCACAAGTCAGCCAATCATTTTCTGGAAATAGATAGTAAATATTGCAAGGTTGCAAGCCACATACAATATGATTCCTCAAATATATAAATGTGTGTAAATAGTCACAGATAAAGCATGAGGTTACATGTGTTTCCCTGTTCCAACAAAACTTAGCAAAAAAGTCAGCACAAAGTCTGGCTAAGCAGCAACCTTCAAGGAGACTATACATTACCAGAAATAGCAGTTAGTGGGGACAACACAGGAAGGTAGATTTCATACAAAAAGAAACACTTCTGATATTTGCAAGGTCTTTTAAAAATGTTAAGTAGCACATAAATCTTACCTGATTAGGTATCCTCAATGGGGGCCTTGGGCCTCCAGGGTACCGAGGTGACATAAAAGGCTATTAAAGACAAACAAAACAAAAATCAGAACATCAGAACAATAGAAAACACAAATCTAAAAAACAAACTACTTGAAAAATGTAAATAAATACAATTTATAATCAATTCATTTTCCTGTTTCCAGAAGAACAAAAGCTTCCAAGAAAATTGCCATCCTGCTTTTTATTTTGGAGAATATCTGAGAAATTTTCACAGGAAATGTGAAAACATTGAAGATGATTAACCACAGCTAAAATGATGATCTAATTGGCAACAATAGGATGAAGAAATGTAAGTCAGTCCTCATAGCTCTCAGGTTTGGTGGTTATTGCATTACACATGATAGGTTCTGAGTGTGTACTTTTTAATAAAGTATAAATATCATTAGTTTTCAATAAAATTAAAATTTTCAAATTTCACCCCTCTACTGCTATTCTACACAAGACTACCAAGAACTTTGTTTTCTATGGGTTGGTCTTTTTCCATTATGAGTTTGTTATATGATTACTTATAAACTTTAAAAGTAAAACTTTCCATATTTTGATTGTAGTATATTCTGAAGTATATATACTTTTAATCAAAAGGAAAATGGTCTTCTTTTAAAGTTCAGGTTAGTTTCTGTTGTTGGACGAGTCAAAGACTCTGTTAAGCAGGGCTAAATCTTTAGTAGGAAATTGAGTATCTAACAGGTATCTTTGTGGCCAGTGCCTATGGAGATGAGTGTCCAAACTTGTCTACTTAGACTCAGGTTGCTTATTTCTAAAGTGCTATGAAATTATTCAAAACTTTTATTTTACTACTATTATTATTTATTAACAATTAGCAGAATAATAATTTTGCTTACTTATATATTAATACTTAAATAAGATTTTCACATATAAAATAAGAAAGTACTTATTTCTAATGGGCTTCATATTAATTAAAATATTAAGAAGTTTAATATATACTGAGAATCAGTTTAATACATGGCAAGTAGATTAAAAGGTTTATATAGCCAGCTTATAACATTTTACATACGTGAACCCTACATTTATGTCTTTTATAAATAAAACATTTGGTTTGCAGCAAAACATCTCAGGAATCCCGTCATGCAGGCTTGTTTCCATAGGGTCTGCTGCAGTCTAAGGAGCTAACAAAACCAAGTTTATACTGAAGAGGCAGCTTGCTTCACTCTCTGTGTCACTGGGCTCCCAGGGGACCATTTTATTGGGCAGACATGGCAGACTGTTGAAGTAACAGAGTTACCTCCAGCTGCTGAAACTTAAGTGGACTTTTCCTATGTTAACAAAGTTGATTACAAAACACTTAGATTTCCCAGAGTGAGCAGAGCCAGCTTTCCTCTCCTCTCAGTGGAGAAGCTGCTCTAAGATGAAGTGGCAAGTAAGCCACATGTTACAGCCAGCTACATGCCTAGGCCAACTTCAGGCTCTGCTCTTTTCTTTCTCTTAAATCATCCAATTTTACTTACATAATTACAATTTTAAATTCTGGACTCAATTTAGGTACAGTATCTGTATTAGCTAGTTCTGTGTCAACTTGACACAGCTGGAGTTATCACAGAGGAAGGAGTTTCAGTTGGCTTCCATGAGATCAAGCTGTGGGGTGTTTTCTCAATTAGTGATCAAGGGGGAAAGGCCCCTTGTGGGTGGGACCATCTCTGGGCTGGCAGTCTTGGGTTCTATAACAGAGCAGGCTGAGCAAGCCAGGGGAAGCGAGCCAGTAAAGAACATCCCTCCATGGCCTCTGCATCAGTTCCTGCCTTCTGACCTGCTTGAGTTCCAGTCCTGACTTCCTTCAGTGATGAACAGCAATGTGGAAGTGTAAGCCGAATAAACCCTTTCCTCCCCAACTTGCTTCTTGGTCATGATGTTTGTGCAGGAATAGAAACCCTGACTAAGACAGTATCTAAATTTGATAATTAGATGCTGTATTATTGGTTTTATAATAGTTGTCTTTCTTCACAGAGTTGTTTCATGATATATTCACAGATTCAATGAATAATATCAACATATATAATATAATATATATAATATAATATTTCTTTTGAAATAAATACAAAGAAATAAAAGTAGCTTACTAGTAATTCCTACCTATGATAAAATCACTTGGAAATGGAGTACAGGCCCCAAATGTGAAAAGTCTCGCTAAACACCAAATCCTGGCACAAATAACTATTAGATGCCTTTGGAAACAGACTACTGAAGACTGGTATGTTCACCTAATATGAAAAGAAGCTACATTGTTAACCTCATAGATTATCTGATCTCTGAAAGACTAAATGTGAACCTCTGAATTTGGATGAGATTATCTCATTTTCTACCTAGTTTGCAGAAGTCATCTGAGGCTGTATGTGGTGGCTAGGGACGGACAAGTCCCTGTAAAATAATGTTGGGTGAGACAGATTCTGGTTTAGACAGTTTATTTCATCATATGCCTTTCTCCAAAACAATTCACTTTTGTGTTTTGGTGGAGGGAGGGAGGAAGGAAGGGAGGGAGGGAGGAAGGAAGGAAGGGAGGAAGGGAAGAAGGGAGGGAGGGAGGGAGGGGGGAAGGGAGGGAGGGAAGATTGATGGAAGAAGTCACATAGCTAAATATTTCTACAGAACACACATGACAGGAAAATCTAGCTCATTTAGATTATTTAAAATATTTTTATCTAAGTTATAAAGAATGTTTTAGCAAAAGTATTCTTTAAAATATTAGTCCTGGCATTCTAAATATTTAGGCAAAACCTAACTATAACATAGCTAGACAGCCACCTAAGTCTTAAATGTCTAAAGAGTTAATTTATGTAAACACAACACTGCAATATCAGACTGTTTGCACTGGATCAAATGTACTTCACTAACTAGCAAGTCAATTTTAATTATGCTATGGTAAAATACTGATCTTGGCCAGAGATTATCTACCGATAATATTAATTACATGTTATAATAGACATGTTGGTTCTCTGAATTTATAACTTAGGACAACCATGTTCTTCAAAGACTCCTTAGCTCTGAAAATAAGCTTATTCTTTATTCTGAGGCAGTTTTTTTGTTTCATTTTGGTTTTTTGATTTAAGTAGGACATCAAATCCCTGGGAAAAGTTATTTATAATGTATATGGAAAATCTGTGTGTGAGTCGAAGCCTGGCTGTTGGCTGCTGTAGCGTCACTGATTAGTAGGACGGCCTTGAGCTGTAAGCTCTGGGGGCTAAAGTTTTCTTAACCTTAAAATGAAGAAGTTGGACTAGATTATGTTTAATATCCTTTACAAAACAAGGGATTCATGATTCTGAAGTAAGTCCTTTCTATTTTGCCTTTAAATAAAAAACTTGGTATGGTATATAGCTATAGACATCTGAAGTGTGTGCGGTGGGGGGGGGCTACAGAAAAAAGCATGCTTGCAGACTCAAGCCATCCTCATCAAGGAGTTGGAGAAAATTACCATGTTTTGTAGAGAAAAGGAATGAGGCCTTAGAGGTCAGTTGGGGAGAGAAGAGCACTTCTAATCTAAGGGTGCAGCAAGTAGAATCCCTCATTTGACAAGCAATTTCTGAGCATTCACAAGGGCTCAGGTTCTAGGTGGTCGGATCTGTCAGTGAACAAAGCAGATAAGAGATCAATTCTGCCGGGCAGTGGTGGCACACGCCTTTAATCCCAGCACTTGGGAGGGAGGCAGGAGGATTTCTGAGTTCGAGACCAGCCTGGTCTACAGAGTGAGTTCCAGGACAGCCAGGGCTATACAGAGAAACCCTGTCTCGAAAATAAAATTAACACCCCTCGCCCCCAAAAAAGATCAATTCTCTCTCCTTGGAATTCATCAAAGCTCACAACCTTATTATTAAACTGAGAAATAATTTTCCATAGAATGTTCTGTGCATCAGTCCTCTTTGGAACAAATAGAATGTTCTCTTTACCAAATGTCAAGTATCAATGAAAGCTCCAAAAACAAAACAACCAAAAAAACAAAAATAAACAAACAAAAAGCCCACCCTTTAATCTGTACCTTTCCTGAAAGCCGTTTGTGTCACCCCTACTGAATCAAATGCACAGTCCTCAGTGACTGACAATCTAGACGATGATTTTTCAAGTTTCCGACTGAGCAACACACGTGGGATGAGGTTCTTGAGCCCAGGACAGTTTGGCCTGCATCCTACAGGGAAGCTATTCTCATAAGCAAAATTCTCTTAGCCTATTCCTACTATTAACATGTGCTTTGGGTCTTTGTGTCTCTACAGAATTCCCATAATGAAACCAAATCACCAGTATAAAGCTATGTGAAGATGGGGCTGTAGGGAATCTTTCTGGTGGGCAGAGCTTTCCTGAATAGTTTGCTGTCGTTTTTTGGAGGGAGGGGGGTTCGAGACAGGGTTTCTCTGTTCCTGGCTGTCCTGGAACTCACTCTGTAGACCAGGCTGGCCTCAAACTCAGAAATCTGCCTGCCTCTGCCTCCGGAGTGTTGGGATTAAAGGTGTGCGCCACCACGCCCGGCCAGTTTGCTGTCTTTAAAAAGAGGCACAAAGGGTTGACTGTTTTCCCTCCCACTTGTGAAGGGGCAAATGACTGATCACTGAGGAGAGAACTGAACACAAGGCTGCTTGGAGTTTTGCTTGTTTGATGTTTGGAGATAGGGTCTCTATAGCTCAGATTAGCCTCAAGGTTGCTATGGAGCTAAAGATGACTGAATTTAGGATCCCAGGCCTCCCCCTCCTGGGAGCTGGGGTTTTAGGTGTCTGCCACTCTGCCAGGCTAATTGTGTGCTAATAGATAGAACGTACTTCATATATACCACAGAAACACTCCACTAAGTGACTATCTTAAGCCCAACACCTTGAGTTTTGACTCTTCTTGGCTTCAGAACTCCGAGGAGTAAGTATGTTGCTTAAATCACCTAATCTAGTGCTATCATTATATTAGACCAGACTGACTAAACCTGAAGGAAATGGGTTAATGGAAAGAAGGAAGAACACAAATACATAGGGTAAAAAAAAAATCAGTAAGTGTGTGAAGACAAAATGGCACCTGACAATGCCTGGCAGGAGCATACACTCACTGCCGCCAAGGGTCTTCCAAAGAGTATACATATGTCATGCAGAACCATAATGGGTTTAAGAATAAAGGTCATTAAGTTTAAATAGATTATTATTTCATATTCTACCAAGAATTATTTAGAAATTTTAAACTGCTTTTCTAAAAGGAAGATTACCATTTATTTCTTATCCTTTCTGATACATTATAATAAAACATGACCTATAAAATCTTTTTTAATATACTTTTTTGAGACATTTTAAAGCAGAAAGCGTCACTTCTTAAAATTCATTAAGTCAACCTTTTTTTGTAAAAGGAAAGCAAAGATGAAACTTCTGAACTGCCCTTCTAGTTTTCCCAACCCTGGCTCTGCCCTTTCTGAGGAGTGTAGACTAGATGGAGTCATCTATCAACCAGCCACACACTGCTTGAGTCAGCATCTCCTCATGGCCCCAGGAACTGTGTGAACATTCACTTCTTTCCCCCAGCCATCACTTAAACAGAAAAGCTGAAAAGGCTGGGGGTATCTCCAGAAAGTAAGTTAATTTACATATAAAGACAAATTAGCATACAGTCTTGATTCACCAGACTAAAAGAAATGCAAGGAAAAAGCAAAACCAAAACCAAAACCCAATTTAACAAGCTCTTCCTCTTTTTCCTTAGACACTCTGAGTAGAGTTTTTATAATACATGTAGCCTGGGCATGTTTAACTCTGTATTTAAGATAAATACTGACATGAACAGAACACAGGTGGAGTGTAGTAAAAGGACATGGGTTGATTAGAAGAGTGTTATCATCCTAATAAAACTGCTCCTTAAAACATGGTAACTTATGACATTCGGGAAAGAAAAGCAGGCAGGCAGTGCCTCCTGGGAAGGAGGCACAGAAACAAAGCAGCAAATGGAATGTGTGGTTGAGTCAGTAGCTGAGGTAGCTGAGCAGTGAACAGCCCTGAGGGAAGGAAGGCTGAGAACTAACTGGAGATGGAACAGAGCTTGGCTGCTTGGTATAAAATCTCACGTCTCTTGTTAAAAATAAGTAGTACCTACTAATACTGTAAAGAGTGGCCCACTAAGACTCAACATTTCAGTACTGATACTAAGTATTCTGTCTTCTTAAAATATAATGTCTTCAGCATAAAAGATACATAAGAAAAAGGTTAACTTTTAAAATTGTAGTTTATATACCACAGCATTTAGATAAAAAAAGATGCAAATGAAAAATGCTCTGGAAAAATATGGATTGTTTTCAATAGTTTTACTAATCATGATACGATTAAGTGTCTATATGTCTTAGACCTGAGGAGCTACTGCTTAATCTAGTTTTAATCTTTTCTCAATTTAAATTTAGTTTGGTCAATGTAATGTATTAAGAGTCCAGCATATTAGTCTAGAATCTATAAAACATACTTTTAGAAAATGAAGAATATATCAGGATATAGTTAAAGTTTTAGCAATGAATCTTAAAATATATTCACTACAAGGTTTAACCAAAGGACAATATTCTTTTAAAAACAAAAAAACTATTTATCTATTTTACAAATTAAATTATCTGTATATGATCCTTTCTATGTAGATTTCTATTCTATATTTTCCTTATAAGTAAGTTTGTAAAATTAAACTTAAATATATTAACTCTTTTAAAATTATATGCTACCAATAAAAATATTACTAAGGAACATTTCTTTGAAAATCTTTAGTGGAGCGTGACAGTTTATCTTAGTCATACTTTATATGCAGATGTTTGCATACTTTTATAATTCCATGTAATGCTTGAGTTTTCTATAGAAAAGTAATGATGCATAAGTTATATAAAAATAAATCTAAAGATCTCTTCCAATTTCCTCATCTTATTTGTTTAGTTTCTTTTCTGTTTTTCATGAACATCTCCATCAGACACCACTGACACTCCAGTGAATAAGACACTCTTGATTAACACATTTTAATTCCAACTAGTACTAAACTAATTTAGCTCACAAATAACATACTTGTGCTGGCATATTCTGCTGATCAGCGTAAGGATGTAGTTTATCTCTATGCATCCTAGACAGTCTATCCTCATCAACACTTAATTAAAATAACTGTAAAGTAATAACAAATCTAGTTTCTTTGATGTGTTTTTGGCAAGCTAATCCCATACAGCAGTTATAAGCAGGGTGATTATTTATGGATTTATCCTAAACATCAAGATTGGTCACTTACATTATGGTCCTTTTCAAGAAGATGAGAGTACTTCTTAAGCTTTTGTTACCATACAATCATTGCATATAGGTGTGCCCCACAGGCTCATGGACTGTGGATCAGGACTGTGCTGTCCTCATATACATATCACACACATATATGATTGAACAACATTCATTAAAATTAATTATTCAATTAAGTCGATTTATATCAATGAGTATACACATATACACACACACTTATTTTTGGTGTGTGGTAGTAAGGTTAACAACAGACCAATTGCCTTTACTACATATCTGATTATGAAAATAAATAATTGAAATGTATAGTAAAAGATAGAGTATGAGGGTGCTCATTTTCTCTTATATGTGGATGTTAGCTTTTAAGCTTTAGATAGATGTTTCAATATGAATAACAACAGAGGTTAGGTAGCTAATAAGGGAGCATGGGAGAGGAGAAGATCTTCCTGGAAAGGGGAAATAGTACAGTGTTATAAAGAGACAAAGGAGAAACTCCAATAGAACTAAACAGAGAATTCACAACAGAAGAATCTCAAATGGCTGAGAAGCACTTAAAGAAATGTTCAAAGTTCTCAGTCATCAGGGAAATGCAAATATAAACAACCCTGAGATTCCACCTTGTACCAATAGCCTTACATCCAACCACTGGATTGAAGTTGGGGACCCCTATGGTTGAATTAGGGGAAAAAGTGAAGAAGCTGAAGAGGAAGGTAACTCCATAGAAGATCAGCAGTTTTAACTAACCCAGACCCTAGGGAGCTCTCAGAGACTGAGCCACCAACCTGGCAGCATACACGGGCTGGTCCACGGCCCCTTGGATCAGGTCAGCCTGATCTGGTCTCAGTGGGAGAAGGTGCACTTAGCTAGACACTTGAGGCCCCAGGGAAGGGGGAGGTCTAGTTAGGGGGGCACCCTCTAGGAGGCAAGGGGGGGGGAAGAATAGCATGAGAAACTGTGGGCGGGAAGACCTTGGGGAGGGGCAACAACTGGAATGTAAATTAAATAATTAATAAAAAAAATTTTTTTAAGTTTTTACCGTTTAAAAAAGCTAAGATTCAAACAATACTTTTACTTTTTCCTTAAAGAATACAAATCCATTACTTTTTTGCATTGTATGATTTACTTATATTTTCATGTAAAGTTGCTACAAAAATAACTTAAAATGCTGTATTTTGTTCTTATCTTTCTGGTATATTGATATTCTTGTGGCATTCAATTGATTTAGCAATAGTCCTTTGAAATGTCCATGCAGAAAAATTAATGTATTTGTTAAGAAATCGGCCCTGATAGATATTGGGGGTGGAGTGCTTGCTTAGCAGGCCTGAGGCTGTGGGCTCCACTCCCAGAAGCATACATGAAACAAAACTAAATTATACTAATATAAATATAAATTATATTACCTTATAAAATAAATATAACCCGTATTTATGTGTCAATTTTTTAAAGTAATAAAGATTTTAACATGTACGTTAATGAATTAAACTAGTTTAACTCCTATATTAGATGCTGGGAAGTTGAGAAATGAAAGAGAGAGAGGGAGATTGAACTTGCCAGAGGAGTTCTATGGTAGCTGCGGCAAGAGGCAAGTGCAGGCGCGAGCAGCCTATCTGACCCTCCCTTGAAAAGAAAAGGAGACCAAGGCTCGGAGCACAACAGTTCTGCCATCAGCCCTTTTGACCAGTGTTTTTCTAATCATAGAATAAGATTCATCATTAAAAAAAACGAAACTAGCCAAGCATGGTGGCGCACGCCTTTAATCCCAGCACTCGGGAGGCAGAGGCAGGCGGATTTCTGAGTTCGAGGCCAGCCTGTTCTACAGAGTGAGTTCCAGGACAGCCAGGGCTATACAGAGAAACCCTGTCTCGACCCCCCCCCCAAAGAAACTAAACAACCACCAGCATAAAATAGGAGTTCCACCCCATCGATGTTGATCCCTTGACTTTCAGGAGTAACAAGAAGTGGTAGGACAAGTGCCCTGGTCTCAGACAGCCCGTCTAACTGCTAAGTGCTCCCCAGTAAACAACTGGAGTTCCAACAGACATTGTCCTTCTATCCCACTGCAAGGCAGAAGCAGACACCCAACAGATCCTCTTCTGCTCCCTGTCCATCCAGAAAATGCTACGGGGCTTTTAGTTTTCTGAATTGTAGGTTTTAAAGCCTCCTTAGTCATTCAAGCTGAGAAGTTTAAATTCACTCTGTGGCTGAGACCAGAAACTATCACCAGGACTGTAGGACAGCAGTCGTGAGAAGTCGGCTGCCAGCTGCCTGGCACCTCTGCATTTCAGGTGTTTTATCTTTGCAATAGAGAAGGGCTTGCTCCAATTGCAACGCTAAGGCCTTTTCTTCTTTAACATTCAAAATTACATTTCTAGAACACTTATGTTTTATTTTTACCGTTTGTGTTTTGATAATTAAGCAGTATTCTCTGCCTTCCACTATACAATTTTAGTGATTTTCACTGTGGGAAATACTATTTCTACTATTTGAATTTTTAACACTCACATACTCTCTCTCGTCTCTCTTGTATACAATTTAAATATTATATTTTAATGTTAATTACACATAGGTATTTCCAATTAATAATTAGTATTTCTAGTACCCTACTCAATAAAACTGTGAAACGATACAGTAACTAAACTTCTGGTCCATTAAAATTTAAGATAACATGTACAACTTCGGGAGAGTGGGAAAGGGGCATCTCCAGAATCATAATACTTCTAAAGACTTGTTTCTGAAACCCATCAGGGAAGGAGGAAAGGCAGGTCACTGGAAGGAAGGGCATAGCAAGCCTTACATCCCGATGGAGACAAGTAAGGACCTAACAAGCCTGTGCAGGTCTCACGGTGGGAGGGAGCAAGCAGCCAGTCCTGACTCTGGTGTGGCTGACTCAAGAACAGCAGAGCACACGACACACATAAAGGCATCTCAAAACCTCAGACTTATTCACAGGAATCAAGTAAACATTTACCTTCAAGACACTAACCCAGAGACGATAGAAAATATTTCCTGGGGCTCAGAGATGGCTCAGCAGTTAAGAGCACTAACTGCTCTTCTAAAGAATCTTGGTTCAATTCCCAGAGCCCGCATGGCAGGTTGTATCAATTCCCAGAGCCCGCATGGCAGGTTGTGCCTGTCTATTACTCCGGTTCCAGGATGTGGTGGCGCACACCTTTAATCCCAGCACTTGGGAGGGAGGCAGAGGCAGGCAGATTTCTGAGTTCGAGGCCAGCCTGGTCTACAGAGTGAGTTCCAGGACATCCGAGGGCTATATACACAGAGAAACCCTGTCTTGGGGGTTGGGGGGGGGGGGAACATCCTCATGCAAACATATGTTCAGGCAAAACACCAATGCACATACAAAAATTAAGAAATGAACAAAATTGTTGAAACATTTTCAGTTTCTGCTCTGAAATGTTTTCGTTTTTAAGCTAGCTTGCTTGCTTCCATCCTTCCTTTTTCTTTCTTTCTTCTTTTAAAAACCTGTGCATCTTGTGGGCAGAACAAACTTTAGGTTGAAGGTTTTGTGGGTGGGTTGATGTTCCCCCTCCTTCCACTGGAAGTCCTGCCTGGCTTTAGGAGGTGGCTACTAGTCTCTGTGTTCCACACTGGTAGAAATCTCAGCGAGGATCACTCCCACAGACTCCCTGTAACTTCCCCCATCCCAGGTCACCAGCTGATCCCAGAGATTAAGGGAACAGCCAACCAATGACTGTCCAAATTTGAGACCCATCCCACGGGAGAGAGCCAACCTCTGACACTATTAGTGATACTCTGCTATGCAGACAGTAACCTAGCGTAACTGTCTCCTGAGAGGCTTCATCCAGAAACGAATGGAAACAGATGCTGAGATCCACAGCCAAACATTAGGAGGAGCTTGGGGAGTCTTGTGGAAGAGTTTCAGAGAGAATTAAAGGAGCCAGGGGGATCAAGAACACCACAAAAAAACCTATGGAGTTTTCTAACCTGGGCCCTTAGAGACTAAACCACTAACCAAAGAACATGCATGGGCTGGAACTAAGCCCCCACCCACATTTGCAGCAGATGTACAGCTTGGTCTTCATAGGGATCCCCTAACAATTGGAGTGGGGCTGTCTTGGTCCCCTACTCCGAGCTAGACTATCTCCTTGGGCCTTAATGGGAGAAAAGGTGTTTAGTCCTGCTGGGACTAGGTACCCCACAGTGGGGTGGTACCCAAGGGGAGCTTCCCCTTTTCCTCAGAGAAGGGGAGGGAGAAATGGAAAGGATTTGCAAGAGCAAGACTTAGAGGAGAGGAGGGAGGAATTGCAATTGGGATATAATATGAATTTTTAAAGTACATTTTGGAAAAAAAAACATTCTTTTTAATTTCTTTTCAGTCTCAAGAGAAAAACAAGAGTTTTTCTCATGTTTGATTTTTTTTGTTTTCAAAGTATGGCAATATTGCTTTACTCTGTGTTCCCCACCCAGCTGAGGAACCTTTTCTAGTCAATAACCCTGTGAAGAAATGGGAATTTTTCTACTATCTGTTTTTCTTTCTTCTTTTTCTTCTTTTCATTATTACTATGTCAAAGCATTAGGTCAGTTTGCTACCATGCAGTCTGGTTAAAGACAGACTCTTTGGAACACAGATGCTAACATGGAGACACTGTCCCACGGCCACTAGATGGCAAAGCAGCGTTGCCACTGCTGGCCTAGTCCTGCCGCGGCTGGTGATGCAGTGTCACTGTCCTCTACCAAAGCAGAGTTCTGATCAAGTCACGCAGTACACTTGCTGTCCCCACAAACTTACAACTGTAGTCAGACGAAGCCTTACTTTTACTACCCAATGTCAATACATTATTAGTTTTAACAGTTTCTGTTAAGGAAGCTAAAGATTTAGTGACTATAAGATAATAAATGTATCAAGATTAAAACTATAGAAAAATATAATGCATAGCAAAAATGAACAAGTCTATATTGGTTTATATTCAAATTAAACAGATATTTGTAAGTGTATCCAAGATTATGTCATGCTTTTCAATAAAAGATATATCCAGTTACTAGAGTGGTAAGTAAGGTTCAGTTTCCATTGTGGAAGTTTTCTGCAGTAAAGAGCAGGAAGAAGAAAAAATACAACATTCTCTCTAAGAAAGAAGAAATGGCCTTCAATTTAATATTCTATAAATTATTTTAAATCATGGGATAATCTTCATTACAACCTACAAAAAATACTAACTCTTACAAAGTGGCAGACAGGATTAATCTATTTTTTTTTTAACACAAAAGAACACTTGTTTTTCCTTTATTTTACTCAGTTATTTTGACCACTGTACCTAAATGAGAAGAACATCTAAACTGGTCTAAGGAAATACTGCTGCCTATTTCAATAAGGCTGTAGCCGTCAATGCCTTTGTCTATTTTTGAAAGAATGAATATACATATACAAAATGTAGCTATCCAATAGGTTGATACCATTTATAATTAAGATTCTTAGAATACCATGAAACTGCTGAATTAAGCCACATGAGATTATTAATGCATTACTGTATTTTTCTACTAAAACCATACTTAAGATTGATGGACAGCTCTATTGCCTTTCCTCTGGTAACAATTAGTTAGTTGTCTTGATTTAAGAATGTGGCTCTGATCCCATAAACAGGCACCAAACCCAGACACTATTGCATATGCCAGCAAGATTTTGCTGACAAGACCCTGATAGAGTTGTCTCTTGTGATGCTATACCAGTGCCTGGCAAATACAGAAGTAAATGCTCACAGTCATTTTTGGATGGAACACAGGGCCCCCAATGGAGGAGCTAAAGCAAGGAGCTAAAGGGGTCTGTAACCCTATAGATGGAACAACAATATGAACTAACCTATACCCCCAGAGCTCATGTCTCTAGCTGCATATGAAGCAGAAAATGGCCTAATTGGCCATCACTGAGAGGAGAGGCCCTTGGTCTTGCAAACTTTATATGCCCCAGTACAGGGGAATGCCAGGGCCAGGAAGCAGGAGTGGGTGGGTTGGGAAGCAGGGCAGCAGTGGCGGGGGCGGGAGTGGGGGTAATAGGGGACTTTCGGGATAGCATTTGAAATGTAAATGAAGAAAATACCTAATTTAAAAAAAAAAAAAAAAAGAATGTAGCTCTGAAGTCATCAACTGGTTCCACAACAGGTGTCACTGAGGAATTACTGGGTTTCTTACACTAATCATGCCTCTGACAGACTCTAGTAAATAAGTATATATCTTACTTTAGATGGCTTTATTTTACTAAATTGACACTTCCTTTCGCATGTTCAACTATTCCTAGTAGTTTCACTTAATGGCCTCTTACTAAGTAAGAGACATTCCCATTTAAATAAAAACAAAACTTATGGCTTGGATCAGAAATGCTTCCCATAGGTTTATGTGTTTTAACATCTTGTGCCCAGAGGTGGCATGGGGTCATGGAGGTAAGGAAGTCAGCCTGACCAACAGAGATGGTTTGCTGCCACTCTGGAGATCATATAAAACCCATAGCAATGTCCAGTTGTTTCTGATTCTTAATCCTGATGCACTAAGATGCTAAGATGTGAATGAACACACAGCAAGCTCTGAGCACCATGCACTGAGCCACCACAGGCGCCATGCTCCCTGCAGTGCTAGACTGGTCCGTTCAAACTGTGAGCCACAGTAAGCCGCCTCCAGTAGGTTTCTCCTGACAGCAGAGTAACTAACACCGTGGTTACAAAGTGTCAAAAAGGAAGGCAACAATCTAAGGACTGTCTTCCATAATGGACATATTAAAGGACTGGAATATTAATCACAGATATTGATTTCAGGATTAAAGTTAGTTACATTTGTTTTGAAACCCTAAGTTTAGATTGGTAGGAATGTTACTTGCTAATGAATTTAAGTTATACCAAGAGGAAGAACGAGAGGGATGGAAGGAGGGGGACGGGGAGAAAGGAAGAAGGGGAGAGCGAGAGAGAAAGAAAGGGGAAAAAGGGGAGAGCGAGAGAGAGAGAAAGGGGAAGAAGGGGAGAGGGAGAGAGAGAGAAAGGGGAAGAAGGGGCTGTTCTTTAGTGTAAACAGAAATAAAAGAAATACATTTGCCTATTTATAGGAGGACTATTTTCAACGTAATTTTTACAGTAGAATTATAGAGTGAGTGCAACTCAAAACTACTTATGCTTTAACCTAGGAGGCTAATTATAAATTATTAACTTTATTCATTTAATCCCAATACTTTAATCTNGAAAGGGGAAGAAGGGGCTGTTCTTTAGTGTAAACAGAAATAAAAGAAATACATTTGCCTATTTATAGGAGGACTATTTTCAACGTAATTTTTACAGTAGAATTATAGAGTGAGTGCAACTCAAAACTACTTATGCTTTAACCTAGGAGGCTAATTATAAATTATTAACTTTATTCATTTAATCCCAATACTTTAATCTTTTTATGGTCGGCTCTCATTCATGCTATGCCCAAATAAGTTTTGCGTTTCTCCCTGGGAATGTGAAGTATCTGCACACTCTACCTAACTGTAAACTGCAGAAGAGATGAGCCTTTCAGAATCCAGCTGCTACAGAGGCTAAGAAGGTGGAAACTGCTGAGAGCTCCTCTGAGTGTGGGGGTTTCCCTGCTATGTCCACGCTCACTTCTTAGAGAACCCTCTTCTCTTGCTAGTGAGCCTTCTGGAACCAGTCACTGGAAGAGCCACAGCCTGCCCTTCTATGGCTGCTTGCAATGGAGCCTTTCCTAGAGTGAACCTTGCTCACTGGCTGTGCTGAACTTGGGTGTCTTCATCTGTGAACTCACAAATGATTCTCTTTTCTAAAGCTTCTAGATGTGGACCATTCTCAGAGGAAAATGTCTGTGGAAATAGGAGTAGAAACTGGTGTTTTGATGTCAAGTATGATCATCTGCGGCTTCTTATTATTATCACGCTTCTATGTATGAAAGGTAGCTTCTTCATTAACAAACTGCAAAAACCCAATACTAGCTGGTTAGGAAACACTTCAGCCAACCTCATCACCATTTTACTAAGAAATATCAGCTTTTTAGTGTTTGATTGAATTTTTCAGTACTTTAGAAACATTTAAAAATCCTGGGTGTATATAAATTTTGAATAGATGGGGAAAGTCCTTGAGGTGAGCTGAAACATTCTTCTTGGGTTAACAGAAATAACTCGCGTGTATACAGATTTTTCCATCTCCTATTTTTCTTTACATTGATAAAGATTCTGCAATTATTCAAAGATCCAAAACAGGAACTGCAGTATCTTCCTTAGTTCTTGCAAATTTTTGTCTTTTATGCCTAATTTGCAATCAACTGAGGCTTTTCAAACATAATTACCATTTCTTTCTTTCTAATCCTACTGTCCCAGATCTTGTCAGAAAGACTCTTTCTTGAGCTCTATTTAGGAAATAGTCTCCAAGTTGTAGACATACTCTTCTGTAACTGAATTCTGGCTAATATTGTTGAAACTATTTCCCCCTTCAAGATGCAAAAGCCAAGATGTTCCTCAACAGCTCGCCATGGTCTTCAGGGTTAGGTTCAAACTCTGGACTTCCTTCAGGCCCCCTCAGGCGGCACCACCAGCCCTTCCCCTGTAACTAGTCAGGATACAACTGGCTTGAAATACTAGGTGTCTACTCCCTTCCCTTCTGGGTTCCTGTCACTGTTTCTCTCTCTTTGACTGCTCTTCTTTTTCTCTGCTTCCTTTGCCTAGCTCCTCATTCATCTTAAGATATTAATTTCGATTACAGTTTCTATGTTGACAATGCTTTTCTGACCGTACCTTTTCCAAAACTGAGTGCGGTGATCTAATTTGCTACAAGTATACATTCCACAAATTTAATATGCCTATTTTCAAATTTGCCCATACTTAAATCACTTCTTTTCTCAGTTCACCACAGTCTGGGCATTTTGATGTCAGGGATGTTATAAACATGTTTATCAGAGATGCCTAAACAAAGTCTGAATCAATTGCACAACCAGGTCACTGCCTTTCTCAAAGATCTGCTGGATCCTATAAGCATGGTAAATAGATTCAGCTTTCTTACCATGCCATTCCAGGCTCTTCTCAACACACTAGAGCACATCTTTCCAATTTTGTGTGCAGAACCCCTTGCCTCTGCTCCTGTACACGTCACTACTGCTTGTTTCATTGCTAGCATACTGTCTAGCACTGTCTGATGTGCCTCTCCTCCACGTGTTTTGCTGGGCAGTTTCTCTAACCCTCACTCATCTCCAACTCTGGTGAACTTAATCATTCTCTCTTCTTGGCCATCACAAAACTTCTCACTTTACTCTTTCATTTTTAAAGCTGATTTGTTAACACAAAGAGCCTCAGAAAGTTGTACAATATATGTGCTGATTTTTAGATATCACAGCATGTGGAATCTAGAGGTTTCCAGTCATAAATTCTATCAGAATAATTTAAAGGAAATTAAAGCTCTTTTGACTACTCTTAAAAGAAAATAGGCAAGAGGGGCTAACTCTGACAAACATGGAAAACAGTGTATAGGTTTATCCATCCTGGCATAATGCTCTAGCACAAACATGTGCTTCCTCCCCAACCAACCTTCGCTCCTAACAGTGTCACTCACTGTGCTCCAACTGTCTCACAGAGAAGGCTCCCCAGCATACTCCCTAACCCTAACCCACTTCTGACAAGAGAATTAAGAGTGTAAAGCAAAAATAAAATGAGCTGAAAACAGGTCACAGATAGCAGTCAACTTTCAAAGGTAACTTCAATGGCAGAAATGGAGACTGTCTTGATTTAACATTCCAGCCCTGTCACTTCCTGTGAAACCATTTACCCGTGTTTTGATGTGTCCGTCTGTGCTGTGAGAATCAGCAATCCACACTTTAAACATTGGCTACTGTGGGAGCTGGTAGCTATGTAAAGCATGTAGACTAGACTAAAGCATAGCACACAGGAAACAATTGTTAAATGTTAGCTGTTGTTATCATTGTCTTATGTGGTGATTGTATAATGACCAAGAGTTGTACTTAGGGTCTCAGGATAGAATGTGGCTCTAACATGACTTTTACATCTTTCATATTACTCCAGTAACAATAAAAAGCAGCTAGACAAATAAATATTCCCTAAACATGCAGGGTTTGTTTGAGGTTCTAAATGAGATCTTTTGATTCTATAGATCTATTTTGCAAAATTATTTACAATTTAATCTCTGCAAGTACCTTAATAATGGCATGAATTACTAAACAATTATTATCAAGGATTTTGGAATTATCAATTTGGCTTATAGGTGCATACCATATTAACAAGATAGTGTGTTAGATATTAATTACTGTAATGTCTCCCACCTCTAATTCTTAACTCCTAAATTCATAATTTTCTCAAAGAGCATGATAAAATTAACATATAGAAAAAAAGTCTTCAGAATTTATATGGGTCTGTTGTTTTGGGTTAGAATTCTCTCAGATTTAAAGTAAAGATCTATAAAATTTTTAAAATTATGCATTATAGCTCTAAAATCATTACTGTCATTGCTAAAAGGAGCAGGTACTGAAATTTTAAAAAGCTAAATACACAATTGAAAATCTGATCTTCAAATTTTATATAATTATATTAATAAATATTCCAGCTGAAAAACTACAAAGGTAATTTCAAGTATTTGATACAAAGTATCATTTTTATTAAGTGAATAGATTATGACTTGGCTACATTTGAAAATACAGCCAAATCTTGATTATTCTTAGTCTACAGAAATACAGACAATGAAAATGAGCGTTTTCACATTAAAGATGTCTTTTCCCACAAAGTATTCACCACGGTGAACTTAATAATCTAATTTGTACTTTGATTTCTTTTCTTTCTTAATCAAATGAAATGGCTTAATATTAATCATAACAAATAATATAACAGAGGAAGAGAATATATGAATGACCAGCCCGAGCAATCAAGAGTTGGCTGTACTGTACGGTATCACATTAACCTTAAGAATCAATCTATAAGAATTCAAAGAGCCTCGCCCTACTCCACCACCATTAATTAATAACACCAAGCAGTGGTCCCTCCACCTTAGCATCCCTAGTCAAGACTCTGAGTACCTGAAAGAACCCTGGTGGCACGGGACCTACTGGCATGCCATCTCCTGGGGGCATGTTTCCTAGCACGGGGCTGGGAGCTGCTGCAGCACTCTGCAAAGAATAAAGGAGAGACAGAGCTACATCATTACAGAGAAGGCACAGGACCACAGGCTGGTGCACACTGCAGGGTGGCTGCTTTTGCACTCCTGCGAGCAAAAGCACTGGTTCCCACTCTACACGTGCCCTGAGATTAACAGTGTATAAACAATGACAGTGGCTGTAAAAGGCCTGGAGAAACTCAGTGAAGACAAAGATCTTTCATAAGATGACACATTTGAATATATATTAAGTGCTGGGAGTAAGTGACAGATGATAAAGTTTTAACAAATGCTTAATTGAAGGTACAGACACTTGACATGGCAAACATTAGCAATGAGTGTGCAAACAGGTAAAAAGTCTGTGTATGATGATCACAGGAACTGGGAGAAGAGCTTTATTTAGATTATACTTAAATATGTCACAAACAAGTAAAATTCTCTTTCTGCCTACAGATAGCCATATTTTATTCATTTTTAATGTTATAATCATTACCCAAAACATAAAGTGTACAGTGAAAAGATGAAAATGCAAGTAGGAGACTGAAGAAACAATTGAGTTAGATTTGAAGACACTGGTCTCACACAAGTTATTAAAACTATCAGGTTGAAAAATTCAAAGTTTATTTAATTTATAAACTTTTCATGAAATCCTAGCATTTCATTAAATGGGAATATGAAAAAATAAAACCTTTGCTTTGGATTCTTTGTAGTCAGATAAGGGCTATAGATTTCTTTTTTATTCACATTGGTACACATGAAGCTGCTCTGTAACTAACAACTGTATTTTTCAATTTCATTAAGGTTCTAAAAATACTCAAGAAGGGACCAGATGAGGACATAATTAGTACCACCTTTATGGAAGAGTATATGCAAGGTCCTGAAAAAAAAAATAGAACAAAACCTAGAATTGAAGAAATCCAGCAGCAGACAATCTTACTATCATGTTTATATCCAGAAGAGAAACAATTATTGTGGAGAGATATCTGCAGTCCTGTTTTCTCTGAAGTGCTATTTGTAATAGCCAAAATATAGAATCAACCTAAACATTCACTGATGAATGAATGAATACGGAAAATATGGACCATACTCAAACTGTGACAGTGTGGATAAGCCTGGAGGACATTATGTTAAGTTCAAATAAAGCAGGGCAGAGAGACAAATAGCACAGGATCTTACACAGACGTGGAAGGTAAAGAGCTGATCTCATAAAGTAGAGAACAGACTGGCCAGTTGGGGGTAAAGACATTAAGGAAAGGGCTGTGGAACAAGTACAGAGGCACAGCCAGCTACAGGAGTGAAGCTCTGGGTTACAGTTTACAGTAGTGCAACTCTTTTAAAACAGTAGCAAGAGAAGATTCTGAATTATTTTACTACAAAGGCACCAGAGAGGCTTAGGACACACCAGTGTGATAGTTAATAGCTTCGCTGTGAAAAAACATTCCAAGCTGGTTCCACAGCTACATTCATGCTTCCCTGACTATTGTGGGTCCCACACTTACTTGCATGCTGGTCCCACAGTTACGTACATGCTGCCCTGACTACTATGTGCCTGTTGCATCCATCCATGCACTCAGCCCAAAGATGACATGGTATCTTAGCGTGTTCTAGTACACAGTTCCACAGTACTTGAGGTTGTTGAGACCAATGATTTTCACAGTTCCCAAGAGTATCTAGGCTGAATGAAATGTAATCCTGTGAAATGCTGTTTACTTACTAATTCAAATGTAACCACAGCCAAGGATACGAATACAAAAGAGGAAGCTGCTGTTCATGACTACATGAGCATGCTCGGAGGCAGCATGTAGTAAGACAGACTTACTGACGACTGCCTGATGCAGCCCTGCCAACTCTTGGCTCCTTTCATTTTGTACAACACCACACATGATCTTTTATAAATGAAAGCAAACTGATTTTCCATATAACTAAACTTGCATAATATTTTAATATAATGTTAGAGGGGACAAATTTACAACAGTTAGGTTACAAGTGTACAAATCAACAACAGTTAGGTTTAAAAGTGTACAATTACAGCCAAGCCTAGGAAGCAGTATTTGATCTCTGTCCTTGAGACTGTATAATTCAAACCTATTTTTTTCATCAATTTTAGTTACCCAGAAAGTATACTGGTAAGATTTTTTCTATATTAGGAAAATAAAACAGGTTCATTTGTACGAACAGATAAAAAAAATGTAGTAATAAAAAGGTAAAAGACATAGTTAAATATTTGACAAGTCGTTTTTCTGCAGAGTACATTGTCTGCAGGTATTTGTTAGTTTTTTTCCTTCAAAGATCTTCATAATATAGGTACTTGTGATATATTTATAGATTTTTTAATGACCATAAAGTTATTTTATAAGTTCAGGAAAATATTCCCTTTCTGGGTTTGCCACTGGAGTCAAGGACTTTTGAGTGTTCATGTTGCAGCAAATACAGCAGAAACACACCCGTTACTTTAAGGTTTACTGCTAGCAAGTGGAGAAAGACAATACACAAAACAAATAAGGGAGAATATTTGTTTGTAATCTGATCAATGAGTTCTAAAGGGACAGGGTGGATCCCTCACAGTCAAGAGGACAGGGCTAGCAATTCTGAAAGCCCTGTGATGGGGACACACCAACCCTGGACCAGGCTTCAGGGGCTCCTGATGGACTCAAATGGACTCAAAAATTCATTGTTTTTGTGGTCTGCCTCTCCCTTTCTGTCTATCTCTGTCTGCCTCTGCCTCTCTCTCTCTCTCTCTCTCTCTCTCTCTCTCTCTCTCTCTCTCTCCCTTTCACTCACTCTTTCTCTCTCTTCTCCTTTCCCTCTCCTCCCCTCCCCCTCTCTCTAACTGTAAGTAGCAGTAGCAGTTAGTTTCACTACCTGCTGGAAGCTGTCCTCTATAACGTAAGCCCTGCCCCCTGAGGGCTGGATTACAAGACATTACTACCATGCCCAGATTTTCCTGTTCTGAGACTCTCTTCCTTACATTTCAAAACGTGCAGTGTTAAGAGTGGGGATTCTGCACTTCTGATACTCATGCTTTGCGCACAATGATAAGGATACCTGAATACCAGGAGCCTGATAACTAGATGACATACAGAACATGGCCCAGTTATTGTTGTAAGAGAAATTTTCAGCCCTCTTTTAAGGATACAAAATAACACAATATTAGAAACTATGCGAGGCACAAAGTCACAGACCAGATCACTCTGACTAAACTTCACTTTGAGGATCTCGATCTAAGCATACTGGTCACCCACTTTCGCTAGGCTTTACTAACAAATTATATTATGTGACTCAGCCTAGAGCACCATTTGGTCCACTCACAAATGTTGTTCTGTTAATATCATAGAGGTATACTAATTGGTTCTGTAAATACTGTCAGATAATAAACCTCCAACTGAATACCATGCTAATTTGTGTAAGTATCCATCTAAATAATCTAAGTATTGAATTTAAAGAGTCAAGCTATGTGAATTAAAGCTTCTCAAAGGAAAGAGTTCTTACTTTCCTGAACAACCTTGTTTGATGTTTGCTAACACATGAGACAGAGTTAATCCATGATCTAAGAATGAACAGAAACTTATAACTGGGCCTAACCCAGAAGTGTGTAGGACTCTGTATAGCCATATAACAAGAGTAAACAGCTTAGTTATATTAAGACTCCCACAAAGAAGTGTCACTAGATTACCATGGAATATCCTTTATTATATAATTTTTGGGGGCTGATTTTTATAATAGCTTATCTTAATGAAAGAAAAACATACACTATGATTTTATAATATTTCTTGTAGCTAACTGAATCAGAAAGACTTCCGTTTGGATGGAAACATGTCGTTTTAGTGTCTTCTGCTGGATTCAATTACCTACTTTCATACTTAATATTTTTTTAAGAAATGTGCATCTTAACATACATTTTATTAAATCATTAGCTTTGCTATTTGAATATTGTAGAGAGAAGGAGGTCCACATACCTCTAAGATGTTTCAAAAAAGAAGATATGAAGCTAAAAAGATTTGCTCTATCATAAAATATAATCAGATTTATTAAGATTTTATACCCCAGTAACTGCTCCTTTGATTTACTAAGAGTATAGGGAACCAGGTCCTAATTACATAGTAAAAATAAAGATGTAAAATCTGCATTTTTGTGGAACAGAAAAATATTAAGAATATATAAAACTTTAAAGTAATAACTGCAAAAATAAAATGGTGATATGACTTAGAAACCGAAAGGAGATTAAAATAAACGGGATTGTTGGTTTTGTTATTTTATCATCTGTACTATTTTAAGCCTCTATGATTTCAATTATGTCTTTTCCCAAATTCAAGTGTTACCAATGCGAATGAAGTAAGAGGTAGCACCTTTAAGAGGTGATGGGGATATAAGAGTTCTCCCTTTCTAACAGGTCTTAAAAGAATGGGTGAGGTAGTTTGTTCTGTGCTCTTCTGCCTTCCTCAAATAGGACACAGCAGGAACGTCCTACCACTAGGTGGCAGTGCTCAGCCTCAGCCTTCCTGTCTCCCGGCTATGGCGTACGTCCTACCACTAAGTGGCAGTGCTCAGCCTCAGCCTTCCCAGTCTCCTGGCTATGGCATAGACTTGGTTTTATCTAAATTTCTGGTCTTAGATATACTGTTATGACAGTACAACACACACTACCCGTATACAGCATTTTCAAGTAAATCTTAAAATGATGGTAGTAGCTATCTGGCAATATCAATCATAATTGGAAACACTTAAATAGTCTGATTGCTTGTTGAAGATAGCTTTACTATATTAAGAAATCTTTCTATGTGTATGCCTAGTCCTGTATAACAAAACAAACAAACAAACAAACAACTTTCAAAAATTCAGGAATAAGAAAAAAAAACTTTCGTTTCCATTTGATAGATATTTGGTTTTCCTCTGAGAAACATAACATGAGAACATGAGCAATCACACACTGGTAACTGTCTTAAGTCATCACTGTGTTCTAAGTAAGGTTAGCCCTGTTTGGTCATCAGAGAAACTCTTACTTGTTGGTAGATATTTGAGACTTTGATGACTACATTCATTCTCCTGACATGTTTTGTTTTGTTTTGTTTTTCCTATTTTGTATTTTTCAATGTGAACATCACACTTGCCCTTTCAGAACAAACTCATATCAAATGGTTTTATATACTTCAATTTAATGTAAAGAATGTGGTTTAAAAATATACAGCAACAAAATTTCTTGAATATGCAGGTGTGGTGACACACGCCTTTATTACCAGCATCTAGAAGATAGAGACAGGCAGCTCTTTGTGAGTTCAGGGCCAGCCTGGTCTACATACCAAGTTCTAGACCTGCCAGGGTTACATGGTGAGGCCCTGTTTAAAAAACAAAACAAAACAAAACAAAAAAAGAACAGCAAACCGAAACCAGCAAAACAAAGCAAAACAGCTTCCTCGGATATAAGAGCATTTCTGAAAGAACTACAGTCATTGATAGTTTTATATTCCCAACTTAGATACGTGTGAATTTGCTCATTTAAGATTTTGCAAACCTTTCATTTCACTGACACACTTAACTGTCTCCATGTTCACTTTACTTTCACATCCTTTACAAGGCTCTTCCTTTAGAGTTGAGCAGACTGCAGGGAGACTGAAGTCTTCCCCTCCTATGGAGAGAGCTCCACCTGAGGAACAGCCTTCCAGTGACAGCCTCTCTTCAATCAATCTTCCAGCTTTCACAAAGCAGAGTTCTCGCGATGGAAAGTGAGGGAAGAGGCCTGGTCCCTTTCTAGGCCTTGCTGTTAGAAGTCTGAAATCTGTCCTCCTCAGTCTAGATGCCAAATATTGTATATATAGTTGGAGGCCAAATATTGTAGATATATAGTTTCTAGTGAACAGATGAATCATAAACTGCACAGCCACAGGGCACCCAGCAACCTGTCTCTCCACCACCTCACAAACGTTCCCCACCACTGGGGGACTGGCTCAACAGTTTTGTTTTTTTAATCCTGAAGTAAATTATCCTTCTCTTCATTATCTTTCCAGAAATTGATTACTAGTTTGCTTTTTTCTATTTTACTGTTTATTTTAAAACAATATTTTTATTCTACTTGTTAAATTTTATTATCCATTTTCAAACATCTCATATAACTAATCGAACTTTATTCTGTTTTCTAATAATAAAGAATATAAAGCAATATATTTTATGTTGAATTTACCTTTGTTTATATCTGCAAGGTCTAATGTTGGTTGGTATTCAGTACCTTTTTTAATCATCTGAATACAATTTTATTTTGCTGATTAATGGAAATAACTAGAAACCAAAATTATACTGACTAGATGAATTAGGAAATAAAATGAGAACAATACCCAGCCTTGTAGCTGTCAGCAAAGACACTTTTAATATAATTCACACATGGTTGGATGCTTTAGTTTTTAATTTTGTTTCCCAACTATAGCGAAGGTATGCCATGTTACACACCTCCAGCACCCAGGAAGATGATGAATAGTATGTGCTCAGGATTTTTTTTTCCCTTGTTCCGGTCAACCGTGCTCGCTCTGGCCAGCTCCGCTCACTCCAGTCGGTCCTGCTCGCTCCGGTCTGCCCATCAGGATTTTTCACTAATAAAACATCAACATTATCTTTTCTTTGCTGACTTTGTCTCTGAACGTTCTTTAATTTCCAGTTCTTATTCTTTCCTTCATATATCAACTATTGCTCGTCCATTTCTCCTTCCGCCTCTGTCAGCTCTTGCCCAGGAGGCTCACACAGGAATGTCACCTCTGTGAAATGGGGCACAGACCCAAGTGTAGAAACCTACACTTCTGCTGTACCAACTGCACGTGGACAGCCTGGGAGGGCCTCAAGCTTCTGAGTCTGTGGTAAATGCCTGATGTGGACGGAGGTGTAACGGTTTTCAAATCTGAAAGGCACTCTGGGAGGAAATGAAAACTGAACACACCTACATCTCAAAATGACTACTTCATTTCTGAAAAATATTGTTCAAAGGACATTTAGAAGGTAACTCTAAAGATCTTTGGAACTCAATGTAGTTAACCCGGTTTCGATTATCTATTCCCTAATTATATAATTTTCATTAAAATCAATCTCCTGGTTAAGAATAAGTAAAGGAAAATAAATCCCCTATAAACCGCATGCTTTTGCTGCTCATCTGCTGGCATTGTTCTATAACTGGCTTTGCATCTTGGTCAGGTCAATCGGTTCTCTTCATTCTGCAGGGACAGTGGCGGAGGGAAGAGGGAAGAAGATGCCACAAAACACATCTCCTTCTGGAGCTGCCCCCCTGGGTCTCTAACCTCCTTTCTGCTCATCTACAAAGTAAAGGCTCTGACTGGTAATGAACGATCCACCAATCCTGTCTAGACTCTACAGCAGGAAACACTAACATGCACAAGTTTGGAATTCACATCCTGTCAGTGTGCTGACAGTACCTATTTGGCCTTAGGTCCTGTTGCAGAGTGAACAGGCCCTGAACTGTGACAGTGCTTCCTTTATGTACATCACTGGAAGAGTGTCTATTTACATCACTGGAAGAGTGTCTATTTCTCTGGCTTGGTTCCATTCTTACCTGACTCATGTTGAGTGTTCCAGAGGCCCAAACTAGTATCCTACAGTTCTTTCTTCACATTAATTCAGAGAGAAACAGTAGAAAGCTAGATTCTTCCGGAACCCATACAAGCGGCAGCCCGTCCCTGGATACCAATAGTTATTCTACCTATATTTTGCCATGTCTGCCTGATAATACAGGTCTTCTATCAGTCACCCTAAACCACAATGACAACGACAACCACTACCACCATCACCATCACAATGATGGTGATCACTTGCACAGATCTCTACATGTGCCTGCTGTTAAGATCTCCATGGTACATATACTACGGTTTCCGGCAAGATTTCTTTCATTTGCTTACTCATCATCCTAGAATAGTCTTGTCGTAGAATCCAAGACACATATGTTCTAAAAAATACTCCCATAGCCCTTCTACTGAAGAAGCTCTTCTTTCTGTAAAGTCTTTGTCTTAAGGAAGACCACAACTCTGGGGCTGCAGCTCTGCATTAATAGCATGAACTAAATCCCTGGCATTTTTATTCCAAGAAGGTATCTATAATACTCATTTTAAAGATATATCACTTACAGCTTGGCTTACAATGACATAAGATGGGGACTTTTGTTGGGTATGGCAGAACCTGACCATAAGCCAGCACTTAGGAAGACAAAGAGGATGCTGCGAATTCAAGGTCAGCCTGTACTACACAGCAAGATCACAAGCTATAAGATATTTTTTAAAAATCAATCAAACAAACAAACAAAAAACTCAAAAATGTTTTTCTTTTTGACATATACAAATATTAAATTCATAGGAAAAAATTTAAAGCTAATAGTTCTCAAATATAGATTTTCCTTAACAACATTGTTATCATGGATCCAAAAAAGCATATAACTAATAAGCTATTTCAAGTTTTACCCAGAACAAATCAGTGAACATGATGAAGCAGAAATTTAATGGATTTTTAAAGCAAAAATTTGAATCATTTTATTATAACTTGGAAGATTTCTATCACTGAATATTTTAAAGGTATTTAGAATATTTTATCTTTTAATAAAGTTAGTACACATCAAAAAGGAACCCAAGAATAGCTTGAGCCAAAATCTTATTACTTAGTTTAAAAAAAAAACAACAACTGTTTATTTAAAGGGGTAGAGCAGACAACGTAGAGAAAGGTACAATGTGAGGATGAATTAGTAAATAAGACACTTGTTTCTGTTCACACCAAGCTGAAATAGTAACTAGCGCACTGAGCCTGCTCTCACATCTTTTCTCTCAGGATGGAGTGTAACTGCTTATCTTGGATACTGAATTTTAAAACTATTTAATTGCTTCATGGAGCACAACCAAGAAGCACTATAGTTTAGCACATAAAAACACACAGATAAAGGACAACTTCGAAGGAGTTTTTTAATCTGTGTAATACTTTTAAAAGATAGTTTTAAATTACTTTAACAAAGTGCCTAAAAATAGATCATATCTATACAAAATAAAATAAACCTGACTGAAAACAGGAAATTCTGCCAATAATTGGTTCTCCCTTTTAGACACAAAAATAAAGGGGTCTGTTGTTGTTTGTGGTTTGGTTTGATTAGGTTTAGGGGTCTTAGGTGGAATAATGAGTTCTTTTAAAAGCAGACTCTTGTGGGACAGTGGTTAAAACTTAATTTACTAAGCCAGGCGTGGTGGCACACGCCTTTAATCCCAGCACTCGGGAGGCAGAGGCAGGCGAATTTCTGAGTTCGAGGCCAGCCTGGTCTGTAAAGTGAGTTCCAGGACAGCCAGGGCTATACAGAGAAACCCTGTCTCTAAAAACCAAAAACCAAACCAAACCAAAACAAACAAACAAACAAAAAAACCCCAACCAAACAACAACAACAAAAAAAAAACCTTAGTTTACCAAAATGTATGGTTCTCTTTCTAACCCTCTGTTACTGTGATCTGTTACTGTGATCTGTTACTGTGAACATATGTGTAAGGCTATAGTAAGCTGACCCTGTTCTTCTCAGAGACAATTACAATCTTTTTTTTTTTTTTCAACTTTTATTAGATATTTTCTTCATTTACATTTCAAGTGTTATCCAGAAAGTTCCCTATATC
>LR749898.1:973650-999375 GCA_902729485.2 Mus minutoides
CATTCATTTTGATCACAGCCATGTGAACTCACGTTCATTATGATCACAGCCAGTGTGAACTCACATTTATGAGCACAGCCATGTGAACTCACTTTCATTCTGATCACAGCCAGTGTGAACTCCCACTCAATATAATCACCACAGACATGTGAACTCACATTCATTATGATCATAGCCATGTGAATTCACATTCATTATGGTCACTGCCAGTGTGAACTGCCATTCATTATGATCACCACGGACATGTGAACTCACATTCATTTTGATCACAGCCAAGTGAACAGTGAGATGCCATCTGCATAGGACACCCAGCACACCCATGGACAAGGGGAGTGCTCAACTGAGTGATGTTCATGGAGCTACTCCACTATTAAACACTGACTGCTACCATCTCCTTCAAAACTATCTCAGGGCACTACAGACAACACACTTCATTAACACATGACACTTCTTGGAAAAATATTTTCCTGAAGTTTTAGTAAATTCAAATTACTTCATTATCATAATCATTAGAAAAAGATAAAATTTCCTTCTCTCCCTCCCTCTTACACACACACACAGGACTATGTATATGGGTATACTTTAAATGCATGATTACTTTTATTTAGGACTATATAATTACGATTTACATATCTCATTGACACATGTTACATTTCACATTTTGCAGCCAGAACATGCCTTATACATTCTATTTCAAATCTCATTCTTTAATAATTTAATTCTTTTTTAGATATAAAATTACATAAAACCCCTCCTAACAAACTACATTTAAACTACTGAATCATGTGTATTTAACTGTATTCAAAGGGGAAATGGAATAAGGTTTTATTTGTTTTTCTATACGCTTAGAGGCAAGCTAGGCTTCAATCTTAAGACTGCCCTCAACAACTGATTTTGTATTATATGGAGAAAAGAAAACATTTATACTAATTTAAATAAAACATTAACTTAGATGAACTTTGTTAAAAACTAGTTTTTCTTATTTGTTAAGGATTCTTAGCATCGTATAGCCACTGAAATCAAGGCAATGCTTCTCAAGACCCATTGAACTTTACAGCACGCATCTGGCCAGACTGCAGTGCAGATGGTGAAAGAAACTTCCAGTGAGACTGCTAATAACAGTTCTCCACTGAGATGATTTTCTCTAATTACCAACTTATTTTTGCTCAAATAAAATTCGTTTGCTTATAGAACAAAGCCCCTCCATCTCCATTATAGACTCTACATACCATTATAGACTCTACATACCATTATAGACTCTACATACCATTATAGACTCTACATACCATTATAGACTCTACATACCACAAAATAACTGTAGTGTTCACTGCAAAAATCAACCATTAGCATGAAACATGGCATTAAAAGTTGACAACAGTTCCATAAACTAAAATGTGATATTTTATCTTTGGAAATAGGAAATATTTCTGAATGTTCTTAAGTGTAATGCAGAACTGGTTAATTATATACTCTTTGGTGGGAAGTAAGCTTCAGGAAGCAGTCACACAGTCGACCCTGTAAATGCTGGTTAAATATAAAGAATGAAGGCCTAAAAGTGTTCTAAGAGACAAGTAGGATGCTGTGAGAACACTCTCTACCTCTTTGTGACCAACCAGCATTTTCTTGAACATATTGCTGTAAGGTCCCGGACCTGGCCAAAGTCTTCTCACACTGCCTGGCTTTACTCCATAGCCTTATCTTGGTTAAATATTAGTTGGTTTTATGAACAACACAGTAATAAATGATCCGCTGTAACAATGCAGATTACTGAAGCAAAAACGTAAGAATAAGTAAGGAAAATCAAATGTAAACTCAGCATTCAAATCTAACCACTGATAAAATATTCTTATGATTTTAAAAATAAATATTAGCCTAATATATGAGCCAGCCATTTTTCATTTAGGAATACATGCTAAATATCTTCTAATTCTCTTCATGTCTTTTTCTAAGTTTAGTCCCACAGGCTTTATAGCTTATTGTTGTAAACAGGAGTGTACACACCTTGCATTCTTTCTGCTGTGTGTGTACCTTATAGTTTTCTGCACTTTTCTTTGAGTGATGCATCTCGTATTTCAATAATGGTATGTACCTAAGGCTATCTTCTCAATATATTCTTTATCTATCTTATTGTATAAGTCTTAAGTTAGTTTGGCTGTTACAACACCTTGTAAAACCTGAGTTGCTTAAATGCAAACATATTCACAGATCTCAAGGCTAGGATGTCCAAGATGAAGGTGTTAGTAAATACAGTGACCGATGAGGTCTGTGCTCTTGACTTGTAGATGGGTAACTTTTCATTGCACATATACATGGCAGCAGAACAGAGCTCCCCTTCTATTTCTTTTATCAATGAGGCAATTAACCATGAAGCCTCTGTAGTCATAGACTGCCTAATGCCAGATAGCAGCCACCTCACATTCAAATTGCATCACACTAGGGTTAAGATTTCAATTTTTAGGAACATGCATTCAATCCACAGCCATCTACTAAGTTCATAATTAGTCAATGCAGATTTACTATTCTCAAGTCCAGAGAAAAGGATGCTATTTGCATAAACATGAACATTCATATATACATGCTGCCAAAAATGCAAAATGTTGCATGTTTAAGCCAAATATGTAACAGAAATTTTCTAAGATTTGACTACCCTTTTTGTAATTCAAATGGCTGTCTAAACACTAGTTCACTTTTAGAGAGGAGCCACCTGCATTATTTAAGAAGAGAACTTTGCTTCAACTTGTGTTCTGCTTCATACTTTTTACAGGTCACCTTCCTCTCTCTTGACAAGACCAAACTAGTGGTCAGAAAATTATTTATTCAGTGGAGTGGTGATACTCTATTTACCGTGGAGTCAAACAAGACCCATGGATCTCTAACCTGTGATGTGATAGCTACAAGTATGGAAAGAATGTTTAAGAAGTCTAAACATTCTTAAGAAGATGTTTATAAGACATACGTGTAACAAATAATAAAGTTAATTTTTTCCTTTAATTGTGTATTTTTGAAATTCCAAATTAATTTTCATTATCAAGTATCACAAGTATGTTTCTAAAATCATTGTTTCTTTTAATATATGCTGGTACAGGAATAATTTTTCCCTTTAGATTTCTGTAAATGTGTCAGTTTTCAGATACAGTTTATTAAATCAAACTCCTAAGGTAAACCTCAAAAGAACTTAAAATTGTTTGTCAAGCTAATCTATTCTGACAGTATTTACAGTTGCTATAACATACCTAAAAATATCAAAGAAGCTTTTATTTGTCAAAAGCAAAAATAAAATTCAACTCTTTTGTGCTTTCAACATATACAGGTTAAGTCTAATTATTATCCAACTAAAAATTATTTCCCTTAAAAACTAAAATGCTAAGAAACATTTTAATTATTTATTAACCAAAAATATATGGCATGTCACAGTGAACTGAGCACATTTCAGATTTAGTTAGAAAAGAAGTTACAATGCTTTTAGATTCATATTATTTCTGTTTTTTAAAAAAGATGTGAAAATTTCAGATGTATGAATAATTGTCGGGTGTCATAAAACAGCAGCTCTTTCATTCAGTAAGCAGTCACTGTTCAGTTCTCTGGCCTGGTAGAAGTTAGAAAGCAGCTAAGCAGGGGTTATCCCACTCTGCACAGCAGACAGAGGGGAGCACAGGGCTGAACTCGTCCTGCCAGAGCAAGACACGATCCATACAGAAAACATGGGCTCCTCCTCACAGGCAACTGGACACCCTGCAGTCAGGGAACCCCAGCTTTGGCCTTAGCCTATGTTATCCCTCACTCAGGCTGATGCATCCACCCAAGGTTGTGTTCTCCCCCCTCCTGATGCCATTGGAGGTTCCCACAAGCCCAGCACCCAATGGCGATTTGGGGTAAAATGTAGTCTTGTTCAGCATTTAATCTGTCTAGCAGAGTTCCCACACCCCAGTGGTGAGACAGGACAGCTGAGAGAGTGCCTCCCATTTCAACTGGCCAAGAAGTATTCCAGCACCCCAGCAGCGAGGTGGAAGGTGGGACCACAATGGTAAAGAAAGTGCCTTGATCCCACAATATATCAACACAAGTGACAATTATAATCCGCAGGCAGAACTTGTGGAGTTTAGTGAAGGCACCCTCCTATCCATGTAACTCTAGTTCAAACTTTGATAATAACTATGCTAAAGAACACTGATTTTTACAATGCTGATCTAGGTCACATATAATATTCAGATTCTAAACTCAGTTCTTGTGGGAAGAAGGTAATGTACTGTGTCCCATAGTTTATTTGTGGTTTACACGTTACTATTCAGATAGATTAGATGAAGTACTATAGCTGCTTATTTCCAAACATAACTACCATTATAAAATTATATAAATCAATTTTCTAAAAGTCAATTATTCATGTATATAATTATAAATGTAAATATTTTAAACTTTTGCTTTTATTCGAGGACATTCTCAGCTAACAGTGAGTCTGAGACCAGCTCAGGATAATCAAACCATTTTACAAATTCAGGTTTTATTCATGTGACAAGCAAAAGGTTTTCTTTAGAAACAACAAATCCACATTTATCTTATGTAAACACCACAGGAGATCTACCTTAGAAGAGTCTACCCTAGACTTGGACATAAGTCATGCATATGAACATGCCACACACAAATTACAAGGAAGCAATGTAGAGCATGAGAAAGAACAGGGAGGGATGGGAGAGGCTCGGAGAGAAGTAGCAACTCAAGTTCTGCTCAGTACCAACGTCTCTGTGGCTGCTCAGTACCAAAGTCTCTGTGGCTGCCTGGATGAGAGAAGACAGGGTGAGGGATGCACTTACCGCTATTAATTGAGTCTTCAGAATAAAAAAACAAAGTGCTATAAGATCACCAGGTATTTTTAATACTGCCCAATGTATTTTCTGAGATAAGAAGGAATGGGTGCATTTTAAAATGCATTTTATTTCTGTTTTTGAATGACAACAATTCACTATTTTACATTACATATTTCTGTGAGTTCCCACAGTGTGTCCTATAGTCAAGATATGGAATAGTTTTGAGAAAGGGATCTTTCATTAAACTCAGAGATCACTATTAGCCAGAGTTCCCTATGTTCTTCTGTCTTTGCATGTTAGTACTGAGATATAGAGCATACCTCACCTGGATTTTTGTTTGTTCAATCTTATACAGAAAGCACTTTAACTGCTGAACAACCTTCCTAGCCCTTAAATACTATTTTTAAATTATCTTTTGGGCTAATGAAATACTTTAACAAAGGTGGTCAAAGATAGACTAGGTACAGGGGATGAAAATTTCAGTTAACTTATTTTTTAAAATTAATTTACTCTTACACAGAGAGAAAGAGAGAGAGAGAGAGAGAGAGAGAGAGAGAGAGACTGACTCACACACAGTACAAATATTAATAGCATGAGGAGACCTCTAAGCTTACCTGGCATTACGAAGCAAAAAAAAAAAAAAAAAAAAACCAAACAGATGAATGATTTCTCCTATCCTAGTTCTCCATGCCAAATCCACTTTGTTCCATGGAATTGGCCCAGAACCGCCCTGTAGTGGACACTTCACAGCTGAACCCAGCCTGTGCTGAGCACACAGGCAGGAGCTAACACAGTGAGAACTTAATGCACATTGGGCTGCTTCTGCTAGCACATTGGACAGACTCTTCTCACAGGTAGTGTAACAGCTGTTGCTGAGTGGTTCTACTCACCAGAGAATTTCATTTAATGGCTTGATATCATTGCCTAAATTCAAAGTGACACCAAATTAAAGCTTGTTATGGCAATAATCATCATAGGATAAAATGGTTTAGGAGAACAAGCCTCAGTCTTCAGAATTAATTAAATTATATTACCCTTGGCTGGCAAGTCTCAAGGCTTACTTAAACATAAAACTACAGTGACTTAAATGTGTTTAAAATATTTATTAAAATATCATCCTCAGGGTTGTAGAAACATCCCAGAGGGTAACAGCACTTGCTGCTCTTCCACATGACCTGGGCTCAGTTCCATGTACCCATACGGTGGCTCCAGGGGACCCATCACGCTCTTCTGGCCTCCAAAAGCAACAGACACCCATGTGGTATACATACATGTGTATGTCAACATTAATATTAATTGTCAATATTAATTATTAAGATAGAAATAAATATATTTTAAAATTTTTAAACATTTTGAATAGGTGACTTAATAAAACTTTATATTTAATTGATATGCTACATACATATCCAAGGGATACAAAATAATATTCCTTTCAGTGGCTATGAATTAAACTTTCAATTTTAATAAAAAATTATAGAAAATTCCTATAAATGTTAGAGGTTAAAACATAGTATGTACACACACACACCTCACACAAATATAGAAAAATCCTTACAGCTACTTCTAATATCACTATAATTAGAAGTTACAAATTAAACATAGTATCTCGATTAATTCTGGTTCACCAAGAATGTGAGCAGTGTCTCAATCTGCTGAAAGAGTAGAGGTAGTTTAAATCATGTGATTTCAAATCTTTTGTTGAAAGTTGTTTTAAGACAACATCTCATATGACACAGGCTATCTATCACTTTACTCTGGGCTATAAATCCAGAACTTAGAAAACTGAGGCAGGGAGATCATGAGTTTGAGACTAGTCTGGATTATATAATAAGACTCTCACAAAGAAATTCAAGCATTTAAAAAAAAAAAGACAGAAAAGAAAAGAAACATTCTCTATTCACACAAAGGCACATGCTTATCATTTAAATTTTCGGTTATTTCAATAGCAATGCAGGAAGTGCGCAAGGAGAACCCATACCTAAGTCCAGTCTAGAAAGAAGTGCTGTACTCACTGGCCACAGACCCACCAGGCTACCGGGTGGGTGGCTGCTCAGCACTCACAGCAACCCTCCTACAGGGAGGGTATCTGCATGATGAAACAGAGGAGCAGGAAACTTAATCCACTGTACTACTTTATGCTCTTCACCCAAAGGAAATAGTCTGGAAAACATTACACTGTTGTTAAAGCCTCTCAAAACAGAACTGTCAGGGAAAGATATCAACCACAGAATTAATTTTAATGAATTAGTTTTGGTCAATGCTGCTCCAGTGCCACCACTACCACACACCATCATACTTTTCTGCCCTCAACTGTGCCTGCCCAAACCCTGCCTACTGCCACTGAGGACCTGAGCCTGGTACGAACGCCATGACAGTGAGAGGGTGTTCTGGTTTGTTTGTTTGCTTGCTTTAATTTTTCCTTGTCTTTACTGTAACGTACAATTCTTTATATCCATAAGTATTCAAAATATGTCTAGATAGTGGGAATGTCAGAGTTTTATGTACTATACATATACAGACTACATATGCAGAATACACTGGGGGTCTTGTCCTACAAGTTTACTTTGTAGAACAGTCTCTACTTCGCTTTTGTGTGGCACTTTTCTTTTCCTGATGACTGCTCAGGTATTCATAGGACAGTTCGTTTCTGTCATGAACCCACAACTCAAGCTTTGCTCTATCAGTTTCCACATGTTACACAAGTATTTTGTTAATCCCACTGTATTCTTCCTTTCTTTTCTTTGACTACAGCAAGTCACTAAAGGTGGAGATACAAACATCAAGGTGTATTTTTAGCCCTCAAATGCATCTAGACTAGTCAACATTTTCCTTCAAAGTCCTGCCGAAGAGGAAATCAAAGTAACTAAGAATTAGTAATTTTTTACTTCCAGTGGTGAAATATATTGAATTACCTAAAAACATCAGTTATGGTCTTCCAAAAGAACCTTTGTCTGGATTTACATTACACAGGTTTTTTTTTTTAAGTTTTTATTTTAAATACAGATTTGGTTTTATTTGTATCTAACATTTCTCTTCTAATGATTAACTATCCTAAGAAGAAATGGAGTATGTCCTGACATGATCTGTTGGGAATCCCCTGAGTATCATGCTTCTTACCACACTGGCACTTTTCCTTCCAGAAGCCTCTAGGAATTGAAAGCAACTTAGATTTATTGACTCAGTATTGCAAAGAAAAGGTCCCTAAGGGGGGAAATAAACATAGTTGTCAGCTGCTGACCATGATAAGCCACTCACTGCAATGTGAGCTGTTATTCTTTCCCATGTTTTCTTGCTTTTATACCCCAAAGAAACTGATTACCTATGTTATTATTTGTGTGTGTGTCATGTGTGTGTGTGTGCACACACACACACACACACACACACGTGTAGTGTAGTGCACACACGTGCATATGTGGGCCAAATGTCACTGCTGGGTGTCTTCTTCTATCAGAGTCTACCTTTGTTTTTCAGACTAGATCAGCTCCTGAGTTAACTCTAAGGACCCATGTATCTTTGGCTCCCACCTCCCAACCCTAGCCCTGGGGTTATAGATGTGCAAAAGTCCCCATTCCCAGCATTCATTTGGGTGTGGATGATCTCAATATATGGACTTGGGTCCCTATTCTTATGTTTTACCAACATTTTACCAATTGAGTCTCTTAAGTGCAGTGCCACACTAGATAGAATGAAGAGGGCATCCTGTTCTATTACATCAGCCTTTATCTATACTATTTTACATTCTATATAGTTCTGATGACTAACTACACATCTATATTCTAAAGAACATAATTCATGGCTTTCTAGAAAAATACAGAATAACCAATTAACCCAGAAATACATCTGGGTAACTACAGAATGAAGTTACTGTAGGCCTGTTCTAAGTTTTATAGCAATAGTTTAAAGCTTCTGGGACAAGTGTTAAGAAATAAATCTGTTTGGGTTGCTAATGCCAATGAATTCCTTTGTGGGACTTTCAAACCACAGGAATTATCCTATTCGGAGGCTATAATTCTCTTATAAGTTGTGCTTCCCAATTAAGAACTACATCACAGGAAGGCATGTCAATAAACATTATGGCTCCATGGATAATCCAGGGGGAAGATTTAAATGGCTATTACGAAGGTAGCTTATTTACACTAGATTTACAAATCTGCAAGAAGAGTCCAGCAGTAAAGAAATTGCCCACTGTATTACAAATACAGTAAAGGCTTTGCATGAACCACAGGATCAGTGTGTCCTGCTGCTGAAAAGAAATGTAAAAATTATCCAAGAGGTATGAATGAAAATCTTTCTTTTCGGAGCTAAAGCACCTGCCTTCCCTTGCCACAAAGGAAGGGTTATAAATCTCACAAATGATTGCAGTGATTTTAATGTCTTATGTCACTTCCAGCATGTCTAGAATACCACCCTAACAAGACACCATCACCTCCAAAGACTGAGGCCCACAACTAGTCCGCCAGGGTCCCAGGACAGGGATTTATACACAGTGTTAGCACTTGCCTCACCTCTGACTCAGCAACCAGACCTAACCTGTGACTCAGGTTTGTGGAGGAGAGGACAGTGATTCCATTACAATCTCAAAAAGAAAAGAAGGTTGAAAGTGTGATCTGTTTAATCATTTTGTTTATTGTTCTTTGTTCTTTGGTTTGTTTGTTTTGGTATGGGACAACCTTCTATTTCGTGGACATCTGTTGATGTTCTTCTAAATTCTAGCACAAAAGTAACAAAGGAAAGTGTTTTGCTCATCATTCCAAGAGCAATGCAAATAACCCAGTGGAGGCTGTTATAATGAAAGGATTCTTCTTCCAAAACAGTCTTCTAGGAGTGTCATCATTTGATTACTTTATTTAAACAAAAACAAAAAAACAAAAACAAAACAAAAAACGAAGGCCATATGCCTGATCAATCAATGCCTACAACACCCCAGTTGTCTTCTAGAACAAAGCACATTCCCTTAGACACTCTAGAACCTAGGAGCTATGCTATGAGATGCTTTCAAATCAACAAGCTCCTGATAATGGAAGTGCTAATGCCACAATATACTAATTCTGTCAAAAGACATCTTAAATATCAAGACAATCCCCTTAGTTTTCAGCAATCACTAAATATTTTGTGAAGTACAAACTGGAGAAACGTCCCAGTTCTGATACAGAATAAACAAAAGTTCTGATACCAGCATAAACAAAAACCAGTGTGCGCAGTAAATATGTTCAATAATTATATTAATCCCAAGTAGGTACTCAAATTATATGAGTATGATATTTCAAATAGCTAATAAACTGTTAGGTCAAGATGTTTGGCCCTACCTGCTAAGATTTTGTTGTTTTTATTGATGGGGAAAATACCAAGTAATTAATGTAATAAATAATGTAAAACTAATCATTAAGTGAAAAAATTAACATACCAGGGTTCTATGAAAAGAGTACATTTCAGAATTCGTTACTATACAAAGAGATCCACATACACGGAAGCTTGAACACTGTAACAACGAGCTGAAGAAGACTAAGTTTCTTGGTCAGAGACACAGACACTTTTTTTTTAATGCTGCGGAATTCTACTGACCATTTAAAAAAGATTAGATATTTTCTTTATTTACATTTCAAATGTTATCCCCTTTCCTGGCTTCCCCTCCAAAAATCCCCTATCCCATCCCCTTCCCCCTGCTCACTAACGCACCCACTCTGGCTTCCTGGCCCTGGCATTCCCCTATACTGGGGCATAGAGCCTTCACAGGACCAAGAAGGGCCTCTCCTCCCATTGATGACCAACTAGGCCATCCTCTGCTACATATGCAGCTGGAGCCCTGAGTCCCTCCATGTGTTTTCTTTGATTGGTGGTTTAGTCCCAGGGAGCTCTGGAGATACCGGTTAGTTCATGTTGTTCCTGCTATGGGGCTACAAACCCCTTCAGCTCCTTGGGTACTTTCTCTAGCTCCTTCATTGGGGACCCTGTGCTATCCAATGGATAGCTATGAGCATCCACTTCTATACTGGATGCACTGGCAGAGCTTCTCAGGAGACAGCTATATCAGGCTCATGTCAGCAAGCTCTTGTTGGCATCCGCAGTAGTGTCTGGTTTTAGAGACTGTATATGGGATGGATCCCCAGGTGGGGCAGTCTCTGGATGGTCATTCCTTCAGTCTCTGCTTCACACATTGTCTCTGTAACTCCTTGCATGAATGAGTATTTTGTTCCACCTTCTAAGAAGAATCGAAGTATCCACCCTTTGGTCTTCCTTATTTCACGTATTTTGTGAAATGTATCTTGGGTATTCCGAGTTTCTGGGCTAATATCTACTTATCAGTAAGTGCATACCATGGACACAGACATTCTTAAGAAGGAATTCAGACCAGTTGTGTGGCACAGCTTTGTGTCCCAGCCTTTTCTCAATGTCAAACATGGCTGAGAAGCTGAGAAGAAGACTAGAAGTTTTCCCAAACTTATGTGCAGAGAAACCAACAGTAGGATTCAAAACTTTACACAGACAAATGAAGCCTTGTATGACCCAGAATTTCACAGGGTTATAATCTTATAGAAAGTATAAAAGCAGAAATAAACCGTAATTCACAGGAAGTCAAATGTTAATGCCCTAGGTCTGCAACTGGCACAGGTAAATGCAAATCCCTTTGAAATGTCATTGAGATTCTCCAGCTGCTTTAGTTATTTTGTGAATAACATCTAAGATACTACAATAAAATAAAAACACTGATGGACATGAAAAGATAGTAATAAAAATACAAATAAGCCATACCCACCGTGGAATCCCATAATAAAAATTTGAGAAGTTGAACTAAAATAAACCATTAATGTTGGTGCTAGAGAGCTGGCAGTGTAGTTAATAGCACTTGTTGCTCTTCCAGGGAACTTGAGTTCAGTCCCCAGACCTATGTCACATGTATTTCCAGCTCCAGGGACCTTTACCTGCATACATATAACACACACATACATTCATTCATATCCTGCTTCCCTCTAACCCCCGTGTGTGTGTGTGTGTGTGTGTGTGTGTGTGTGTGTGTGTGTGGTGAGAAAGACTAACAGACAGACACAGACACACACCTTTAAAAAAAAAAGTTGGTATGTTCAAAATTAAGCAGCAAAATTGAGAATGTTAGTTAAAGAATAAAGTACTGACACCTGATGACATTGTAAGACAGCTCCTCTAATTAAAACATTAACGAACATACTTAAAAATCTATAAATATATAAAATGTGTTTAAATGAAGTTTCTACAAAATGTGGGAGCTAATACTCCAGCTGGACATTATATGCTACCAGACAAAACCTCAGTACCAGGAATGGGTTAGATCATTTTGAATGCTTATATAAAGGCGTCCCGCAGGCACAGGCTACGTCAGTGCTGTCAGTTACCCTCCACAGTCTAACAAGTTAAACCCCTATTGTTGAAGGCATCATATACTCTTGTCAAAGAACATGTGGAAATCAAGCTGGTGCCCAGATAGAAGCTCCTGAGTGGAAGGCAATATGTAGGCTACCACAGGACAAAGTAGCTGTTAATCTCACCCAGCTATGAACCCTGTAAGTATAACAGTGACCTGCCTGCAAGCTATACCTGCTGTCCAACAAACGCTGTAGGAGTAGCCAGCCACTTTCTGATGGGATACAAGGCTCAGTCCATGTGACACACCTCATTTATGACACTATTAATGAGGCTAAGAACCTGAGACTCAGTAATTATGTCATCCTCCTGCCTCCTGTGAACTACATGAACCTTGTATAACCAATATGCCAAGTACATGTATCTCTTTTAAAATAATAGATTATGATGGTTTCCATGATAATTGTTTTTCATCATAATATTTTTGTCCTTATAATCCTCAGCAGTAGTGTGAATAGTGCTGAGGACCAAGCACAGGGCTGTATAAAAAGTGAAGCAAGTTACTGAGTTAGACTCCTAGCGGAATAGGATTTGTATGTTACTATAATGAATTCTATATATCCATCTCTAAAGAGTAATTACTACTGTTAATCAAGACAAATATTCTGAATGGCTTATTCTGAAGCATATCACTTAATGTAAGCCTGAAACTTCTGGTAAGGGACTTGGAAAATGTTAGGAAAAACAATGTCTAGATCTTTCTATTTTTGAGTTCCTTATGTCTTCTGCTATTTAACACTACGCCAGAACAAGAAAGCATCATTTAAGTTACCAAGACTGTATGTGAACTATAACAGGGAGTTAGGAAACAGGAACAACCGAGAAGAGACACAGTCATTTGCTAGAAAATAAAGAATTCATTTACAGCTCCCTTTATAAAAATCACATTTCCAGACACTTGGAAAAAAAAAAAAAAACTATTCATAGTGGCCCTCTACTGGGAGACAACTCTCTTCTTAGGCCTGCTGTCTCTTCATTCATCAGGTTTTTGCTTCAACAGTACAAAAGTGTCATAAAGCACAAAGTGTAAAGCAGCAGATATTTAGAGCTAAGAGTAACTTTTCAGATCATTTAGTCAAACCCCTTGATTTTACACTTCATTCCATGTCAGCTCAAGCTCTGGGTCTCTCTGTGGGCTCTGAACACACAGAATACAGGGTCCATCTGATGAGGGATCACCTGCTCTGTACACTTCGGGACACACTCGGGGATCATCTGCCCATGTTTTACTCCCAGCTCTGAATCTCTGGCCTGAGGGAATCTTTATTGCTCTTGCTGCCTTTCTTAGCCACTCTTCCTTTTATCTGTTACTTAAAGACACAGACAATAAGACTTTGAATTGTGACCAACACCAGTGTATCAGGTCACAAAGCATTAGAATACGTAGAAGAATCAAGAGGAATGAACTGCATTTTCCTTTTTATTAATTGGTTCTATACATGTAAAACATAATATACATTTTGTTTCTTGTCTTTTTCTTTAAATCTGAGGTATCTAGTATTTTAAAGACCTTCACAATGAGCATAATTATATATGAAGATTATCTTTATGTTTAACAGCACACTGGGATAATAGTGAATCAGAAAATGAGAACCATAAAATTAGCATTTGGTACTAGCATATGGTGTCATTGTGTGTCCTTGCCTTGCACTAACAAAGCATCTTTCCCTCATGTACACGTGAGATTTCCTGGGAATAATCCTAGATAAAATACTTTCCTTCATTAGTACCTTGACATTGAGCAGATCTATACATAAGAAAGTGATCTCAGCCTGAAACTGCACTAAGACACAAACCACCCATTAAAAACAATCTACTAGAATTTATTCTTATTATTTCACTTATTTATTTTCCTGTTTGTTTTCTAATGAGAGAAAGCAAGAAAGGGTGTGTGTTTAGGTGGTAGGGAGGAGTATGGGAAAGGGAACCATAACCAAATATATTGTATGAAAAAACTTATTTTCAATAAAGTAAATACGCACATATAATCTGCTAGGAGTTCCATAACTCACATAAACACACAAAAACAGCACAGTACAGAAATCCAAGGATAGAGAAGTGGGAGACTAGACACAAGATAATCTTCTTCCCTAAACTAAATGTTAATATTTAAAGCTCACACTGATGCTAACATGGAAGACCAGTGTGCATCTGACTGCACTGCTGCCATCTCTCTGAGTTGGAGTTGTCCTGGCAAGGCCCATGAGCTAGAACAGAATATATTTATCACAATCCTCCACTGTCTGGAATGTGGTGGATATGACGATTCATTTTTCTGTCCACTACAGTATGTATTTGCTTCTCATAAAGCTAAATCCCATCTAAAAGTTGTAGAGCTAAATAAAACCTATCAAGTTTTTAAAGTATTTTATTAATTTACTGAGAATTATTTGCAATGTACTTTGGTCATATTTGGCCTCAAGTCCTCCCAAACATACACCTGCCCTCCTGCCTTGGACTTCCCATCCTGTTTTATTTTTATTTAGTAATCCATCAATACCAATTTATGTTTTTCATAGAGAGATTATTTATATTTAATGGTAGCAAATTTCTACAATTCTCTTTTAGTATGTTGTATCATGCTATAATTTCATGAAATACATGAGATTTTAAACCTACAGAAAAGGCACATTTCCCATATTTTTAACCCACCCATCATTGAAATATAAAAGTTTTAAGGGGAAATCAAAAGAACTTTTTTTTTTTTTTTTGGTTTCACAGAGGTTTCTGTAAGCCCTATGAAATAGTATGCTTAAATAATTCATTAAACATAATTTATAATGCATTAAACATCATTAATTCCTTTTAAAAAGATGAAGGACTAACTGACCACTGAACTGATTTGTATAGTTTTTTCTTCCCAGATTGAGACATTCCATCCTGCAGGAAGCTCATTAAGAGAGAAAGTGAACTCAAATCAGTTTCCAGAACTCTCTATAACCGACCAGATTCACCAGGCCACTCCATTCTTGTGAGTATAGAAAGAGAAAAGATTTCTGAGATTCATTACCCTCCAACACCCCAGCCCACCCCAAGTCTAGCAGGCTAGAAGAAACAGAGGCAGGGGCATTCTGAACTGCCTGGAGGAGATAAAGAGCAGCTGCTCTGCCTAGAAGATGCTTATACCAACTAGGCACCTGGAAAGGACACTCCCCAGCAAGCTGAGCACTTACAGTGTGCAGTGTGCCCCGGGTCCCCAACGCTGTGAGTGGTCAGCCATGCTCAGGTGGGCCTTGGTGATGTGACGAAATTCTTTGAGCTACTTCTGTCCTTGTAAATAACCTCCCAAACCTCTTTGCTTCACCAAGTTGATCTTTGGTGGTGGTATCTGTAGTACTTTTGTCTCTTGTGGGATCCCCATCTGGGATAAGCTGACATGTGCTGCCTCTCTCCATAGGAAAAGTCCGCCCCACAACACAATGCAAGGTAAAAACAATCAGAAATTAAGAGAATGTGTCTCTGAAATTTTCAAATTATATTTGCAATGTCTTTGGTGCAAAAGGGATAAATTTGTACAGCATACTAAATATGAATTTAATGACCATATGTTTTAATTAATTTGAAAATTGTTGTTGGCAGTGGTCTGGGCAGAAACTGGCAAAAGTCTCCACCCACCAGGTAGTGTCTCCGGGCTATCTGACAGCTTCTGTTCCCGGTTATGAAGGCTTTCATTTGATTACATAATGTGTGCATGTGCTGAGGGGCCGGTGCTTTTCTCACTGTCAGCCATCTGACACGGTAGAAAGCACAGCTTTCATACCCAGAATATTCCCACACCTGCTCGACAGTGGGTGAGGACAGAAGCAGCTAAACTGAAATGTCTAAGTCTGAGCTATCCTGAATGGGATCTGCTCGCTCTTAGCACAGCCACACCTTTTGCCTGCTAACTCCATTCTTGTTTCTTAATGCTTGAATTTGCACTCTGCTAACAAGTTTTCTTTTTCCTCATTTTATATTTTTGAGATGTGCTGGCTAGTTTTATATCAACTTGATTCGAGTCATTGGAGAAGAGGGAGCTTCAATTGAGAAAAACGCCTCTATAAAAATCAGGCTATAGGTGAGCCTGTAGGCATTTTTAAATTAGTGATTGATGGCATAGGACCCAGCCCATTGTGGGTGATGCCATCCATGGGCTGGTAGTTCAGCATTCTCTATGAAAGCAGGCTGAGCAAGCTGTTAGGGATAAGCCAGTAAGCCTTACCCTTTCAAGGCCTCTGAATCAGCTCCTGCCTCCAGGATCCTGCCCTATTTGAGTTCCTGTCTTGACTTCCTTCAGTGAGGAACAATGATTTGGAAATATAAGGCAAATAAACTCTTCCCTAACTTGCTTGGACATGGTGTTTCATCCCAGTAGCAGAAACCTGTCCCTGCTAGCTAGGACAGGGTGCCTCCCTTGTGGACATGTGGACATTTTCACTTCTTTTCTGACAATCTGAACCTAAATGTCTTAAAGATAACAAACATCCCCCAACTTGTCAATGTCATCAGAGAAAAAGCTTAATGGTTCAGGACTATTCCGGCTAACAGTTTGCTGCTCTTCTTCCCCAGGTCACTGCTGTTTGACTGCTTCCTGTCTCTGACAATACCCACTAAATTCTTTTGTCTGTTTTGTTTTTCTTGTTGCCAAACCATTAGTCTCTAGGTATTGTATTTATCCAATGATCTCTCAAAAAAATTGTTTGTTCCCTAATACTTTCATGAAGAAATCTGAGGATTTTTGTTACCTGTCATTCGCACTCATGATTATTTACTTTCATTCTCTGGATATATACTAAAGTCATACTCAAACCTATTTCTCTTTAAATCAGTCTGGCCCTTATCATATGGCTCTGGAAATGTTTCTTTGATTTTTTTTTTTAATGATTAAATCCTATTTCTACTTGTAATCTATTCTTTGAAATCTTACTTAAGCCTCATTTTTCTTGATAAAACTTTTTATGATTCAGACAATAAATTTACTTCTGCATAAGTCTTGCCATTACCTTTCCTGCATAGCAATGTCTACTAAGAAAAACTAAATGTTAATTGTCATAACTCATTACCTTTAAACAGTTGTAAGCACACAAAAGAAATGAACATTTTCCTTGTTTCTTCACAATGTTCAGTATATTTAATATCAATATTTATTAATTATGGAATGATCATTTTGCCACACTATTTTGAATTGATAACAATAGAGTATAATTTCTAAGGGCAGACTGTTTCTATAGTATCAGGCATATGGATATTTCTGATAATTATCTCTATGTAATCATATAAACAATATGCTAATGGACTGAAGACTCATTTAACTGTCTTCAAAATAAAAAGAAAATGTTTATTCAAGTATATTAACATAGATACACACAATTATATATGCATGCAGAATAAGTTCACTTAACATCTTTACACTGCATTGATACATTGGATTTTTATAGTTATTTATATCCATAATTTAATGACAAGGTTGCTCTATCTTCAGAAGCTGACTTGGTAAATCTTTCCGTCACTCTTTCATAAAGTACTTTGTATTGCATTACATTTTCTCCTCAGTCTCTCAAATGTTAAGTGATTATTATCAAGACAAAGTTGCAAGTGTCTGTAGTCATGGTTGATTTTACCTTGCCTGTGTTGTTTCTGTAGCATTAAGCACTGAGGTGGGGTCTCACACATGAGAAATAAAATCCTTCCACTGAGCACTGAGGTGGGGTCTCACACATGAGAAAGAAGTATCCACCCTTCCACTGAGCTTCATCACCAGCCCACCATTTTGCTTTTGTCAACAAGAACTGTTGGCGCATGGGTTGATAATATGGCTAACTTGCTATCAGTGTGATGGTAATGAAATGCTATTCTCAAGTATGTGTGAGGGGATGTAAAACTCATCTTTCCTTATGAGAAAATGCCTGAGAAAAACAACTAAGGGTGGAAAGAATTTATATTGGCTTACCATTTCAGGGGGTTGGAGAGGGCTTAATGAAGTGTAAATTGAAGCAGACATATGCAGCCACAAAACAGAGAAAGATACAGTATCCAAGAACAGATACACAATGACTTATAGTCTCCTTCAACAAGTTCCTCCACCTGCAGAACCTTCTACTTCCTTCTGCCATTGCTATAAAAATGTGGACCGTGGACGTCACTGGTCAGGTCTCATCACCCACCTGCTAAGGATCAGACTTACAGGAATGATCTGAGTGGATACCTCATATCTAAGCCTCAACAGAAGGATTTACTATGGGGTTGTATTTTATGTCTATTTCCACTTACATTCCTTGCACATTTCAAGACAATGTAAAGTTAATTTTTAAACCTGTTTACTCAGTTGTACATAGTGGATCTTATGAAACATACTTTTACATATACTCAAACTTCCTTCTGTATTAAAAGAAATATGAATGAATCTTAAAATGGGCAATAAAATTGCCATGCTTCTTTTAATCTTATAAAATTAGGTATCATTTTTGTTGAATCTGAGTTACATTACAAACTGTTACTAAATTTATCCACAAATAAGGTCTAGGTGTTAGGATTATATAATATCTGTTGAGTACTAGTTTGCTGTTTTTATAAGAAGTGTATTATAGGCAGGTTAGAAATTTACCTTTTTCTATTACAAACAATTTACTGTTATTTTAAACATGGTCTCACAATGTAGCCCAGACTAGCCTTGAAGTTTGGAAAAATCTACTGCTTCAGTGCCCCCCCACCCCCATGCTGGGATTACAGGAGTGAACCACCACACATGACCTAGAAACCACAATTTCTAATGCTGTACCCTACTTAATCTGCAAAAGGACAGTGTATGTCAGGTAACTATGGTTAGATAAAATATACTACTTCTAAATATTATTTCAAGCCAAATTAAACTCTTAGATTTTAGTTTCTGTACATTAAAAAGAAACAAAAATGTATAGGGAAATACTAACAGGACACAGTATTTTACTTATTTTAAAGTGACTTATATTAAACAGAACAGACTTTCTGAATACAAGCCAAGACCAGAGTCAGGAAGAGTGTGTAACAATAAGACAACCCACAGTAGGTCCAGGCGGGCCTATTTCTTCACTGCTTTCTGTTAGTCACTTCGCTATAATTTTCATTTACCATATAAATCACTTTAAAATACATTCATGACATTCATAAGTCACAAGATCTGCCTGCTCCTCAGTGCTCCACCTTTCTCCTTTGCCCACTTCCCCTCTTTTCTCTCACGTGGTCTCCATTATTCTCTCTTCTTTCCCCATCGTGGCTTTTTGTTCCCTTGATTCCTTTTGTCCATGGTCCCTTTCTTTGTTCTTATTAAATAATATACATGAAAAGGATTTAAGACAATTTAAAATTAACCATACAATGATTATAAACAACTTTTCCAAATCTCTAGTGTGATAAGTCAGTGTGGTTTGTCATGCTAATCTACACTGTCCAAGCACTAAGTTTCTCTGGGATTCCAATGTGGAGACAGGGAGCCATGAGAAGGGACACTTCAAAAAAAGGCTGTCAGTGTAGGTCTTCAGGGCCCTCTGATTCTTACTTAAATATTACAAATGGAGACGTCCATATAACATGGACACATATAATCCCTGACTAAGGAAAATTATGAATGTAAGTGATAAATTAGAAAAATGCAAAATGCTGTAGTTAAATTTTTTCCTAGTTTGTTTTTAGTTCAACATAACTAGTTTAAATCACATGTGAATCACATTTACAAACTATCTGATCTGGGATAGTTAATTTATTGTAAAATGGGATACAGTAATATCTGCCTGTTGGGGATGTTAATAAAAATATAGTGAGCCCTATAATGTGTCTAGTACCATCTAATAACACTGTAAGCATTTAACAGTATTAGTTGGTTGTTCTGCTACTATAGCTATAGCAAGCCCTTTTTATTGTATGTTGAATAGTCTGTAAGCCAAAATCTAAAATTTAAAATGTCCCCAAATCTAAAACTCTTAATGCCAAAATGATACCCGTAATGCAAAATTCTACATGTGATTTCATGTAATGAGTTGTAGTAAAAACGTAGGCAGATTAAAAATACTGATGAAAATTACTTCCAGATGGACTGGGAATTGGCTCAGTGGATAAAAAGACTTGCAGCATGTGTATGAGGCTCTGTACCTTATTTTACACACAGACACACACAGAAAGAGAGAGAGACAGAGAGAGAGAGAGAGAGAGAGAGAGACAGAGACAGAGACAGAGACAGAGACAGAGACAGAGAGAGAGAGCACAAGTGAGCAGCGTGAGCACTTCAGGTACATTCACCATAGTTGAGAGGCAAAAGGATGAACATAGGTCTGTCTGAAAGCACACACATACACACATGCATGTGCACCCACACCCACACATGCGCACATATACATAACACACAAAATAAAATAATAAAACTGCCTCCAGGATACTCAGTCAATTTGCATGTATATATAAGATATCATGATTAATACATGCTGTCCTCCAAATATTTCATTATGTGTGTGAAAATAAATATTCCCACCTCCAAAAAATACCAAATCTGAAACATTTAGCTTATCCCCAAACAACAATCTTCTTCTCATAATGCCCCGTAAGCTCAGACTTACCATTATGCTTGGCTCTGTTATAAATGACTATGTGAATAAAAATGATGCAATCTAAATCTTAAAAGAAAAATGTAAACAATGTAAATGTCATTCTAGTGTAACTACAACTGCAGACTATAACATGAAATGCATGGCTTTAAGGTACACCAGGGAAGCAGCACTGGACAGCGGCAGTAAGGAAGCTCTGTCTGTCTCAGGGGGCCTACCAGCTCAAGCTCACTCCATTTTTTTCAAAGGCTTCTAAAAAGCTGAGTCTGAAAGTAAACAGCTTTCCTTAGTGTATAAGTTCAGTTTACCTAAGCATTAGGTTAAAGCTCTGGCTCTGTTGCCTAGGAAAAGCCAACTTCACAAAACAGAAGTAATCCCGCTTTGTTTGTTTGGAGTTCAAATCTGCGTGCTGCTAGTGTTTCTCTCCTTGATAAATTTCAAAGAAATATAAAAATTAAAATAATAAAATAGAAAGTTTCTTGATTTTTATGGTATCTATACTTTTAAATTTTTCATGATAAATGGGATACATATCTATTTCAATAATTTAAAAAGTTTAATGACCAATAAATAAATAAATTGGAGGTGGGAATAAATACTCAATGAACTCATATAGTGTTCATAAAAACAATCTTCTTGGGGCTGAGAGATAGCTCAGTGGTTAAGAGCACTGACTGCTCTTCCAGAGGTCCTGAGTTCAATCCCTAGCAACCACATAGTGGCTCACAACCATCTGTAATGGGATCCGATGCCCTCTTCTGGTGTGTCTGAGAACAGCAACAGTGTATTTATATACATAAAATAAGTAAATCTTTGAGAAACAAAAATCTTCTCAAAGCACCTTTCTTGAACCTAATGCAACTACCATCAGGTTTTCTACTAACATAAGATTTTAAAGATTCACTTTTCATTTTTAGAAGGCATATTAATGATACAAAATTAAATACAAATTCTCTAATGGTGACTGAAAATTTGATAGTAAACACATATCACATCAAAATTATCCCTGCTGCAGTTTAACATATATTAATGAAAATGGATAAGCAGCAACAGGAAGAACTCTGAAAACTGACTATCAACCACAACTACAGGTGCTACATGTATGTATTTCCATAACAGTATAAAGCAGCCATTTGGACATCTCAAGAGGTCAATACAATTGATGAGCTGCTTGCTAGAATACACGAGATGTCAAGTTCCCAGCACTGTATAAATTACTGAGTGTAGTGGCACATGTTTGCAATCCAAAGTACTGGCAGGAAGAGGCAAAAGGGTTGGAAGTTCAAATCCATCTTTGGGATGTGTAAACCAGATGAGGCAATGTGAAACTCTTTCTTAAAACAAGCACACAAGAAATATTCATTTTGATACATTTGTCATTTGAAGTATGGCTGCTTATTGTTGCCTCGTTACCCAACTATGGTGAATATATAAGATTACTAGAGATATATACAGAAACAATTTTTAGGAAAGAGATTCTTAACCTTCTAGCAGATGTGACATATTGGATCATATTTACCTATCAAAGGTCCCTGTCAGTTCAGCAAATTCTCCTTGAACTTATTTTCTAGTTCCTTAATTTCATAGTATTTGCATAACTAGAGTTAATATACCAGAAACTAAACAGAGCAGTTGATGTTCTTAAAATATTTAATATAGTAACTGTATTTCAGTAGTTCCTTTATTCAAAAAACTACTTTGATGCATCTGAATTGCAGTAATTGTACTATTGATACATCTAACTTCTTGTACCTTCAAAATGTTCTGAATGCAGCAAAGGTCTGAAGAGTTTGTCATAAATCAATAAATTATAAATCCATCAACAAGTAGCAGGTTCTTTTTCCAGTGAGCAGCACAATAACTAAATCTTTGGTTTGAAAATTTTAAAACATTTCCTAGAGGTTTACTGAGGATTTGTTTACTCTCAGGTAGTAATATCTTATCTAATATTCCCTGAAATATAAATTGCATTCAAGAGAATGAGAGAACTTGCTTAACTTTTCACGTTCAGACAAATAATATTATATTTATAATAATCTGGAAATGTCTAGGAAAGACAGCAGGTAAAATGAGGCCATTTCTCTCTCTTGTTAACACCAAGAAAGACTATTTTGCTATGCAGTTCCTATCTGACCCTGAGTCTGACCACAGTGTGAGAGGAAGAGAGAGCACCGTGCTCCAGATGACAGCGTTAAGAAGGCTTCCATGTAAGTGTGGAATGTGGGTGACATCTGGGAACACAGGAACACTTTGTGTCACTCAGAGGATAGTAAGGATGCCATGCTGTGCTAGACCATAGAGAACACAAAAATGTCAAACTATGACAGATAAGCTGTTACATTTCCAACTAATGAAGTTCAAATGTTTTCAGCTAAAAGGTATATTTTCTAAAAGAAAATTCTGAACACAAAGAAAACAGGAAACTCTATGAAGGAGAACAGAAGAGTTTGAAATCAGATAAGAAAGTAGACAAGCGTCTTCAGGTAAGCATCAGTTTACCTTGGGCACAAACTTGGCGGCCACTCCCACAGACCCAGAGGAGGCTCCACTCCCAGGCGCTCTAGCATGCCAAGAATCTTAGGATCAGGGGTAAGGAGGATACAACACCTATTCCAACATCACCAGGAGGAACTAGGACCAGCAGGATCCAGGAACACAGGAAGCCCACCTGACCAGTGGATGGGTATCCTTCTGGTCTGCCCTGGTTTATCTTGGGAGCAAATTCAGCAACCAGTCCCACAGCCCCCAGAAGAAGTACTGCTCCCAGGCCCTCTAACACACCCAGGACCACAGGATCACAGGATCACGAGATCACAGGGGCTTGATCACACCAGGATTTCGGGGTCTCAGAGGCAGATTGAATCCCAGGAAATCTGACATACCCAGAATCTCAGGATCACAGGATCCCGGAATCGCAGGATCACAGAGACAGCCAGACTCTGAGGAGTTCTGACTCAACCAGGAGTGCAGGAAAGACAGGCTCCAGTCAGATACAGCAATGGCAGTGAGCACTAGAGATAATCCGATGGCAGGAGGCAAGCATAAGAACATAAGCAACAAAAACTAAGGTTACTTGGCATCATCAGAACCTAATTCTCCCACCATAGCAAATCCTGGATACACCATCACACCAGAAAAGCAAGACTTGGATCTAATGTCACTTCTCATGGCGATGATAGAGGACTTTAAAATGGATATAAATTAAATAGTTCCCTTAAATAATTACAGTAGAACACAGGTAAACAGCTAGAAGCCCTTAAAGAGGAAACACAAAAATCCCTTAAAGAATTACAGGAAAACACAATCAAACAGGTCAAGGAAAGGAATAAAACCATTCAAGATCTAAAAATGGAAATACAAATAATAAACAAATAATAAAGGGGGACAACCCTGGAGTTAGAAAACCTAGGAAAGAGATCAGGAGTCATAGATGCAAGCATCACCAACAGAATACAAGAGATGGAAGAGAGACTCTCAGGTGCAGAAGATACCTTAGAAAACATGGATACAACAATAAAAAAAAATGCAAAAAAAGCTCCTAACCCAAAACATCCAGGAAATCCAGGACACAATGAAAAGACCAAACCTAAGGATAATAGGTATAGAAGAGAGCAAAGATTCCCAACTTAAAGGACCAGTAAATACCTTCAACAAAATTAAAGAAGTAAACTTCCCTAACCTAAAGAAAGAGATGCCCATGAACATACAAGAAGCCTATAGAACTCCAAATAGACTCGACCAGAAAAGAAATTCCTCCCATCACATAATAATCAAAACACCAAATGCATTAAATAAAGAAAGAATATTAAAAGCAGTAAGGGAAAAAGGTCAAGTAACATATAAAGGCAGACCTATCAGAATTATACCAGACTTCTCACCAGAGACTATGAAAGCCAGAAGATCCTGGGTAGATGGCATACAGACCCTAAAAGACAACAAATGCCAGCCCAGACTACTATACCCAGCAAAACTCCCAATTACCATAGATGGAGAAAACAAGATATTCCATGACAAAACCAAATTTATGCAATATCTTTCCACAAATTTAACCCTACAAAGAATAATAGATGGAAAAGACCAACACAAGAAAAGAAACTACACCCTAGAAAAAGCAAGAAAGTAATATTTCAACAAACCCAAAAGAAGATAACCACATAAACATAATTCCACCTCTAACAACAAAAGTAACAGGGAGTAACAATAACTTTTCCTTAATATCTCTTAACACCAATGGACTCAATTCCCCAATAAAAAGACATAGACTAACAGACTGGATACCTAAAAAGGACCCAGCATTTTGCTGCATACAGGAAACACACCTCAGAGACAAAGACAGACACTACCTCAGAGTAAAAGGTTGGAAAACAATTTTCTAAGCAAATGGTCCCAAGAAATAAGCTGGAGTAGTCATTCTAATATCCAATAAAGTCAACTTTCAACCAAAAATTATCAAAAAAAGATAAGGAAGGACAATTCATACTGGTCAAAGGAAAAATCTACCAAGATGAATTCTCAATTCAGAACATCTATGCTTCAAATGCAAGGGACCCACATTCATAAAAGAAACTTTAATAAATCTCAAAGCACACATTAACGCCCCACACAATAATAGTGGGAGACTTTAACACCCTACTCTCAGCAATGGACAAATCATGGAAACAGAAACTAAACAGAGACACAGTGAAACTAATAGAAGTTATGAACAAAATTGATCTAACAGGTATTTATAAACCATAATGCAAAAGAATACACTTTCTTCTCAGTACTTCATGGTACCTTCTCCAAAACTGACCATATACTTGGCCACAAAATAGACCTCAACAGATACAAGAAGAATGAAAATAATCCCATGAATCCTATCAGATCACCAAGGACAAAGGCTGGTCTTAAATTCCAACAAAAACAATGAAAAGAACTTGACCAAGGATTGTTGATTTTCAGGGGTGACAGGCTGGCCAAGCACAGGGGAATGTCTC
>LR749898.1:1000835-1055678 GCA_902729485.2 Mus minutoides
CCTATAGGTTGAAGAACAATATAAACTAACCAGTACCCCCAGAGCTCGTGTCTCTAGCTGCATATCTAGCAGAAGATGGCCTAATTGGCCATCATTGGGAAGAGATGCCCCTTGGTCATGCAAACTTTATATGCCCCAGTATAGGGGAATGCCAGGGCCAAGATGTGGGAGTGGGTGGGTAGGGGAGCAGGGTGGGGGATGAGGGAGGGTTTAGGGGACTTTCGTGATAACATTTGAAATGTAAATGAAGAAAATATCTAATAAAAATTGAAAAAAAGACACAAGCAAACACGTGAGAGAAACAAAACTATTCAAAGCTTGAAAACACAAACCAAGGAATTTCTAGAAATGGAAAAATCTAGGTAAGTCAACAGGACCTTCAGACATAAGCATCACCAACAGAATAGAAGAGATGGAAGAGAGAATCTCAAACATTGAAGATACGAGGAAGAAATAGATACATCAGACAAAGAAAGTGTTAAATCTAAAAAAAATTCCTGACACAAAACATCCAGTAAATCTAGGACTCTATGAACAGGCCAAACCTACAAATATCAGGAATAGAACATTCCCAGCTCAGTCGGGAGGTGGTGGGGCATGCCTTTAATCCCAGCACTTGGGAGGCAGAGGCAGGCAGATTTCTGAGTTCGGGGCCAGCCTGGTCTACAAAGTGAGTTCCAGAACAGCCAGAGCTATACAGAGAAACCCTGTCTCAAAAAAAAAAAAGATTCCCAGCTCAAAGGCCCACAAAAATCACAGAAAAAATTTTTCCCAACTAAGGAAGGACATGCCTATAAAGGTACAGGAAGAGAACAGAAAACCAAGTAGATAGGACCAGAGAAAGAAGGCCCATCACCATATAATAATCAAAACAATACATGTGTAGAACAAGGAAAGAATACCAAAAGTTTCAAGGGAAAAAGGTCAAGTAATATATAAAGACAGATCTGTCAGAATTATACCCAACTTTGCAATGGAAACTCTAAAAGCTAGAAGAAGGGCTTGGACAGATATGATGCAGACTTTTAGGCATCACAGATGGCAGTCAAGACCACTATACTCAGTAAAATTTCAATCACCATAGATGGAGAAAAGAAGATATTCCATGATAAATTTATATTTAAATATATTTATCCACAAAACCAGCCCTACAGAAGGAACAAGAAAAAAAACTCCACCCACAGAAACACAGTAAATAATCTCATGCCATCATACCCAAAAAAGGAAGACATACATGCACACAATCACCAACAACTACTACTAAATAGCAGGAACACATAATCATTGTTCCTTCATATCTCTCAATATCAATAGGCTCAATTTCCTAATAAAAAGATACAGACTAACAGAATGAATGTGATACCTACTGCTGCATCCAAGAAACACACCTCAGCATCATAGACATTAGCTGAGAATAAAATGATGAAAAAAAAAAAAACCAACTTATTCTAAGTAAATAAACCCAAGAAGCAAGCTGGTGTAGCTATTCTAATACATATCAAAATAAACTTTCAAACAAAATTAATCAAAAGAGATAGGGAAAGACATTTCATTCTCATCAAAGGAAAAGTCCACCGAGATAATGCTATAGTTTCCAAAATCTATGCCCCAAATGCAAGGGCATCCACATTTGTAAAGAAAAATTACCAAAGCTTAAATTACACATCACACCCTCACATTAATAGTGGGAGATTTCAATATCCCACTTTCACTAATGGACAGCTCAATCAGATAAAAATCGAACAGAAAAATAATAAAGTTAACAAACATTATTAATCAAATAGACTTAACAAATATTTATAGAACATTTCACACAAACACAAATGAATATACCTTCTTTTCAGCACATCATGAAACATTCTCCAAAATTGACTACATACTTGTTCACAAAGCAAGTTTCTCAAGGGATACAAGAAAATTGAAATAGCCCACTGCATCCTATTAGACTACCACAGATTAAAGCTGGATTTCAACAATGACAGCAACAATAGAAGGCTACAGACTCATGGAAATTGAACAGCTTTAAACAGAATGACTACTGAATCAAGGCAGAAATAAATAAATTAAAGACTTCCTAGAATTCAATGAAAATAAACTCACAACATACCTAAACTTATGGGACACAATAAAAGTGGTACTAAAAAGTTCATTTCACTAAGTGCCTTCATAAAGAATTAGAGAGATCTTGTGACAGGATTTTCCTTGTCCAATTACATTAAAATATTAGTGCAGCAAGAGGCCTGTGATTGGACAGGGAGAAGGGAGGCTGAGGTAAGAGCTGCAGGGACAGAGCTGTCTTGGGAGAAAAGAAAGGTCAAGATGGAGGCAGATAGAAAAGAAGAACCTGAACAAGTGTGGCTTTAAATAGCCACAGGTAGTTAAGATATCATAAAGGTTAGAATAATTGGGATAATTTGTCTAATCTAGGTGGGAAGCTTTTATCATTATCAACTGATTCTGAAATTATTGTACTGGCATTTTGTGAATTGACAATTTATTGATGTATAAATCCAGCTTGTTAATTATAAGCTTCTAGAGTTTTGTTTCTACCAGGTAGCTGGGTGTTTGTGGAGGCTGACCGTGGGGTGGACAGTTATTGTGTGGGACTAGCTGGGCAGGGAAGGGAACTCAGGAGCTCCAGCCCTGTCAGGGAGTTTGCAGGCAGAGAGTAGCCCAGTGGGAACTAGGGGCTCCAGGGACAAGCAAACCAGATTTGAGAATGCAGTGTTCAGTCACTGCAGGGGGTTGGAGGGAACTAGTTAGAGACAGAGCTGGTGGGACCACACAGGGGTAGAGAGTTGCCAGCAGTAGCTCAGGAAGCCTGCCAGTCGATTTTAATATTTCCCACATACCTGAAAAGAGAAGCATAGACAAGAGGAGTAGATGGCAGGGAATAATAAAAAAGAATACAAAGAATTATGAAACCAAGAGTTGGTTCTTTGAGAAAACTCAAAAAGATCAACCCTTAGCCAAACTAAAAGACAGAGAGAGAATATCCAAATTAGCAAAATCAGAACTAAAAACAGCAATTAACAACAAACATTGAGGAAATCCAAAGAATCACCAGGGCATGCTTCAAAACCCTTTACTCAACAAAACTGGAAAACCTAAAAGAAATGGGCCATTTTCTCTATAGATACCACTTGGCAAAATTAAATCAAGATCAGATAAACAAGTTAAATAGACCTAGAACCCCACACACCCCAAGGAGACAGAAGCAGTCATTAGAACTCTCTAGACTAAAAAATTCTTGGGGCCAAAATGTTTTGATGAGAATTCTACTATACTTTCAATAAGAGCTAATATCAATACGCCTCAAATTATTCCACAAGATAGAAACAAAAGAAACATTGTCAAATTAATTTTATGAGGCCACAGTCACCATGATACCCAAACCACACTAAGACTCAACAAAGAGAATTTCAAACCAATTTCCCTCATGAACATAGATGCAAAAGTACTCAATAGAATACTTTCAAAACCAAATCCAAGAACTCATCAAAAACATAATCAGACGGTTATACATATGAAAATCTGTCAGTTTAATCCACCACACAAACTGAAAGAAAAAAACCCACATGAAAAACCTATTGACAAAATCCAACACATCTTCTTGATACAAGTTTTAGAAAGATCAGGGATTATAAGAGACACACCTAAATATAATAAAAGCAATTTACAGCAAGCCTATACCCCCTAAACACATGAACAAGATAAGGCTGACCACTCTCTCAATTTCTCTTCAATATTGTACTTAAAGTTCTAACCAGGGAAATAAGACAACTAAAGGAGATCAAGGGGATTCAAATTGGATAGGAAGAAGTCAAAGTATCAATATTCAGATATGATAGCAAGGAATAAACACCTTCAGCAAAATAGCTAGGCACAAGATTAACTAATAAAATAAAATCAGTAGCCCTCTTATATATAAATAACAAAGGGGCTGAAAGAGAAATCAGGGAAGTAATACCCTTCATAACAGCCACAATTTTAAAATGTAGTACAGACCTAAACAGAGAATTTTCAACAGAGGAATCTCAAATACCTGAGAAACACCTGAAATGTTCAACATACTTAGCCATCGGGGAAATGCACATAAAAACAGCCTTGAAATCCCTTCTTACACTTGGCAGAATAGCTAAAGCCAAAACCACAAGTGACATCTCATGCTGTTGTGGATGTGGAGCACGGGAAACACTCCTCCATTGCTGGTGGGAGTGTATATTTGTACGGCCACTTTGGAAACCAGTATGGTGGCTTGTCAGAAAATTGGGGGTCACTCTACCTCAAGGCCCAGCCATATGCTGCTAGGCATATACCCAAAGGATGCTCTGTCCTACCCCAAGTAACTGTTCAACCATGTTCACAGCAGCTTTATTTATAATAGCTATAAACTAAAAACAACCCAGATGTCCCTCATCTGGAGAACGGATTTATAAAAATGTGGTACATTTATACAACAGAGTACTACTGAGCTGTCTTAAAGGGGAGAAATGACATTATGAAATTTGCTGGCAAATGTATTGAATTAGGAAAAAAAAAAACTCTTCCTGAGCAAGGTACCCCAGACCCAGAAAGACAAACATGGTATGTACTCACTTCTAAGTGTGTATTGGCCATAAAGTAAAAATTAATGCTACAATCCACAGACCCAGAGAGACTAACAAGAGCTTAAGAGGGCCTTTAAGGATCTCCTTGGAAAGGGGAAATAGAATAAAGGAGGGATCAGGTAATTGGGGATGGAGGGAGAGAATACTGAGAGAAACAACTGGAATTAGGGGACACTTAAGGAGTGACGTAGAAACCCAGTGCAATGGAGACTCCATGAAATCTGAGAGGAAAACACTAGCAAAGACTCCTAGTAATAGTGACATGGCCACCCTCTGTAACCAGGCAAGGTCTCAAATTGGGGGACTGCCACACAATCCCAGCCACAAAACCCCCAACCTAGTTTGTCATGCTTACAGGACATTCTGGAACTGGAGCCTAGCATCAGAGAGACCAGAGAGATGTCGTCCAGCAGCTGATAGGAACACATGCAAAGTCCCACAGCGAAATGTTAGGTGGAGTTTGGGGAGTCCTGTGGAGGACAGTGAGGAAGGATTGGAGAAGTCAGAGGGATCAAGGACAGCACAGGAACACAGCCCACAGAATCAAGTAACAGGGACTCTAGTGGGCTCACAGAGATCAGGGACCCTGCATGTGTCTGACCTAGGTCCTCTGTATGTATCTATGATTGTGTAGCTATACCCGTGCTCCTGTGAGACTCCTAGCGGTGGGAACAGGTGCTGTCTCTGACTCCTCTGCCTGACTTTGAAACCTTTTGCTTCCTACTGGATAGCCTTGTCCAGCTTTGATATAATAATATGTACCTGGTATTGTTGTATATTTTATGCTGTATTTAGCTGATAGCCCTGGGTATCCTGCTCTTTTCTGAGAAGAGAAGAAGGGGAATTGTATCTGGATGTAGTGGGTGGCCTTTGCTTCCTTCTGAAATCAAGCAGGACACCTTTCTGCGGTAATCTACACATGCGCATGCACTGAGTGGCCACTTCTCCCTGAGCATTACAGGGGGGTGGGGGGGAGATGCAGAGAAGGACATGACTTCCAGTGTTCTACACTTAGGAACTTCACAAATTTTCAACTGCTAAGCTCCTCTGGGCAGCTTTCCTTTCCATGTGCAGACTTGGTTTAAAACTCCACCTCCAAATGCTCCCGCAGTTCTCACTTATTGCCAAGAGTACGTTCTGCTGTGATCACCCGTTGACTTGTCTCCCTATCATGGAATCTCTTTGTGGGCTGAGGTTCTGTTTCCATGCTATCTCCTTCATACCTACTACAGTACTGCAACATCAATAGATATACTTTTAATTAATGAAAAACAAAAAACAAAATTTAAAAAAATTGAGATGGCAAAATCTGAATGTTAAAAAGTGACACAAGATGTATAGAGTAAATGCTAGATGACACAGTTACAACACTGCCTCTCAGATATTTCATGGCTACAAAGATGTATCTTATGCGCGTATAGCCCATGACATTAACTATGTGTTCTATTTTACTCATACTTTAGTTACAAAATAAGATTCACACCAATCTTCCATAATGATTCTGGCATTGTGTTAAATAATTCAGAATTATCAGAAAGAATTATAAGGAACAGCTAAATACATAAGAAAAACAGGAAATGATACAAGCCAGAAATAATTTGGTAATTAAAAGTTTTGAAATACAAACTACCTAAAAGAAAAAATACTAAATTCCTTACAAGTTGTTTTCCTTATTTTTCTTACTGTGGCAACAAAATAGCAAAATGAATAAATATTAGAGCAGGCAGGAAAGCCATCTTTCTTTAAGAAATGCTTCCCTTACAACTTCCATAGTTATTTTAACTAAATATTCTGAACAACAGAGAATAAAAATAATCATGCACTTAACAGGAAAATGAAGGGCACTGCACTACCATCTGAACACCGGAGAACATGCCAATTAAGGGCTCACATTGAAAACTACCACTGGGCAGACTGAAAAAAAAAATTAGAAAACTAAGCTTAAAGCATTCTTTACTAATATAATAATTGTTTATTTTATTAACAGATAAATCCTGAATTTGGAAAAGTTAATCATAATACATCTCTAGTGTTGACTGAGATATAAAGTGAATGAATAAATAAATAAATATATGGAAAAAAAAAGAAAAGAAAACCTAAGAGAAAAGATCAACAGATTAAAGAGGCAGATATAGACATAAAACTTAAAAAAAAAAAAGACACAGGAAGCATACTTGCTCTGTATCTGGACTGGTACGTAGATTTGCAAATATAACCTATAATACAAGTCACATCAGCTTAAACACACATTCTGGAATACATGTAAAAGCATGCAAATCCCAATAAAACAGTAGACTATATCAAAGTTGACATTCCAGTATGATTATTATGTTTTTTAAGATGTCATGAGGGCAAAATTTTGAAGTGTTATTTTTTTTTGCAAGTGCTATGGAGTCTATCAACATATGAAGGTTGCTTAAAAATATCAATCTTCTCAGGGTCATTTTGATTTACATCTCTCTGATCACTAAGGACTTTGAATATTTCTTAAGGTGCTTCTCATCCATTAGAGATTCCTCTGTTGTGAATTCTCAGTTTAGTTCTATATCCCATTTTTTGATTGGGTTGTTTGGTATTTTTGGTGGTTGGCTTCTTGAGTTCTTTATATATTTTGGATATAACCCCTCTATTGGATGTGGGGTTAGTGAAGTATTTTTTTCCCAATCTGTAGGCTGCTAATTTGTCTTATTAACTATGTCCTTTGCCTTACAGAAGCTTTCCAGTTTCATGAGATCTCATTTATCAATTCTTGATCTTCTAGCATGAATCATTGGAGCTCTGTTTAGGAAATTTCCCCCTGTGCCAATGAGTTCAAGGTTCTTTCTCACTTTTTCTTCTATTACATTCAGTGTAACTGGTTTTATGTTGAAGGCCTTGATTCACTTGGACTTGAGTTTTGGGCAAGGTGACAAGTATGGGTCTATTTTTAATTTTCTACATACAGTCAGCCAGTTAAACCAAATCAAAACGACCCTGAGATTCCAACTTACACCAATCAGAATGGCTAAGATCAAAACCTCAAGTGACAACACATATAGCAAAGGATGTGGAAAAAGAGGAACACTCCTCCATTGCTGGTGGGATTGCAAACTGGAACCACCACTCTGGAAATCAATCTAGAGGTTCCTCAGAAAATTGGAAATAGATCTACCTGGAGACCCAGCAATACTACTCTAGGGAATATACCCAAAAGATGCCCCACCATGCCACAGGGGCATGTGTTCCACTATGTTCATAGCAGCCTTGTTTGTGATAGCCAGAAGTGGGAAACAACCCAGATGTCCCACAACAGAAGAATGGATACAGAAAATGTGTTTCATTTACACAGTGGAGTACTACTCAGCTATTAAGAATGAGGACATCCTGAGTTTTGTAGGCAAATGGGTGGAACTAGAAAATATCATCCTGAGTGAGGTAATTCAGACCCAAAAGGACATGCATGGTATGTACTCACTAATAAGTAGATATTAGAAAAAAAAAGTACAGAATACCCAAGATACAGTCCACAGAACTCAAAAAGGTCAACAAGCTCAAGGGCCCAAGTGAGGATTCTTCAGACACACTTGGGAGGGAGAAGAAAGCAATCACAAGTTGGGAGGGAGAGAGGGCACGGGGGCAGGGGGTCGGGGGAGCAGAAGAGAGGAATCTGATCTGGTATTAGGTGAGGGAAAAGGACTGAAGGCCAGCAGAAAGAATGCAAACAGGCAACCTTGGGAGGTAGGAAGTTGAGGGGACCCTCCCGAATGCACCAGAGACCTGGAGGTGAGAGACTCTCTGGACTCAAAGAGAGGGACCTTAGATGAAATGCCAGACAGTAGGGAGAGGGAACTTAATAGAACCCACCTCCAGCAGGAACCCACCTCCAGTAGGAAGACAGAGAATCAAGTGAGGGAGGAGGCTGCCATCCCACAGTCAAAACTCTGACCCATAATTGTTCCTGTCTGAAAACTGCAGGAATGGAAATGAAGAGGAGCCTGAGTAATAGGAGGTCCAGCAACAGGACCATAGTGGGATCCAGCTCAAGGGTTGGCCCCAAGGCATGACACTATTACTGAGGCTGTGGAGCACTCACAAAAAGGGACCTATCATGATGGCACTCCAGAAGACCCAACAAGCAGCTGAAAGAGTCAGATGCAGATGTTTGCATCCAACCAATGGACAGAAGATGCTGACTCCTGTGGTTGAATTAGGGGAAGGCTGGAAGAAGCTGAGGAGAAGAGCAATCCTGTAGGATGACCAGCAGTCTCAACTAACCTGGACCCACCCCCGAGATCTCTCAGACACTGGACCACCAACCAGGCATCATACACCAGCCGATATGAGGCCCCCAACACATATACAGCAGAGGACTGCCGGGTCTGGGATCAGTCAGAGATGCACCTAACCCTCAACAGACTAGAGGACCCAGGGAGTTTAGAGGTCTGGTTGGGTGGGGATATCCTCGTGTAGACAGGGGGCTGGGGAGGAGGCATGGGATGCGGAACAGTCAGAGGTTGGACCAGGGGCAACAGGAAAATAAATTCTGGAGTGTAAATAAATAAATAAAAGACAAAAAAGTCAATAACTTTAAAAATATGAGAGTTTTGGAAATAAAATTAGCATTCATTCAATATGGTAGAATTACTTGAATGCTTCCCTTAAAAATCACATCCACAGAAAAATATCATAATTTGAAATAACTGTCAAAAATATATATCAATCTTCCAAAATCTGTCCTTTGTTCACAAAATTTCATGTCCAATCCAAAACAAAACACACTGTGTCCTTCTCCATGACTGCCAATCTTTTCCTAATTAAACATCCATTCTACCCAATATGGTGATGTGTGACTTTAATCTCAGCATTCTAGATGCAGAGGCAGGAAGATCTTTGTGAATTTGAGGCCAGCCTGGAGAGAGAGAGAGATGAGAAAATATGCTGGAGATAAGAAAATGTACCCCTGGATATTATGCAAATGTTCTATATCAATGAGCTACATCCAAAGCCTCTGTTTTGTTTCATAAAAGGAAAAGTTTACTGTGACACACTGGAACTTAAGAAGCTAATGATTAGTTAATAGAACTTGATTTTGAAAAGAAATCATCCTTGACCAAGAATCCATTTAAAGATTGGGACCCAAGCATGCAGGCATCTAAGAAGGTTTGCAATCACCTTTACTCTGAAAGTGACTGCACGGCCAACAGATGCTCCATCTGGGTGCATATCTTTACACAGGACAATCTAGGTGCTGCCTGGGTAACGAGGTTTTAGTATGAAAAGGCAAAAAATTCACTAAGCATCATCTTCAAGAAATGGTACTGGTCTAACTGGATTTCAGCATGTAAAAGAATGAAAATAGATCCATATTTATCACCCTGCACCAAACCCAAGTCCAGGTGGTTCAAATACCGACATAAAACCAGATACACTAAACCTGAGAAAAGAAAAAAATGGGGTGATAGCCTTGAGTGCATTGGCACAGGAAACAACTTCCTGAGCATAAGCACCAATAGCTCAGGTACTATGACCAACAATGAATAAATGGTATCTCATGGAACTGAAAAGCTTCTGTAAGGCAAAGGACACTGTCACAGGACAAAACGTCAGTCTACAGATTAGGAAAAGAGATTCACCAACCCTATATCTTCCAGAAGTCTAATACCTAAAATATATTAAGAACTCAAGAAATGAAATACCAACAAGCCAAATAAGGCAATTAAAAATGGGGTATGGAGCTAAACAGAATTCTCAACAGAGAAATCTCTAATGACCAAGAAGCACTTAAAGAAAGGCTCAATGTCCTTAATCATCAAGAAAATGCAAATCAAAACAACTCTGAGATTCCATGTTACACTGGTCAGAATGGCTAAGATCAAAAACGCAAGTGACAGACAGCTCATGCTGTTGAGGATTTGAAACAAGGGGAATATTCCTCCACTGCTGGTCTGAGTGCAATCTTTTACAACTATTTTGGAAATAAACTTGGCCGTTTTTCAGAAAATTGGGAATAGCTCTACCTCAAGACACTTTTATACCACTCACTCCTAGGCACATACACAAAAGATACTCCACTATACAACAAGGACATTTGCTCAATTATATTCATAGCAAGTTTATTCATAATAGTCAGAAACTGGAAAGAACCCAGATATCCTTCAACTGAAGAATGGGATAGAGAAGATGTGGTTCAGTTGTACAATGGAATACTATTCAGCTATTAAAAACAAAGACATCATGAAATTTTCATGAAATTGGATGGAACTAGAAAAGATTATCCTGAGTGAGGTAACCCAGACCTAGAAAGGCAAACATGGTATATACTCATAAATGGATATTAGCTGTAAGGAACAATCAAGCTACAATCTACAGACCCAAAGAAACTAAGTAACAAGGAAGGTTCAAGGGAGGATACTTGAATCTCACTGGGAAGGGGAAATAAAACAGACATTGGGGGGTGAACATAGAAAGGGACCTGGGTGGGGAGGGGAGGGAAACAGAAGAGTTCAAGTATGGGGAGGATAGAGGGAGAAGGAACTGGAATTGAGGGTGGGGTGGGAATACATCTCTGGGGTGAGCTGGAAATCTAGGACAATGGAAACTCCCAGGAGTTTATGAGAGTATCCCTAGCTAAGATCCCTATTAAGAAAAGTGAAAACATACCAAAAAGTGAAAATAATTTTAAAGAAATCTCCTGAGTAGAAAAATTAAGTCACTATAGATATGTAAATCATACAAATTATGTAAACAAAACCCAAAGTGATGATCCAAATATAAAAAGATAATTAACATTTTAGTTAGGGGGTTTAGTTAGGGGTCATTATTTACTTTAAGCTTTTATTTCATTTTTTAAAAATAGAGTTATTTCATTTGAATCATTTAGATAAATGCTAATAAAATTTTTCAAAAAAAAACTAATAAAAATGAGGCAGTTTTTAATCACTTGACAATTTAAAAATATAAGAAAGTTTATTCTAAAGTCATTAACAAATTTGTTTAGTCTAAAAAATTTAGCCATTGGAAAAAAATATATAATTCAGAATGCTTCCTTGGGAACTACCATGAAAGCCATCAGGAAACATTAGCCATCAGATGGAAATGACTGCACATAGGCTCTAAACCCGTGACACATAAAAGTTAGAGGTTCTTCTGCTTCCATCTCCCCATCTTCTCCCACAGCTTTCAAACCCCTTGCATGCATGAGTTATACAGATCTATTTCAGAAACTGTACTATTCAAGAATCGGGAAATAGTCATGAGTGTTTCTATAAGTAAGTTACAGAGAATAAATGAGTTTCTAAGAACATAGCAATTGTCACACCAGCACTGAGGGAGTCCCTGTGAAGGAAGCAGACTGGAAGCAGCTGTGAGGACGTAAGGTGCTCGCTTTATCTACCTATGTCTGTAAAATCAGGCTCTAATTGAGTTCAGCGTTCCCCATAAAGCCGCAATGTGAACAGTAGGATGGCTCTTACCATAGTATGGAATTAGCTTTTTGTTTTAAAGATTTATTTGTGTGTGCATGTGTGTACACATGTATACATGCCATGTGTTTACAATTGTCAGGGAGTATCATATACCCTGGAGCAGTTGTAACATACCACAATATTCATTAATTAATAATTATTTAAAGAGAAGGTGCTGATAAATACAACTGGTATCAGAGCATGTAATCACAGCAAGCCATGCATGCATCAAGGCTCAGGCCCTGCTACCTACCTAGGAACTTAACTTCTCACCCTGCACAACCTTCTGCCACTACTTAGTGCTTATGAGTTTTCTAGACAAGTCTCTTGGTTTTTCTTTTGAGACCTAGCTCCATTTTTAAAGATTTTTCTGCAGAATGATGCTTCCCTTTACCACCAAGACATGTATCACTCTGGTTAAGTACGTGTCACAAGGTATTTCTTTAGGCTCCAGACGTGACTATTTTCAGAAGAGGAAGGCAGAGTATCCTCCATTCCAGATTCAATCCGTATTTCTTCTCTGGCCAGCTATATAAGGAGACCCCTCACAGGACTGTCCTACATGTAACATTATCCTGAAGAAATTTACCTCAATATAATCTGATTTGTAAAGTGAAAATTGTATTTTATAAGGCATACTTAAGCAAAGGGGCATCTATTGCCTTTAAGAATCTTTTTTAATAAATCACATTTTTATGTTGCTTAGAATTTTTAGGTTTCTTCTTTCATATTTTCTCTAATTCAAATAAGTTTTATTTGAGGAACTGAATTCTATAGAAGTGGTAAAAGTACTCTTTATTTTTAATTCACTGTTTTTTTACTTCTGTGCAAGAGTATATTATTTACATGGAGCTTAAGATGATTTTTTTAATATAAAGAAATACTGTTACATTTATACACATTTGAAACTTCAGATGCTGAGACTATAATTCAGCAGTAGAGCATCTCTCAAGCATTTATATGGTCCTGGGCTGATCTCCAGGAATTCTCCCCACCCCTCCTCCAAAAAAAGAAAGTGAATTCAGATAGATGGTGATTACACAACTGAATATATCTAAGTGCATGACACTGATTTTCCAATTCACATATGCCTAACGGTAAGTACCTTTCATGTTGGGACTTACTCCCACTCTATACACTAAGTTTCAGCAAAGATCAAACATCCTTTCCTACTGCTGTTTTAAATATGAGCCATCCATTTTTTAAAGGTATACAGGTATAGCTCTTAAGTACCACAGAAAAAAGTTAAATGGCCCAATATGTTTTTTAAGTGCAGTGGTTAGAAAACAAAACCTGGTAATGACACTTTGTTAACAAGTGCATGTTCTCTTACATAATCATGGAAGGCTTTTGCTTCGCTCGAGTGTTCACAGGTTTCCCGTCTCTCTGGAGCTGCACAGTAGAGATCCCAAAATACACTGAAAAGTAATTATGGAACATTAAGAAAATCATTAATTTTAGAGGACAAGAAATCACAGTTCAACAAACATTAGGCACATAACTCTTTATGCAAACCCTTTCTTCTTAAGAACATGTATTATTTCTCTGAAAGATTTAAGGTCAGACAGATTCCTTAATGCCAAAACAATATTTTATCTAAACATTTTTCTAAACTGTTAAGCATTCCCCTAAAAGGAAAAAGTAATTATAAAACAATACAGTTTTTTGTCTGGTCCTGAGAATCAAACCCTTATGAATAAGTTGTTGGAAACCTTTGTTTTTATAATTGGCTGTTCACGTGACAGACAATTAGTTGAACTAATGATTCAGCCAACTTTCCCATGAAAAATAAAAGTATAAGTGATGTCCTTCTGTAATTAATAATAAAAAATCTCTTCATTTTTTGTAAGGCAATCTTATCAGCCAGCTCACAGGCCGCCACCCTATCCAGCACATTGCATTACTCAAATGAGATTTTCTCAAAATCTCCATTTTTCCTTCTTAAATAACGAAAATAGGTTAATAATTTTGAAACTAATCATCCCAATTCATTCCTGTAATAATTCAAAAATTATACTTAAAAATAAAGGCGCTGGCCATCTTTGCAGCTATCAAGTTAACCCTGAGCATGAGAGAGGAGTTAAGGGTACAGCAGCAGGTGTGCGCAGGTGGCATGTGAACAAAATTGATCACGTTATATTATTCCACCTTTCTAAATCTACCGTGTGAAAGGTAAACACTACCTCAAATGGTCAGAACACAGCTTTCAGGGCAGGACAGACACACTGCCCTTGTAAGGATGAATTACATATCAAGCTTGTGTGAGGGCACAGTAACCTTTCACCTTTGACACGTCATTTAGTCTTTCTGGTTCTTTCTCTCATCACTAAGAAAGAAATATAGTAATCCTGGTAACAAAGAGCATCAATACAGCAGGACTACCTTCAAGAATATAACCACACCCAGAACTCAGCAGACAGTACCACGGTCCCCAGGCACTCAAAAGGCGCCCTAGCACGCCCAGGATCTTAAGATCACTGGTGAGTGGAACACAACATTTGTCCCAAACCATTCACAATGGGCCTATGCCAGCAGCAGGGACCTAGGAAACCCACCTGACCAGGGGCTCAGGTCCCTTCCAGTTGGCACCAGTTCTAGGACACCTTGGTCCTTGGCGGACCGTCCCACAGTCCCCAGAGGACTCTCCACACCACAGGTGCCCTAGCACCTCCAGGATCTTAGGATCACTGGGGAGTGGAATACAACATCTATTCCAAACCAATTGCAACGTGCCTATGACAGCAGGAGCAAGGACACAGGAGCCCTGCCTGACCATCAGCTCGGGTTCCTTCTGATCAGTGCTGGTATACCTAGGATTCGAACAGGCCAGACGGCCCCACGGACCCCAGAGGAGACACCACTTCCAGGTGCTGTAAAACGCCCAAGGTCTTAGAATTTCAGGATACCAGGATACAAGGAGCTTGGTCACACCAGGATCTCAGGGTCTCAGAGGAAGCTTGACTACCAAGAATTCTGACACACCCAGAATTCGATTACAGGATGGAGAGGCTCCAATCAGATATATTGAGGGCAACAAGCACTTGAAATAATCAGATGGCAGGAGGCAAGCATAAGAACAGAAGCAACAGAAACCAAGGTTGCTTGGCATCATCAAAACCAAACTCTCCCACAATAGTAAGTCCTGGATATACCATGACACCAGAAAAGCAAAATATGGATCTAAAGTCACTTATGATGATGGAGGACTTTTAGAAGGACATAAATAACTCCCTTAAAGGAATACAGGAGAACACAGGTAAACAGCTAGAAGCACTAAAAGAAACACAAAAATCCCATAAAGAATTACAGGAAAACACTACCAAAGAGGTGAAAGAATTGAACAAAACCATCCAGAATCTATAAATGGAAGTAGAAACGGTAAAGAAATCACAAAGGGAGACAACTCTGGAGATAGAAATCCTAGGAAAGAAATCAGGAACCATAGATTCGAGCATCAGCAACAGAATACAAGAGATGGAAGAGAGCATCTCAGATGCAAAAGATATCATAGAAAACATGGACACAACAATCAAAGAAAATACAAAATGCAGAGAGATACTAACTCAAAACATGCAGGAAATCTAGGACACAATGAAAAGACAAAACCTAAGGATAATAGACATAGATGAGAATGAAGACTTTCAACTTAAAGGGCCAGTAAATATCTTCAACAAAATTATAGAAGAAAACTTCCCTAACTCAAAGAAAGAGATGCCCTTGAACATAGAAGAAGCCTACAGAACTCCAAATAGACTGTACCAGAGAAGAAATTCCTCCCAACATATAATACTAAGAAGAACAAATACACTAAATAAAGACAGAATATCAAAAGCAGTAAGGGAAACAGGTCAAGTAACATATAAAGGCAGACCTATCAGAATTAAACCAGACTTCTCACCAGAGTCTATGAAAGCCAGAAGATCTTGAGCAGATGTTATACAGACCCTAAGAGCACAAATGCCAGCCCAGGCTACTATATCCAGTAAAACTCTCAATCATAGATGGAGAAACCAAAGTATTCCACGACAAAACCAAATTCACATATTATCTTTCCACGAATCCAACCCTTTTATAATCCAGGATAATAAAGGAAAACTCCAATACAAGGAGGGACATGGCACCCTAGAGAAAGCAAGAAAGTAATTCTTCAACAAACCAAAAGAAGATGGGGCAAGAACAGAATCCCAGCTCTAACAACAAAAGTAACAGGAAGTAACAATTACTTTTCCTTAATATCTCTTAATATCAATGGACTCAATTCCCCAATAAAAAGACATGGACTAAGAGACTAGCTACATAAACAAGACCAAACATTTTGCTGCATACAGGAAACCCACAACAGGGACAAAGACAGACACTACCTCAGAGTAAAAGGATGGAAATCAATTTTCAAGCAAATGGTCCCAAGAAACAAGCAGGAGTAGTAATTCTAATATCTAATAAAATTGAATTCCAACCCAAAGTTATCAAAAAAGACAAGGAAGGGCACTCATACTCATCAAAGGTAAAATCCTCCAAGATAAACTCTCAATTCTGAATATTGATGCTCCAAATGCAACGGCATCCACTTTCATTAAAGAAACTTTAGTAGAGCTCAAAGCACACATTGCACAGCACCCAATAATAATGGGAGACTTCAACACCCCACTCTCACCATTGGACAGATCCTGGAAACAGAAACTAAACAGAGACACATGGACACTAACAGAAGTTATGAAACAAATGGATTTAATAGATATCTACAGAACATTTTATCCTAAAACAAAAGGATATGCCTTCTTCTCAGCACCTCATGGTACCTTCTCCAAAATTGACCATATAATCAGTCACAAAACAGGCCTCAACAGATACAAAAATATTGAAAATATCCCATGCATCCTATCAGATCACCATGGACTAAGGCTGATCTTCAATAACAACATAAATAATAGAAAGCCAACATTCACATGGAAGTTGAACAACACTCTACTCAATGATAACTTGGTCAAGGAAGAAATAAAGAAATTAAAGACTTTTTACAATTTAATGAAAATGAAGCCAAACATGCCCAAACATATGGGACACAATGAAAGTAGTCCTAAGAGGAAAACTCATAGCTCAAAGTGCCACCATAAAGAAACTAGAGAGCGCACACGCTAGCAGCTTGACACCACACCGAAAAGCTCTAGAACAAAAGTAATCAAATTCATCCAAGAGGAGTAGATGGCAGGAAATAATCAATCTCAGGGCTGAAATCAACCAAGTGGAAACAAAAAGAACTATACAAAGAATCAAGCAAACCAGGAGCTGGTTCATTGAGGAAATCAACAAAATAGATAAACACTTAGCCAGACTAACTAGAGGGCACAGGGATAGTATACTAATTAACAAAATTAGAAATAAAAAGGGAGACATGACAACAGAACCTGAGGAAATCTAAAGCATCATCAGATCCTACTCCAAAAGGCTATACTCAACAAAACTGGAAAACCTGGATGAAATGGACAATTTTCTAGACAGATACCAGGTACCAAAGTTAATCAGATTAACAATCTAAAGAGTCCCATATCCCCTCAAGAAATAGAAGCAGTCATTAATAGTCTCCCAAACAAAAAAAGCCCAGGACCAGATGGGTTTAGTGCAGAGTTCTATCAGACTTTCAAAGAAGACCTAATTCCAATTCTCCACAAAATAGAAACAGAAGGTACTCTATCCAATTCATTCTATGAAGCCACAATTACTCTGATACCTAAACCACATAAAGACCAACAAAGAAAGAAAACTTCAGACCAATTTCCCTTAGCAACATCAATGCAAAAATACTCAATAAAATTCTCGCAAACCGAATCCAAGAACACATCAAAACAATCACCCATCATGATCAAGTAGGTTTCATCCCAGGGATGCAGGGATGGTTTAATATAAACAAACTCAAAGACAAAAACCACACGATCATCTCATTAGATGCTGAGAAAGCATTTGACAAAATCCAACACCCATTCATGATAAAAGTCTTGGAAAGATCATGAACTCAAGGCACATATATAAACATAATAAATGCAATATACCACGAACCAGTAGCCAACATCAAACTAAATGGAGAAAAACTTGAAGCAATCCCACTAAAATCAGGGACTAGACAAGGCTGCCCACTTTCTTCCTACCTATTCAATATAGTACTTGAAATCCTAGCCAGAGCAATTAGACAACAAAAGGAGATCAAGGAGATACAAATTGGAAAGGAAGAAGTCAACATATCACTATGTTCATAGCAGCCTTATTTATAATAGCCAGAAGCTGCAAAGAACCCAGATGTCCCTCAACAGAGGAAGGAATACAGAAAATGTGGTAAATTTACACAATGGAGTACTACTCGGCTATTAAAAACAATAAATTTATGAAATTCTTAGGCAAATGAACAGATCTGGAGGATATCATCCTTAGTGAGGTAACCTAATCACAAAAGAACACACATGATATGCACTCACTCCTAAGTGGATATAATCCCAGATCTTAGGTGTGTCTGCACTCCTGGAAGACCAGCTGTCTCAGGACTGGATCTGGGTACAGAGGGCTGTGCCACAGGGTCAGCTCCAGGGTGCAGATGTCAGTAACACTGTTTACTTCTGTTTTGTAGATAAAAAATTTAATGAGCAATCAAAAGTTTAAAAGATCAGGTTTGCACGAATTAGCAAATTTTAACAAATTAAATTTTACCAAATTAAAATATAAAAATAAGGTCATAGATGATACTTTAGAGAACTATGGTCACCTTTCACTGTCTTATATACTATTCCTTTTCTAGTATGTAGAAAAAAAATCGACTTTTCTTTCTTATTAAAATCCTATACTAAGAGAGACATACAAAGAAGATAATAAGTACAAAAGTAAGTTGAGGTCAATGTTTTGACAAGAATGAAAGCTGGATCTGGCTTCCCCAGAGCCCAGCAAGATAAAGGAAGAGAGTTACAGACACTGTGGGGACGCTGGACTGGCACATGAAGGAGTGCAGTGATGTGTAGTCCTGCTGTGTTTTCCCGTTGTCAGCTTCCTAAGGAAACACAAAGCCCTAAGCGTATCATTATCCTTTTCAGTGTCACAGGATATTTACCATACACAGTGCCTTAAGGGGCACCTCAGAATGTCCTCACTCTCCTACAAGTGTCCTAAGATGTCTCCAAAAGTCATTGTGTAACTTTTATTTTTTGTTTGTTTTTCTGCATAATGTTCTACCTTAGACAGTGCTCAACCCTATGTAAGCAATGATGACCATGAGCTCCTATACCTTCAGCTTCAGCCTTCCAAGTGCTGAGGCTGATAGCCTTGTGCCACAGCACCTCTCTTGCCTATTACAAATAAAAGACCAGATTACATGATTATTGTTATCACTGACTATGTCCTCAAAACTATTAAGGATCATTATTTACACACATGAATATTTATCTTATACCAGTAACTGTTATAACTGAATTTTTTATTGGACACTTTATGTATTTACATTTCAAAACATTTGTCTACCCCACAGGTTGTTGTTTTTTGTTTTTTGTTTTTTTTTAACTATAGCTAGCCTTGTTCTAAGCCATCTTGTAGCACCTCAGATAAATATAGATTCTTTCCATGCTATACCGGGTTGAATAAGAAGGTATCTGTGCAAATGAAAGGGAGCAAGGCCATGAGTAGCGCTCCTCCATGGTCTCAGTTCCTGCTGAGAGCATGTGCTCATCCTTCTGCTATGGACTGATTGTGACCTAAAGAGTATGCCAAATAAGCCCTTTCCTCTCTGAGCTGCTGTTTTTGGTCAGCAATGGGGAAGCAAGCTAGGATACTTGAACTCACACTGTCTACTGTGTGGAGTAAAGATTATCCAGCCAAGAGAGGCCAGGAAAATTAATGGAAGAAAATATATCAAAGAAAACTCATAATAGGATATCTTATTTTAGAAACTGCATTCATTTATTTTAGAATGTGCATCTCATAGATAAGTCTATAATAATCTAAGATATAATGAAATTTTTAAAAGTAAAACTAAAAACCAAGTAGGGGAAAAGTTCAGTACTAGACTATGCATGTTTTTAAAAGGCATCATCTACCTGTTTGTTGAGCCCTAATGAATACAGGTGGTAAAGATATTTCAAAACTTTATCTTTTTTATAAGGCTCAATCATGTCAGTAATATGGCCCGTATAGCACTCTGACTGACACCCTAATGTTTGGGAACAAGTGACTACATAACAACCATAAAGCACCAAGAAAACAAAAGGACACAGTTTTACCATTTTTGGCACTGATGCATGCTTGACTTAGGAACAGTAGCCAAACTTCTTGACTTTTCTAGTCTTATCTTACAGCTAGACACTGTGTATTAAATCCTTCATGAGTTGAAAAAACAAATTTTTAACTAGTTTTTGGTCTAGTAGTTTTTAAAATCTTATCTGGATTAAATATACCACATACTGCCAACTGGAACAAAGGACACATCCATTGCACATAGGTGCCTGAATCTTAAAGCAGTGATGAGCTGATCTGAAAAAATCACTCAACTACTAACTCTCCTAAAGTATAAAAGTGGTATTTAATAAATCATTTAAATTCATAAATACCCCGATGGCCTCATAGAGTGATGGTGAGCTTTTCTTCAGAGGAAGGTTCACTGAGATACTTCGTTCGCCCTTCCTGCAGGGGATTTATTGTGAGCTGTTTGAACACCTGGTCCCCCTGGTCATTTCAGCCCAGGAGCTCTACACTTGTATAGAGAGAGGCTCCTCCAAAAACTGACTTAGTGCTGCAGACTAGGGAGGTTGAAAGCTAAGTGTTATCTTTGATGTACAGTGAACTCATCATGGCAGTTAATGCTTTAGTTCTACACACTGTGTTTATCACTAAGGAAAAAGTGGGAAATGTGAGTTCTATAAATGAACAAAAATGCTATATATAAACAGAAGCAAAATTACCAAGTGACAAAATATTTGGGTATCCATTATTAGACTTAGTATTAGAATCTACCCAGTATAAATGAAGGAAAAACAAAGCTAATGCCCAAATTTATGGTAAATAATTTTCACTTCTATCCCTAAAAATATGATTCAAGTGTGAGTTAGCTAGCTTTTATGGGAAGGCAACAGAGAAAACAAGATGGCTACCAAGAGTCTATAAAGTTAATAACCAGAAGATAGAACCTCAATTACAGTATGTAGATAATGGGGGAAAAATCCCTAGAGGAAAAACTATTTTTAGAAAAAAAAAAAGCCATTTTAAAAGTTCAAGTATGAATAGCTAGGTAAGTCATTTCTCTTTGAGTGATGCAAATATATATAAATGAATGTTAGTTATATATAATCCCTACAAAAGTGTAGACATGGAATGTCCCATGTGCTAAAAGTTTACTCAGCTTGGCACTGTTCTATAGGAAGCAGGAATGCGGGGACAACGTGAAGGGGCTTTAAAGATGGGATCAAGTAAGGGTATCTTCTGCTATCCTAAGCAGAAAGTGAGATACCAGATCCTTCCTTTTCTCCTTCTGTGTCCAAACCATTAGGCGATGTACTTGCTCCATCATGTGCTCCATGCATGAGGAGCTATCTTAGGTCCAAAGAAAATAAGCCAGTAAGTGATAGACTAAAACCTGCCAAACTGTAAGCCAAAGTCACCTACTCTTTCATCTTGAAATCTGGTTGTCTCAGGCATTTACTGCAGAACCACAAAGCTTGCTTACTCACTCTCTGTTGAACAAAACTATTTAATCACAAGACCAAGGGCACTTTACACAAAATAGGCATGCTGAACTCTTCACCTTATGACTTTCACACATTCATTTTTACCATATGATAAATTCATATTTTAAAGTATTGTAAGTCAGCATCCATTGAACTCAAACACCACAACCCTGCATTTGATCCTAACTATTACTTAAGACAAATTACATAATTTCCCTTGGACCATAAAACTGAGAGACCTAGTCTTAAACTTTTTAATTATTACATTACTTTGCTTCTATGTAGGTTCAGCAATGAGAGTTCAAGTTTCAAGTCTCCCTAATTCTGATTAAGGACAGGTCTATACAGATCCAGCTGTGTGAGCAGAATCTGTTAGTATAAGAATGGCAGGAAGACAGCATGAGTAATTATCCTTCCACTATTCCTCTTACTATAATTTTGTTCCTTAGTATCCTATGATAACCACATCCTCACCTTCTCTATAGCTGCCAGTGGTCCAAGGTTGCCTTAATGCAGATAAAACTCAAGAGAAAATATTCCTGAGTCCTTTCTTATACATTCAGTATGCAAACTGCCCCTCTTGACAGACTATACAGAAATGTACTTCAAGTCGTAAAGACCACTAAGACAGTGAATCAGCTCTATGTAAAGAGTGCTAACCCCACTGTGTTTCCCTGGGAGCCAGCGGGCCCTTGGTGTGAATCGAGCTTTGCTCCCTTCTGCTGACCCTCTCCATTCTCCCTTGTAGCCCATCCCAATCCTTTGTGTTTGCCACAGATACCTTTCTATATAGGACCCAGTACCCACTCCAGGCTGGGACACTGATTACACTCTCTTTTCTGTCTTCCATTCCTTTCAATCCTGTTAACACCAGCATTCATATAGCAGCAGGGGCCCCTCTACAAACCTCAATTTCATTTACTAGAGACTCCAACACTTGGTAGAGACACAACACTTATATCCCTATCACTCCAGATATATATAGGCTTTGTCCCACTACAGTAACCCTTGCTCCCAACACAACCTCAACTCCCTAGGGACCCTGCCTCATGGTATGGAGAGGATCTCCTTAGCTATTTTCCAGCCCTTATAAGCCTTTTCTATCAGCCCTGCTCTATTCCCCTATGACACTCACTGACCTGTAGACACACTCTGTACCAGGGAATCTACAGCCACCACACTTTCCTAAGGCAACAGAAACCAAGGAAAGGAACAAGATCAGAGAGCAACACCTAGAATTATCTCAATCATTACTGCCTAGACACCATTGTTTACAACAGGCCATGAAAAGCCAAGGCAATATGCTCCCACCAGAGCCTTACAACAGTATCCTTGGGAAATATAAAGCTGCTTTAGCACAAGACTAGAACTTGAAAACAGCAGCTACAAATATATGCAAGGACCTTAGAGGCTATATGAATAAATTCTTTAAGGACTTTGAATTGACCCACCCTGACACCTACCCCATCAATGAACTGCTGCAGTGGATAACGGGGACCAGCCTTACAGATCCAAAGCCGCAGGATCTCTATAACACAGGGTAACAGCAGGGTATCAAAGAGGAGACCCAGTGAAATTCCAAGACCAATAGAGTAGCAGAAGCCAGAGGTCTCTTTCCACACCAAAATGTCATTGCAATGAGCATTTGCAAGCAAAGAAGTATGGCCAAAAGGGTATAGTGTGAGACACACTGTGACACACTACATACTCCACAGTGAGATTTCTTTTCTCTGCTGAGTTGGAGGTAGCAAGGGTGGAGGATGGATTCTATGGAGGAAATGAATGGGATTAGGGTGCACAGTGAACCAAAAAAAAAATTAAAGAGTATGTTGTACTGGGCGTGGTGACACACGCCTTTAATCCCAGCACTTGGGAGGCAGAGGCAGGCGGATTTCTGAGTTCGAGGTCAGCCTGCTCTACAAAGTTAGTTCCAGGACAGCCAGGGCTACACAGAGAAACCCTGTCTTGAAGAGAAAAAAAAAAAAAAAAAAAAAAAAAAAAAAAAAAAAAAAAAAAAGAGTATGTTGTATGAAATTTTTTTCAATTAACAACAACAACAACAACAAAAAAAAAAGCAGAATTATTACCCCTGGGGCTGAAGAGCTAACTTTGCCATTAAGAACTCATACTGCTTTTGCAGAGGACCCAAGTTTGGGTGCAGGCATCCATATCAGGCAGATGAGGACTGCTGCTCTGGAAGGTCCAGAGGGCCCCAAACAGCGGCACCTGCACTCATGGTCCATGTCCACAGTCATATATATATAATAAAAATAATAAATAAATATCATTAAAAATAAATCTTAGCCCTTATTGAAATGATCTCTGATTACAAATTAAGATGTTTCACTTCTGATAAAAAATGGAGAATATTATATCTACTTTAAGGGGCTTATGAGGATTCACATGATGGGTATATGCAAAAGTACTTTTAAGATGTTTAAAACACTTTTAAAAAATTATCCTAAAGCTGGGCAGTGGTGGCACACGCCTTTAATCCCAGCACTTGGGAGGCAGAGGCAGGCGGATTTCTGAGTTTGAGGCCAGCCTGGTGGTCTAGAAAGTAAGTTCCAGGACAGTCAGGGCTACACAGAGAAACCCTGTCTCAAAAAAAGAAAAAAAAAAAAAAAAACCCAAATCCTAACAAGGTTTCTCAGAGCTAGCCCAATCAAGAAAGTTTCATATTAAATGAATAAAATTTGTCTTCCTTGTCCTTTCAATTCTTCATTTTTCACAAAAGACTCATTCTGTGTTTTCAAGGGGTCAGGAGGGGCATTGTTTTCCTTTGTTTTTGTCTCCAGCACATTTTTCTTCTTTCACACATTCTTGCCTTTTCTCTTAAGACCAAAATCTGCTTTTCCTCTATGTATCAACTCTGGCAAGTTAATTCCATCTGCACACTGACTTCTCTCTGTCCCAGGTACTGCCCTGGCTGAGCTGCAGTTGTGTTCCCTGACTATTCAGGAAGGCATACCAACAGTAGTAAGGGCCAGCCAGTCATTACTAACACTCTTGTCTCACAGGCCAGCTCAAGAGTTCTAATGTCATCATCGTGCATCCAGCTAACTTTAGCTCTATCTCATCTCATCATAAGATTCAAAAACCATCAGTGCTAGCATTCGGTAAGATTTGATTTCCAGGAGGCTGGAGAGATGGCTAAGTAGTTAAGAGCACTGACTGCTCTTCCAAATTCCAGCAACCACATGTTGGCTTAGAACTATCCATAGTGAGATCTGACGCCCTCTTATGGTGTGTCTGAAGACAGCTACAGTGTATTTAGATATAATAATAATAAATAATTTTTTTAAAACAAGATTTGATTTCCAGCTTCCAGGTAAAAGGAACTACACTTATGATAATCTTATCAGTTACATAGTTTAGAATACAAATGTATAGACCTAAGAGGATTTAAAATGGTAGTTTATATTTCTATGTTATAAACTAAAATGCATAGGGCTTTTTAATTAAGTCATCAAATGGTAAGATTTTTGTGAGCCTGTATTTTCAAATTCCACGGGTTTAAAAAGATATTTACGTCAGAGGAAAGAATTTTCTTGGAATTTCAATTTTTAAAATTAATGGAAAAAAGTAGGAACATTTGTATACAAGCATGTTCCACCATAGTACAAAAGTGACAAACAAGTGTCTGCAGAGATCAGGTCAGAGGTAAGACTGAAGGTTACAAACCATCTGCTTCCCTCAACAGCAAAAGCCCTCTCCTCCCCAAAGGTGTTGGCTGTCCTTTCTCGAGTGTGTGAGCTTGTGTGTGTGTGTGTGTGTGTGTGTGTGTGTGTGTGCATCTTTCACACATCCTACCTCTCCCATTCTTTTCTTTGACTTTTCACTCTTAGGTTGTGTTTTATGTTAACTCTGGAACTAGTGGGACAGCACAGAACTAATCATGGAATAGACTTTGTTTAACATGTGAGGGTGGTAAACCACAATGCTCCCGACTGTAACTCCTAATCTGGCCCCCGTCTTTTGTCCTAGCTGAGAATATGCCCTTTCCTAGTACTACAACCTCAGATCAACTGGTTCAAACTACCTGTTACAGTCAAGCCTGTCTTGTGACTCTACAGGAACTATCATTAGCCCTCGACACTTTCCCTCAACTGCCTTTCAGTTCAGCTTTGATTTACTTCCTCTGCAGCGCCTTTCCTTATGCTTCCAACATTTGTGAGGATGGCTCCTGTATTTATATTTGTATTATAAATATATATTTATATTTTTATTGTAACATACATACTTCTGTTATACTATTTTTAACTTGTTTATCTAGCCCACCAATTTTTTGGATGGTGATATAGTTTGCATTTGTATTTAGTAAACAGGTTTAAACCAAAAGAAAATTCCAACTTCAAATCTATTTGAAAAGTGACAGGAAGTCATAAAATTATAGCTGGTCCACTCATTGGTCATAGCTGGTTCCGCCAATATCAGCAGGCTCCTGAGTAGTGACAAAAGGAAGCACTAACATAGGCCTACTTCCTTCATCAGACCACAGACTACAAGGCCCAGTTCTAACTCTTAAGACAAGACATCCATGCATCTGTTGGATTGAATTCAGCCCTCAGTAAAAGTCTCACTCTGGACAATGGTCAGGAATGCTTATTAATCACGCGTTGTTTTGGAAGGGTAGAGTCATAGTTTTTTTGGTAGTTCTCAGAAGAGCCCTTCACTTCAAAACTGTGAATCATCCATGATTCATATACACAAAGCAAATGCTGAAAAGAACACATTGATAGTTCTATGGGGGAAACACCCAAGAAAATATTTTTAAATATTGCACATGCTGTATGTTAAGTTCAACAAACTTTAAAGTTTAAAATATTTGCATGCTAATTATTAACATTAATTTTGATATCTCCAAATTACATTACTTAAAAGTTCAAAGTCCAGGTGTCCTTCTGAATCTCTGAGTCACAGAAAGGAGAAACAATGGCGGGTTTAAAAGCTATTCCTTCTGATAGCTGATATAAAAAACTAAAGTCTAGCACACAAAGGGACACAGGATGCAGGTTGATCACCATGCTGCAGATATAGGTTAACTTACTGAAGAAGTAGCAAAAATGAAGTAGGCATAAAAACATAAACATAGAGAAAAAACTAAATAAACATCCTCACTCTTTTAATCCACATATCCAATATGAACATCTATGGTAATGTTTACAGTACGTTACATTCATAAGCATCTGCACATCCATAAAGATGCCAACAGAAGAGAAGACTTCACAGAACCTAGGAGGTAACTATGAATTCAGGGCTGAAGATATAGCACAGGAGCAGAGCACTTCCCCAGCATGCACTGGACCCCAAGCACAATCCCCTTACTAGAAAGAAAAAGGACAGTCTAGATCTAAATACCTTAAATCCATCACTTATCAAATTACAGTTTTGATTTTTTTTTTAAACACTATAAGAGAGCCCAGCCTTAAACCCAGAACACAGCACAATGACATTGCGGAACTGTAGTGGAATAGACGGTTGGTCCAATTACAGAACAATGTTCAAACAAAGGCTTGCACCTGTTCCCGCTGTGTATATGAGACAAACAGGGGAAACCCACAACCACAACTGACCAAGTGTGGTTCCAGTGCCACAGAACTTCAAGAAAGTCATGCCTATGTGGGAGAGGTTAAAAAGATGATGATTAAATAATTGACAAGGAAACTACATGCCTGGCCCTTGTTTCCTTCCTTTAAAGATGATGTTGAAAATGAGTGGTCAAGGCAATAGATGATGCTTCTGATAGAGATGGAGACAGAGGGAGGGTGCAAGGAAGAGAGACAGAGACAGAGACAGAGACAGAGACAGAGAGAACCAGCTAGCCTAGCTTATCCAAAGATCTGTCCTACCAATTGCTGCTGCAGAAAAGTTTATCTGTATATACTGTATCACAGTAACTTTATATACATTAGTATTATCTGGGCTTTAAACAGTATCTAGCAAGGTTTTTTGTGTTTCTAATCTCAATCGCTCTCTCTCTCTCTCTCTCTCTCTCTCTCTCACACACACACACACACACACACACACACACACACACACGTCCCTCAGGCCTCCCTCCCTTTCCTCTTCCTCAGCCCCATTGATTATATATAAATACTTAAGGTGATTTCCCACCTAAAACATACATACCACAATCACTACACTGAGCACCCTCACCAGAACTTCTCATATCATACTTGGCAGAGAATAAGAACTGAATTTCTTATCAGCAAACCTACAAGCACCCCTGCACCTCCTCCCAAATTACAGTAACAGAGACAGACTCCTCTTTCTTACATGTTCCAGTCTGTGTGCATTAAACACTCTTCTTTGACCTCCAAGTCTGCCTACCCCCTGTGGTACCAAGCTCCCTTTTCCTTCCTCTCCTCTGTATGAGCATCAGAACGACTAACACTCGTCCAGCCAATCTGCACACTTTGCCAGGTGTCGCCATTTACACTCATCACAGCTGAGACTCTTGAATGGCTCACTAGATCTACCCTTTGCCACCCTCAGCCTCTCAGTCTTGAATGGGCTCACCATATGTACCATTTGCTGTTATTATTTTAAGATATGACTAATGTTGAATATGCCAATCAGATCAGTGTCTCCTACACTCAATGCTCCCAAGAGAAGTTAAGTTCAAAGAAGAAACTGGGTGGCTAACACACCAATACACATGACTGCCTATTACCAACTTTAGTCTCACAGCAACTCTCAGCCCTCTTTACAGAAAGCAATCTTATAGCTAGTCATAAGTTAAGAGCCAAGAAAAAGTGCCATCCTCATCTGCCGCAGCAAGACAAGAAAGGAGACTGCTATGGAATGAATTGTACCTTCTCCACATTTAGACGTTGAAGTCCTGACTCCCTGTGTGTTGGTACTTTGAAGTGAAGTCTCTGGAAAATAATTACATTTAGCTGACATCATGAGGGTAGAACCGTCACGATGGGATTACTTCCTTTATAAGAATAAACACTGATTCCCTGCGTTCCCTCTCTCCCACCACCATGCAAGGATATGCTGCCTACAAGCCATTAGAACAGCCCTCATTACAAGACTGATCTAACAGCACTGTGATCTCAGAATGCCTATCCTCTGCAGCCTTAAGGAAACACACTTCACTGTGTATGCCATTCAACCTATAGTATCTCTTATAGCAACTTTCCAAATGAACGTAATGAGCACAGTTAAAACCCCACACACTAGCTCCAAGTCCATTCTGATCCAATAGTAGTATCGTTAAGGAAATGCAGGAATATTGGTCTTGGGGTTTTGGTTTTGTTTTCAAACACTACATTTTAGTTCACAACTGTAGAAAATGAAAAACCAAGCAAGAGTAGGGATCATAAAGAGCTTACTGAAATGCAGTATCACGTAAAAATGAAATAAAGGATACTTACCACCACCAAGAATGTAAGAATCCTGGCGGCTCCCCCAATGTGATGTTTTTTTCCCATCTTATCTAAAATAAATAAAAAAAAAAAAACATATGAAATGCTTTCCGTGTGGTACTTTGCCCCACACACATACCAAGCAGTGTTTTTCTCCTTTAAGTGCTACCATAGTTTTCAGTTCATCATCTTCATGTTACTCTTCACTTGGTGTCCCAAGTACTCCTTCTACAACGTGATTAAGAGAATGATTGGTGTAGGAGAAGATGCCACCATAACCTCCTTAAATTTGCTTTCTGCCACTCCAGTAATAAACTGTCATGTCATGGTGCTCCAAGGCCACCTGTGCATGATCTTGAAGAAGCTGAAAATGGCTAAGCCAGTAAAGGTGCTCACCTTCACTGTGTAAGCCTGCTGCTGAACAGGGGTCAGATCTAGGGACCTACAGAAAGGTAGTAGAAGGAACCCCACATAGTTGAACTTCTCTTTCTATATGCATATCATGGCACATGCATTCCCCCACACATGTAAGAGCACGTGCACGAGCACACACAGACAAAGAATGTGTTTCCTACCTTAGTCACTCATTAACTGCCTCCCTGTTAAGTTCTTATCCACTCAGAGTTCTAGGAGGACACTAGAAGTAGGAAGGAGGGAAAGAGCTGCTAACACCATTGTCATCAGGGCTGCTCCCCCTCGCAACAGAGTGAAGACAGGAGCTCATTCTACTCCATCTGTTTCTAGCATAAGTAGACAGGCTGCTTCTTGGCCCCGGAGATGCATGAACATAATTGAACAACACCTCGCCTTCAGGAGCTGTAGTCCAGTTCCATGAGGCTACCCTGAGCTCCTGAAGTCACTGAGACCAGGAATCTCAATGACTCTGGTTCTCATTCTCTCTTAAATACCAAGAAACTAAAACTGATAGTCAACAAATGGATAAATAAAATGAACATACAGTTTTTTAAAGAAAGAAACCGAAGTGCCCAATAACTATGTTTAAAGTGTTCAGAATCTATAGTCAAGAAAGCACAAATTAAAACCACTTCAAGATACCATCTCACCCCAGTCAAAATGATATCATCAAGAAATCTGACAACAAATATAGGTGAAGATATGGGGGGAAAGAAGCCCTTAGCTAGTGCTGGTTGGGGTGCAAAATAATACAGCCATTAGCTATCAGTTTGGAGGTTCCTCAAAAAGTTAAAAATAGAACTGCCATATGACCCAGTTATTCCACTTCTGGGAGTATGCCTGGAGAACTCTTATTTCCTTCCACAGAGATATTTGCACATCCATGTTTATTGCTGCTCTATTTAGTATTGCAAGGAAATATAACAAACTTAGACATCTATCAACATACAAATGGATAATGAAAAATTTCTAAAAATAATAAAGAAAATGAGAGAGTATAGGGAGGGACTAGAAAGGGCTCCAGAGTGGGTAGCTATGAGAAGCAGTAGGGAAAGGGAAAGTAATGTAATTCTATTTCAATTAAAAATAAATTAAAATAAATGTCAGATAAAATAAAATTGAATATTATTCAGATCTAGAAAAAGTGAAAACACAAAATCTGGAAGAAAATGAATGGACTAAAAATGTATAATAGTAGAGGAAGTCACCCAAATTCAGAAAGAAAAGAGATGCATGTTCTCCCTCAAATGTAGCCTATAATGGAACCCCTGGTAAGTGTTAGTATAGTTTAACACTTCGTAAGAAGACAGAGAAAGGGTAATATTAGGTGATTACAGAGGATCCAGTACACATAGGAGGGTGCACAAGTCATGCCAGAGGATGTTAAGCTCAGGGTCTGTCATTTTTCTTTTTAATAATGGCATAAGTGAAAACAAAAAGCATAAGTGAAGTCCGGGGCCTCGGGATGGAGGCTCTAACCACAGTTCACTGTGATGTGCAGGAGGGAGATGTGAGCAAGGGTTTGTTTGGGTCACTCTATTTACATAGAATTTCTAAGTACATAAGATAGAAATGATTGAAGCCAGGTGTGGTGGCACACGCCTTTAATCCTAGCACTTGGGAGGCAGAGGCAGGCGGATTTCTGAGTTCGAGGCCAGCCTGGTCTACAAAGTGAGTTTCAGGACAACCAAGACTACACAGAGAAACCCTGTCTCGAAAGAAAGAAAAAAAAAAAAAAAAGATAGAAATGATTGGAATTTTTTTTTAGACCAGGCTGGCCTTAAACTCAGAAATCTGCCTGCCTCTGCCTCCCAAGTGCTGGGACTAAAGGCATGCACCACCACTGCCCGGCCTATGATTTGGAATTTTAAAGTAAAGAACTAATGAAATATCAGAAAGTGAACCAAACAGTAAATACAAATATATCATATATCATATAAAAGAAGACAATTTTTTTTTTTTTTTTTTTCCAGACAGGGTTTCTCTGTATAGCCCTGGCTGTTTTGGAACTCACTTTGTAGACCAGGCTGGCCTCGAACTCAGAAATCTGACTGCCTCTGCCTCTCAAGTGCTGGGATTAAAGGCATGCACCACCACGCCCGGCTTAGAAGACAAATTTTAATGTGAGTTCTTCTAAGTAACATAAAAGAAATTGTGTATTTGTGTTTCTTTGTATCTGATAATATAAGTCACTCATATTCTTTGGTTCATAAACACTAAGGAATATTTCTTAATTAGGACTGATGAGAAATAAAAACTCCTGTGTCCTATTAGATATTATTTAATCCAAAACATGTGTCTTGCCCACTCAACCTTTACCTTTACACACATCTTCTTGAAAGCTCATAAGATCACCAGCATGCCCCAAACACTAAAATTCTAATCACTAGAATTAACCCAATCAACTTTTCAAAATATTGTTTTTCATACTTGATGCCAGTTCACCTTGGCTTTGCATAACATGCTTGTGTAATAAAACAGCCTTAATATCCTTAATTAAAAACAAAGTGAAATTACCTAAGGTCTCAGTCCAGCGACACTGGAAGTAGGATGAGACTCAGTCTAACCTGCCCTGCAGACTGAAGTGGAAACTTATGGGTTCTTTAGAAAGTCATTTGGTGACGCACGCCTTTTTAATCCCAGCACTTGGGAGTCAGAGGCAGGCAGATTTCTGAGTTCGAGGCCAGCCTGGTCTGCAGAGTGAGTTCCAGGACAGCCAGGGATATACAGAAAAACCCTGTCTCCAAAAAACCAAAGTCATTTGGATGGTGTTTTGCTGGGGCAAACACCTGAAGGAATGTTTCCTTAAAGCATACACAGGTGTGAAAGGCTAACGCAAACTCATTAAGAAACATTTCACTGAGGCAGACACAGGAGAGCAGATGTTCTGCTAAAGAAATACAGGAAAGGGCACGTGATGAAGGATTCTTTGCTAACTACACACATGTATTGGTCTGCCTTACACTGTGTAGTTGAGCTGCATATGTCGGGCCGCCCCAGAGAGGAATGCACCAAAAAACCTGGTGCTGTGTTGCGGTGTGTTGCCACTTCCAAGGACTCAAGCTGATTGGGTGCACGCGCTGAGGGAAGACCCATGCTGAGGCAAGACACATGCTAAGGCAAGGCACGTGGAGGACACATGGTGTTTGGAGTGACAGAAATTGGCTGGCTGGTAGAGCTAGCTGTGCAAGGCTTGTGGGTCTCCTGCCTTGCAGATCTTCACTTCCCTGAGAGAGGCACAGCAGAGTACTTCTCCTGGTGTTCCTGTTGGTCCCTGCTGCTGACTCAAGCTGAGGCAAAGGCCTGGCTGTCTCTACTAGGTCCTGTCACTGCTGCTGCTAACTGGACTCTACAAAGCTGGACTGCTGTGAGGTATTTGCAAGTGGAGCGAGTTGCTGTCACCTGCTAACCTGTGAACTGAACTGCTGATTTCCAGACAACACAAATGGGAATTGCTCCAAAGAACCTTCCTAAACAGGTCCACATTCCCCATATCCTTTGTTTTCCACTACCTCTAGTAGGTGGTGGGTTACAAGAAAGTTTAAAGCCTTTAAGAACCATCATTAAAAATAGGATTTAAAAAAATGAAAGTTCCAGCACACCAGTCATCACCGTCAGTCGCCATGCACTTCCAACCAATCAGAAACTATTTCAGAGATTATGTGGGCAGAGACGCTATCTGTACGTGTTGTGTTGATAGGATCTTTTATCAGAAGATGCCTGGAGGTAAACCTCTGTGTGTTTTTAAACATTACATCATATTATTCCTTAAAGAAACTCAAAATGCACCCCATGTATCACTGCTACCGCCCGAACAACATATTTTACTAGAGAGTGACTAGAGGCCATCTTTCTCACTTCAAGTCACAGTTCTGTGCCAGAAGCATTCTGGAGTTCGGTCTATCAGACACAGAAGCCTTCCTTTTATAGTTACTGAGTGAACAACACTTGAAGCCAGAAATGTTTCCACACTTGATACTGCTACTTTCAAATCAACAGTAGTCCATGGGAGCTTATCTGACGGAAGAATAAAATCCTCTTACAAAAGGCAAAAAGCACCAAGGTAAGAAATATCAATTGCAAATATAATGCAAATGTTGATATCTATACTCCGAGAACAGTGTGAGGCTATTACAAAGAACAGACTGTATCTGCATGGAAAATGGCATGCTTTACTGGTTTGGCAAGTTGAAAGGAGAACTATTAAGTACAATAGGAAAATATTCTGTTTGAGAGCAAAAGTGTGTGAGCATGCGTGTGCGTTTGTATGTATCATTGAACTTGTGTGTATTAAATAAATAATACCAAATTTACAACTATCTTCTGGGAAGGGGTAATGGATGGTTTCCATTGTAAAATTACATTTATCTATGCATTTTTTATCTACCATGCATTCATTAATAATCAGTGGTGTTGACAAATGGCCAGAACATACACATGTTGACTGACATTCTAAAACATCTGTTCTAAATGGGAATGTTCTATGCACTGAGTGTTGCACTGTGGGCCCCAGGCTTGTTTCTATGTTTCCGATAACATCTATGCAACTAATTCTGTCTTCACTGGGCTTTCCTTCTTCCTGTCCTAGTCCCAGTACATATTTTCCTTCTCTGATGGTTTTTCTGATTCAAGTATCATACCCACTCTCTTCGTATCATATTCTTCTCTCTCTGTGCAATAGTCTCTATTCAATTATAACTTCCATGTAGTTTTTAAAGCCTCTTCTGCCATCTTTTGGATTTGAGGATTATGCCCACTCTATCAAATAATCCAGCATTTTAGTCATTTCTACATAAGCTAAGAACAAACACAGACTCATGGACAAAATACACATTAACTGATGTAAAACACAACTTATGGTATAGTACATTTTACATGTTTGTTATCTCATACAACAATGCTCCTATGAACCATCCCATAAACATGATAATTTGAAGTGTGCTTGAGAGAACTTATCATACTAGACTAATCAAACATCTCATAAAAAAATGGGATTGGCTTTGAAAGCTAAGGGGGGAGAGGATATGTTAAACTATAATCCATTTTCATTTGAAGATATTAGAAAATAAATATTAGCAATAAAGAAAACCTATCAATCATGTCTCCTTACTGTTTTTATACCCGAGATTTTGGATCTGGGTCAATGACTGGGTTACAGGATTAGTAAGACGTGGACACTGTATTTCTCTAATATGGGGGGCCCATTTACTAATCATCAGGTCCTTAAGGGTCTCCCAATTAAAAACAAAGAATTGCTACTATCCCCAGAACTTTACAAAATAAATAAATAAACATTGTCAAGTATATAACATTTTATATATTTACATATTATTTCTCATTTAAGCATTTTTTCATTTGTAAAACAGGAAACAATCTAAGCAACTACATGTAGTAGAACTTATAAAATATAATAGATCATGAAACATTTCACAGAATAAAATATTCTAAAGCCATAAAAAGAATTATGAAATTTTTAAATCAATAAAACCTAAGTTTCTAAATCTAGAGAAACAAAAAAGAATCAAAGTAGTGAACAATATAATAAAAATTAGTGTCAACAAGCAAAAACATCGGTATACATTCATTTATTTAACTTTTCATCCTTACTTGCTTCTAACTAGATATATTGGTACTCACCAGGCATGGTAACATCACACCTATGGACCTAGTACTCAGATAAATGAAACAAAAGAAATTTCCACGAGTTTGAGGCTGACCTCAGCTACATGGCAAGTACCAGGCCAGCCAGGGATGTTGGCAAGATTTAGTCTCAAAAACTAAAACTAAAACAAGTCAACATGGATGGATGGATGGATGGATGGATGGATGGATGGATGGATGGATGTTCTCAAAGCATATTGGTACTCATAGTCCAGTTCCACCTTCCTATATATACCACTCTGTACTCAGGAGAGGGATTCTGGAAATGACATTGCTTAGCCTCCTTGATGCTGGCTAGCTTCCGGTTGAGCTCTGCCTTCAGGAGATGCTAGTGGAGATCAAGAGCAGGCAGAGAGCCCTCTGGCTCCAAAAGTGAAGCAGTTGGCAATTCTAGATATTAGCAACATCTATGTACACATAAGAATAGGTGTGTGGGGTATGGAGTCGGTGTTCACGTGTGTTAGAGGCAAGAGGTCAGGATGGAGATTTTCCTTGAAACTGTCCTCCATTTATTTCCCGATAGGGGCTCCAGCTGAGCCCAGAGTTCACTAACTGACTACACTTGCTGACCACCAAGTTCCAAGCACAGGATATAGGTGGGCTCTACTGAACGAGAGCTTTTGATGTGGTTCAAAACTAGGGTATGAATTCAGGTCTGAATGCATATAACCAACAAACTACCACAGGTCCATCTCCACAGCCTTGCCAGCAATACCTTCTCTGAAGCTCTGCTCTTGGCACCATGGCACCTTATTAGCAGACTACAAGCCCCTACAAGAACATCTCTATAGGGCACCAACACGCCCAAAACCTTTTCCTAAATTCTTTTGTACTTTTTGAATATGAGCCAATTTAAAAATTTTTAACAACATAAATGATAAAACCAATCCCTGAGTGAATATCAGATCTATCCAATTCATTCTCAAATAGAATTCCTGAGACTTCTAATCTAGATAGAATATGCTATTCCCACTCATTAGAAATAAGGTATTTGATGTATAAATATCTCCACATATCAAGCTAAATGAAAATAAATGCAATTGAAGTAAAAAAAAATTAAAGTTTAAACAAAAAATATTTAACAGAAGAACAAACTGTGTCTTGTTCAGGTAAATAATCTAAAACCATGCTATTCTATTCATGTACAGCTCCCAAATTTAAATTAAGTTAGCTGAGCATTTCTCAGTTGTCTCTGCCACATTTCAAGTACTACACAGTCACATGAGACTGTTGGGAGCCTTATTGAACAGTCTAATCTCATAGCCTTCCATAAGCAGTCTCATTTAGAAGGAAGATGGAAACAAAATAACTCAACAGTCCTTTGCTATTTCTGGTTTTGGGTTCTATTCTAAATGTCTTTTGTTGGCTCTGAGTAGCAGATTATGTTGTAATACTCCACAGGAACAAGAAAGTACAGCAAGAGAAGTCAGTGTCCTTCCACCAAGGTTCCCAGATGGCAGGGAAGCCTTGAGAGAACTTACATTAGATCTTAGAACTGGAGGTATTTTACTAAAAAGGGTCACACCAAAAGTCAGACTATTATAAGTCATCCAAGTGATGGACCTGTGACACATCCACGTACACATAAGATATATATTACTATTGTGCCCACAAAGTGTACACACACACACACACACCACCACCACCACCACCACCACCACCACCACCAAGCTACAAAAAAGTAGAAAAGTTCCTCGTCACAAGTGTAAAAATCCACACCTTGGAGCAATCATTACCTTCTAGATTCTATTCTATAAACTTAAATGCACCAAGCCATTTCTTTCGTAATTAAGACAATCAGCTAAGATGTAGAACATATTCAAACTCAAGATATTTAGTTAAAAGTCACTTATAGGTTGGACTATATGGCCTTCAAACTAATGCTCAAGAAATTGGCTACAATTTTATTTCCTTCTTTATACAGGTGAAACAGAACAAAGCTTTGAAGTCTACAGTGTCCAATAATTGGGCATTGAAGAAGCAATTCATTCATTAGATGCTGCAATGCTACTATTTTGAACCTACTTGTTGACCAACATGACAAAAAAGGCTACCAAGAGTATAAACTGTAAAAGGAAAGGGGAAATGGATAACTCTACAGCAATATTTTAATTCCTGCTGTTTGTTTTACTTTTTTTGTTTTGTTTTGTTTTTATGGCAGAGTTTCTCTCTGTAGTCCTCTGTGTCCTAGAACTCACTCTGCAGACCAAGCTAACCTCAAACTTAGAGATTCACCTTCCTTTGCCTCCCAAGTACTGGGATTAAAGGCATGTACCACTACACCTGGCTGACATTTTAACTCTTAATTGTATTTGTTAAGAACATCCAGCCTCCTTGCCAAACATGAATATTATAAAAATTCCAAGAACCAACAGGAATTCTCTTTGTATACAGAAACACTGTAACAAGAAAAAGGCAACTAGCAAAGAGCACTAGGTAGTAAAGCTGACCTAGCGTTAAAAGTTCCTGAACATTCTTTGCAGCTACATGTTACTGCTCTGAGCAGAACAGGGCTGTGTGCTGAGACTCCTCTCCTACTAGGAGTAAGATATGGGAAAGTCATTCAAACTATATTTAGGTTTGGGGCACTGATAATTAAAAATTATCAAAAGTAACACTGAACCTCTTAATGCAGCCTGAGAACAGCTTGATAGAAAAGGGGAAAATGAATGTAATTCCTGAATTTGTGAACGAGTCAGTCTCTCTCTATTTGTATGTCTTTTGTGGGCTCTTTTCCTCATTTGTTTTGTACTTTCCAGTATCTTATAGTTCATTATATATTAAACAGGGAAGAGCCAGGCTGGCATAATCATGTTCTTCATTCTTCTCACCAACAACAAAGTCATCAGAAGGAGTCTGATTTCTGATGGCTCAGGTAAAGAGCACTTTTTAAAGACTTCCGCCCAGTGACTGGGCTAAGAAACAGAGCAAATGCCATCAGCAGTTCTGATCAGCCCTCCCCAAGTGTAACAACCATCCCAAGGAAGTGGAAAAAACGTCTGGCAGAGTAATCCCAACTCAGAACTTATTAACATCACAGTCACTTATAATCTCATCAATCCTTAAGAACTTTGCTTTAAAAAATTACATTGAAGTAACTACTTCAGTTATTTCTTTATCAAAATACTCAACTCAAATAAGCCATTCTGCCTATCTTAGGTTTCTTGTGTAACAGTTCTGAATGAGGTAAAAATCTGGGATTAGAGTAGAGAGAATTGATAGAATCTGAATAGTCGTACACAGCTGAGCTGGTTAAAAAGTCATTCTACACAATGAGCATGCTCTAATTGTGTGTGTGTGTGTGTGTGTGTGTGTGTGTGTGTGTGTGTGTTACAAGTAAAATTAAGAGAGAAGGCAACTCTAAGGGTGCAGAACTATAAAATACTACATTCAGGCATTTTTCTTTTCTTCTCTTCCCTCCCTCCTTCCCTCCCTCACGTGCACGCTCATACACTAGAGATAGAGGTAGAGGTAGAGATAGAGATAGAGATAGAGATAGAGATAGAGATAGAGATAGAGAAATAGAGATATATCTGTCCTGTCTATAGTTAAGGGACACTAAACTACAGTCCTAATGATATTATTCTTTTAATTAAAATTCCATAGGCTCTTTCATCAAGAAGATAATGTAAAAATTGTCTCACTACAGTATGTAATGAGCTTCCTGTGGGGGTGCCTGCAGGCTGCAGTAACATCTTAAAACAAACTGCCCTGAGAAACTCTTCCCAATGAGAGGTGACATCTATCTAAGTTCTTTGGATACTTAAGTAGAGAAGGGTTCAGGCAAAGGACTGTAACACTGAGCACTGCTCAGAAGACAGAGCCTTGAGCTATTATATACAGCAATCACAAGCAATTAGATATTGCAGACACTTACAATGTAAGGGAATAAAAGGGATTGAAATACAGCCAACTAAAATTATCAAGAACTCTATCATGTACTTAGCAAACACTCCAATCTTCCGTTTCTAAATTAAGAGTACTCAAAAGAATGCATTTTCTATTATTTTTTAGCAATTTTAAATGTATACACATAATTTTTTATTTGTAAAGATTCTACAACTAAGGATGAAAGCTCCTGTGATATGACCTGCTCCTTCCCCTCCTCTCTGCTGTAGTCCATTCACTGTACATAGTGCTGGGCAGCCTAACAATTACTCTCAAGTGCATCATGTGCTTTGGCCATATCTCCCACCCCAGCCCAACCTGGCCTACTTCCTTAACCAGCCGCCCTCCTGCTTCAATGATGTGTGTGTGTTTGTGTGTGTGTGTCTGAGTTTGTGTCTGTGTGTGCGTACATGTGCAAGAGTGTGAGTGCACGCAAACAGTTTTATATAACCTACTGAAGTCTAGGATCTGCAAATGAAAGAAAACATATTTTCCATTTTTCAGTTTGGTTTATATTACTCAGTATGATGATCTCAAGTTGTATATGTTTTCCCAGAAAATAACATCATTATATTTTTCTTTATGACTGAATAAAACTTTACTGTGCATATTACTATATTTTATTTATTTATCCCTCTATTTATGGACACCTAAATAATTTGGCTACTACAAATAGCATTGCAATAAACATGAATGTACAAGTGAATCTGTGGTGTACTGACTTAGAGTTCTATAGATTTAGACCCAGAAGGGTCCAATTAATAAAATAGTAATAATATGTATCTTATGAATTTCTTGTTATAATTTAAAATAATAAGTGTAATATACCTTGGTACATGATGTGCTCACTAAGTAACAGAATTCAGCACCTTCATTATATTTATCATAATGCAAAGTAAATAAGAAAAATAGAGTTCTTGCAAAAACACTCAGATTCAGAGCTTGAAAACTGAGAGAGGAGCACTTGCCTGTAGTTTCGGCACTCAGGAACCTGAGGCAGGACTATGGCCAGGATGAGGTCAGCCTATTTCCAACAACAAACCCAAACCACAACAGTGAAGGAAAAGAGAGAATAGCCAGAGCTTGGAATGAGAGGATGTTTCAAAGCAATCAACTTTTATTCACATAAAACAAAAACAAATTCACATTATCAAAACTTGTAAACAATGCTAACATAAGATACTGTTAGAATCAGAAATGTGTGTAGGAAGGAGGCTTACTGCATGTGCAGGCATGTGTGGGTCCGTCCATGTTGTATGAGTGCATGTGCACCTATGTGTACCTGTGCTAGTGAGTACTATGGCATTTACGGGATCTCAGGACAACTTAGAGGGAGTCTACTCTTCTACAGTGCTGTCCTAGGGATCAAACTCAGCCAGCAGGCATGCTGGGAAGAACTTTTACCCAGACAGACATATCACTGGCTCTCATCCACCTTTACTCCACACAGGGCCTCTCTGTGGCTAGTTGGCCTGTGACACGAGGGACCTATCTGCCTGTCCTCACCTATCTTTGAACTGGGAATAGAAATGCACACCACCACAATCGGATGGTGGTATGTGTATCACAGACACAGTGGAAGCTTCTAAAGCAAATTTGCTTTCTTGATTATTATTGCCATGTTGAGGTAACTTTCTAAGGGAATAAATGGTTAGAAAGTTTACTAGAATGTTATTAAGTTGCACAGAAAAGGCAGTTAGTGGTACTGAAAATGCTTAGATAAATTCTATAAAGGCTGCATTATGCAAAAGGATACCAAAGCACTTGCTATGTGACAACTTTACAAACCATCCTTCCAGTCTATTTTTCACTCATTTATATAGCAAATGCGATGCAGAAAATGCAGAAGACATACCTCTGATAAAAATGTCTGAGCCGATTTCTGAGCTCCTACATGGAGCAGATATTCATACACGTAGAGTGCTAACCTGGAAAACACAAAACATTCACTGAGAAGAGGACATTTGAGATGTGTTTTGTACACATCATTCTACATCAAAGCCACTTAGACACTAACAGTATCAGAAAGTAAACCTTTGCCCACACCCTTTCAATGAGTGTATGTATGTGTGTGTGTGTGTGTGTATATATATATATATATATATATATATATATATATATATATATATATAATTTACATATATAATATGTTCTCTTTTAGAAAAAATAACTAAACACATACTGTTCTCTTAAATCATCTCACTTATACAAACATTCTATGTTATTCTTAACATAACCAATCGTTTAAACGACAGATTTAGTAACTCCTAAATCCCATTTTAAGGTAAACTTTTCTTTGATTAGTAAAGTCAGTGAGTTAACTAATTGGATTTTATTATTTTTGATCTTTTTGATGGACAATCTTATTAATTTGTGTTTAATATCAATTTTAACACGTGTTTAGAAGCTTCTACCTTCTACTTAATCTTTAGATTTGATTATTAGGCCAAATAATATTTTAGTTTATAAGGCATTCCTACTCATAGCTAATCACAGCATTAAGATACTTCAAACTTAATAAACTAATCATTTGGTGACTTACAGCTTAAAAGCTAATACAAAATTATGTATTTATTACTCAAATACAGAATGTTGAGTGTGTTGTATACATTTATACTGCCCCCCCCTTATCCTGTGGATTGAATTTTAAACTGTACCATGTGGCTCAATTTCAGTTGAGCTGTTAAAATATGATTCACAAGTCCAGTGAGTCTGAGGCAGTATTTTAATATCTTGGACAGATTCCCAGATATCTCACAACAGTTCAGTTTCCACTACAGTATATTTACCAAGACTGAAGCAGGTTTACCATAAATAAGGCAGTGTAACAATAACCACAGTTCAGTACCACTACACCACCTTTCCTGCCAAGGGAATTTTGATTATTAAAGATTGGTAGCATCTGTAAACGTGATAATGCTCTTCACTCCCATGAAAACACACCAAGCATCTGTCACAGAAAAAGAAATCCTATGCAAATCAAGCTTTATTATTTAATTATTTCTCCATTTCAGAATCAACAGGTATTTTACTGGAAAGCACTAAGAAACACTCAGTAGACATTCATGAAACTACCGAGATAATTGTCTACAAATGGCAGTGAGTGTGCAATACAGCTGAGAAACATGGGTGCCCTCCCATGTGACTGTGCGTAGCTTGGTCACTGCGTAGCTCTCTCCCTACCATGCATGTGATGGATGGACATGGAAGCTTCTTTCAGAAGCCAGATCTCACAATGGAAGTGTGGCTCACACTGAGCACACCACAGGGAATACAGGCTGTCCCTTCAGTTTAAACAAGTATTCTTGCCAGTGACTGAACACCCAATGAACACACATATCCTCCACACCCTGCCTCTCCACAAGCCACCCAATCATATGATTCACAGGCTATAATGGCAAATTTTACTTCGAAAAGAGAGGAATGGACTGTCTTTTTGGCTAGATGTAAAGCTTCCACACCACCTGCCTGTGACCAGATGCCTGACTGCTACATAAGAAGAAATGTAGAAATGAAGAAAGAAAGAAAGAAAGAAAGAAAGAGAGAGAGAGAGAGAGAGAGAGAGAGAGAGAGAAAGAAAGAAAGAAAGAAAGAAAGAAAGAAAGAAAGAAAGAAAGAAAGGAAGGAAGGAAGGAGAAATGAAGTTTCCTGTAATCCCTTTTGGTTGTAAGGCCCTGGGTGTAAAGCCCACCAGTATCCACTAACAAGAGATGGGTCTACATAAAAGACTGAAGGAAAAAGATGTTTTTCCAAGTGTGAGGAATTTGAAGGAGAAAGAATGAAGGAGAAGGACCTTGATTGGTTTCTGGAAAAGAGACATGCACAGTAAGTACAATGTACAACTGTTTCTCCGATCCTTTATACTGTCCATGTCCAAAGGTAATTCACCTTCTCCATCTGCTTTTATGTTTTATGGTTCTTATGTTTAAAACATAAATTAATAATAATAATAATGTTTCTGAGACTTAATTTCATCAGTCTATCAAATGAAAGAATACTTTCCTTTCATTATTGACAGATTAATTACTGTTATAATTTTGGCTGCTAATATTCTGTAATGTATAACCAAGCCATGCATGAACAGTAGTGCTTCCTGCTTTTGAAGAGCCCACACATAGGAGCAGTAGGAGCTTTCAGCATTAGATACAGATACTCTGTGCTCCCTGATAGCTCCCCACAGTGACAACATGGAAAACACTAATGTAAGACTATCCATGAGCAGAGCAGCCTGGGGAGGGAAGGTTTGTTTGGCCCACACTTCCACATCACTGTTTACCACTGAAGGAAGTCAGGACAGGAACTCAAGCACGGCAGGAACTGGAAACAAGAGCTGATGCAGAGGCCATAGAAGAATACTGCTTACTGGTTTGCTACATACGGCTTGTTCAGACTGCTTTCTTATAGAACTCAGGACACCAGCTCAGGGACAGCACTGCCCACAAAGGGCTGGGCCTTCCCTTCCCCATCGATCACTAATTAAGAATGCCTGACACTGACGATTATGGAGGCACTTTCCCTGTTGAGGCTCCCTCCTTTCAGATGACTCTAGCCTGTGTCAAACTTACATAAAACTACCCAGCAGCATTCTGGAAGAAGAGTTCTGCAATGAAAGGCACTGTCTGAAGACAAATATTTCAAGAAATAGAGCATAACATTTTTCCATCTGTCCAGGTAAGACACAACACAACAATCTCACCAAACATAAAGAGCAACAAACAATCTACACCCAGTTTATAATCAAACAGGATGATTGTAAGAATGCTGAATTTATTAATATCTGAAACTACAAATTTTGAACTAACAATTTCGCTTTCTTTTTATGATAATCCTATCAAGGATTCATGAGTCAAATATCTCTAAATGATCCTTCACTTCACTTAAATTCAGTGATGACAAATCATCTTGCTTCCATTTTGCTGCCTTCTTTTATTTAGTAAAAAAAAAAAAAAAAAAACTTATTCAAATAAACAAGCGTGAAATTTAAAGAATTGTTATTTGTAATTTTAAACTATATGAGTTATGTATTTCACATTCATAACTACACAGAGGCCATATAGAATTAAAGCTGCAGAAAAAGTGTTGCCCTTAATCTCATACCATTTAACTATAATGATCATAGTGACTGTGTTTATCTACTTCAAGAGTAGGTATCCAGCAAATAGGAATGAATGAATGAATGAATAAATGAATGACTCTTTTAGATAAGGCATATAGATGGCACTTGAGGAATCATTGGGGTTTGTCCTCTGAAGGCATTCAAGGGCAAAAATGTAAGACTTTTCTCTTAGGTACCAATTCTAGCATACCATCTCCTCAGAACACTTAAGATTTGGCCTCTTTGCTATGGTCAAAGACATGAAGAAATCAAGTGATACTAACCACAAAAATTTCCACACTACTAGCTAGTTTTCATAGTAGGAAATAAAGCAAGATTTGGGAATCTTAAAGGATGGCAGACCGTTTGTAAAAGATATTTTATAAAAGTCATGAGTAGTCTATATTCTATGGCCTATATTAAAAAAACAAAAAACTTACTTCCCAGGCTTAGACCTTAAATCACAGTATCAATGACCATGGATGGAAGTATTAAAGTATCAATTCTCTTTGAAAACAGTAAATCAACTGTGTGAGAACTTACATTTTCTCTTCAAAGGTGATCCCAAACACCCACCTCACATGTGTACTTGTGCACCTTAGGGAAAGCCTTCCTTAAGCACTCCCTGACCCCTTAAATGACTGATTAGGATCGATTTTTCTAGATTCATAGAACTTTCCCTACCCATTTACTTTTGTTTTAACTTCCTTGTTCATTCCTGATTGATGCCTTCCAGACCCCAGGCACTAAGTCTTCAAAGAATACTGCCAAAGGATACCAACTTGTGACCCTCACGCCCACTTCCTTCTACCAAGAGCTCTGAATCACCCCAAGGAATGTTCCACCTCCCATCTTCCTAAAAACCACAGAGAGGGGCCCCTGTCCTCCCACTGCCCCACGCAGGGTCAAAGCAGCAAAGACTGGTCATCCATACACAAAGAGCTGAGTCACAGAGCAGGGGAGGAGACTTAGGAGCGTAACACTTAATTTACATATTTGTGTTTAATTATTCTTTTTTTTTGGTTTTTTGAGACAGGGTTTCTCTGTAAAGCCCTGGCTGTCCTGGAACTCACTTTGTAGACCAGGCTGGCCTCGAACTTAGAAATCCGCCTGCCTCTGCCTCCCAAGTGCTGGGATTAAAGGCATGCACCACCATGCCTGGCATGTTTAATTATTCTTAAAAAGAATAAATTATCTTATGTCATTCAAATACATGTAAAGAAAGCCACTTCCTTTCCTCAGCCACTACATAACCCCAGCTTGACCAACGACACATATCAGTGTCTAAATGTAACTCCTGGGTGATAAAACGCCAGTAGTTTGTCAGATTACAGCCAGCTGAGGAGTCTCAGGAGGCATTTGGCAGCCACCGAAAGGCTACTCATGGGACTGTAGCAGTTATTAGCAGTGAAACTGGATCAGCCTGATCAAATGTTTAATAGCACTTACCACCTGGTGTTAAGGAGGTGTGAAAAGTTAGAAATCCAGGTTCTAACACTGTCTTTTAAACTTCCTCACCATTAACAGTTAGGCTAAAAAACAGACTTGGAGTGTCCAAAACTGTGAAACCACACAATAATGCTAAAACCAAGCTTTTCTTAAAAGACATACGAAAAATGTCTGCTTCTCCTATTCTCCACATCAGGTGGCCCAGGAAACAACACAAATGAAAGTCTTTCATTAGACAGACAGGTAAGGTAAGTTAGATGCACACACACAAAAAAAGCTGCTTGCTGCTGTCTCATGCTGGGAACTGAAGCAAACAACACATGGTTAGGTGCCCAGGAACAGAAACACTGCCTCCTGAGATGGGCAAGTTACAACTCACACATTTAAAAACAACTCTGGAAAACTGCAAAGAGCAAAGATAAAACAATAAGAATTAAGTAAGAACTAATCAACAACTGTAGAAATACAGTTGCTCATAGAATTTAAATAAAACTTCTATCCCAGGCCACCAAGAGTACTCAGACAGTAAAGGCACTTCATGACCCGAGTTCTGACCCTGGAATCCACCTGGATCAACGAGTTGTCCTCCTCTGACCCCAGATGTGTACTGTGGACCACATACACATGGATGCACATGGTTTATTATATAAACAAACACTGAAACCTCCCATCCAATCTCTGGCTACCCTTGAAAACAGCACTTACTCTGGGTTAAAGTGAAGACAATCCTCAGGCTCCTACTTACTGGGCAATCCCAAAATACAAGCACTGTCACGATGTGCTTGCTACGCATGCTACTCATGCTACACTAAGAGAACGGCGTGCTGGGCACATCCAGAGCACTGATGGTGACATGATGATGACATCTTGAAACCTTAGGACTCCCCTCTAGCTGACTTTGTTTCAGGTGTAGTTGCAGTGCTTGCCTTGCTGTGGCCTGCAGCCTCACTGCAGGCTTGGCTCTGAGCGTCTCCCCACCTCACACAGCAGTGTGTGCCAACAAACACTTCCTCCAACAACTCAGACCTGATTTCAGCCACTTTCCTGTTGTGAATCAAAGTGTTCTTATGTGCATACCAAGTCTTCTACCTTTTTAGAAACATATTTTGAATTATAAAATCAAAGGCTTTTCCCATTTCCTAAGCATCACTTCTCATCATGCATCAAGCTGGTTAATCTTTGGATTTCATGTGTTGGAATGTTTGGTTTTAAGAACTAGTATTTCAGTTACTTCCTTTAATTTCATTTAAAACTTGTTAAAACTAGCATTATTAAACAATTTCCAACAACTCCTGGAAATGCCCCAACTGTATTTCTACCATGTGTTTGTACCATATATGTGAAGTCACATTCTCAGCATTAACGGTCATAAAATCAAAGTCCCAGTCACCACTGACAGATGTTAAATACACTTTATGGCATGCAATATCAAATGTCTGCTCAAGATTTAATTCTCTGCAAAAATAAAGAACATTTATCTTCTTACAATATAAATTTGCTTTCATTGTCTTGATTTTTATTTACTATGATTGTATATGCATATGGCACATGTGTGTGTCTACACACATCTATAGCATACCCTCCCCCGCCCACCCCCGCCAAGATGATGTCAGGGGGCAGAAAGGGGTTTAGGCCCAGTGACCCATGACTGCAAGGAAATAGTATCTTTGAACAGAATAGGGCACTGCATGTATGACCTCATAAAAGTTGGGACAGTATGCAGGAGGTTTGTACAAACCATAACCAGGCTAAATCCACCCTGGGGCTAAATCTACCCTGGGGCTAAATCCCACCCTGGAGAGGCGCTATTGGCATCTGGTAACTGCTGAGAGAGAGACACAGTCCTTTTTAGTGGTGTAGTCCCTGCTAAGCTCACCATTCTCAGGCCAAATTGTCAAGGATTTAGGGTGTAGTTGGCAAACCGCTTGCCATGAAAGACTAACAGCCTGAGTTTCACACACACACACACACACACACACACACACACACACACACTATATGAAAAACAAAGAAACAGGCATGGTCATGTGTGTTTGTAATCCCTGTGCTGGAAGAAATTTAAGAATTCATGAGCATCTCAAATTGAGTTTAAAAAAATAAATTGGACACAAAGTTTGGTGGGTAGGGACAAATGGGTGGGTCTAGAAGTTGGGAGAGGGGTGGGTGTAGTTAAAACACTTTGAAATTAAAAGCTAGTTAAAAATTGAAACTTGTAGACAGAGTTCAAAACTTTAATACCGCAGAAGGAAGTGAACAGGTGTTCAAAGAAACACCCAGTTCCTCTCTGAACTTAGAAGATATGGATATATGGAATCACATTTGAAACTATTATTTTTTAAAGCTACAAATAAAATCATAGGAATCACAGCGGTATCCCCATCATGAGAAAAGCCATTTCCTAGTCTAAATTCAATACAGTTAGACATCAATGGCATTTGCTTTTAGAAACTTTGTCAATCATTTTATGTGCATACAAAACAGTAAGAGGGATTGTGAACTGTGGTGTATTTATGCATGAATATGGGTACTGTTCCTCAGGATACAGTATCCACTTGCTTTTTCTTTGTTTTGTTTTCTGTTTTTTTGAGACAGGATCACTCTCTGCCTGATATGCAGAATAGGTGAGGCTGACTGGTCAGCAAGTTCCAGGATGTTTCTGTCCCCACCTTCCAACATGAGGACTGCCAACACACAGGACCACACAGGACCACACAGGACCACACAGGACCACACAGGACCACACAGGACCACACAGGACCACACAGGCAGGTTTGTTTTTTATGTAGTGAGTACTGGGGTCAGATGTCAAACTCAGTCCAGCTGAACAAGAATGCCCCTATGTGTGCATTTGAATCCTTGGTCCACAGTTAAGTAGAACTGTTTGTAAAGGACTAGAAGGTGTGGTCTCCTTGGGGGAGGGGTGCCACTAAATAGGGGCTTTCTTTCAGGTTTCCAAAGATTCCCAGCTAGCCCACCCCCTGCCCTCATCCTTTCTTTCTACCTTCTGCTTGTGAATTAGAGTGCTTGCCTGCCTGATGCCATGCTCATGGATTCCACCCTTCTGAAACTGTGAGGACCCAAATTAATGCTTTCTTTTCTAAATTGTCTTTGTAATAGTCTTTTTATAGCAGTAGAAAAGAAACTAAGGGGCACAGTTGGACTGTATTTGCTTATTTTGTTTCTGAGTTGAGATGTAGTGATGTTACACTTTACTGAGTATTTAGTTATTTCCAAAACCCCAATAGGTGGGGTTTTAGGTACCTAAGCATAAAAGATCCTTGTCCAGTATGACGTGCTACCAGCATTCTTAGCTACTGCACATGCTCCTCAGTGCACACTGTACAAATCAGGTTCATTCTGTGTAAAACTCATCTCGAAACTATTGCCAACTGTTTTAGAAATAATGCACAATGAATAATCCAAAACTACGTTAGTTAGTCTTCTTGGATCCTTTCATAAATAATGATCTTCAAAGTATGTGGGAAAAGTCTTGACATTTTCTCAAGATTTTAGAGAGTAAAAATATTTTTAAGAGTGTAACAAAGCCAAATATCAACTAAAGTAGTAATTAACTTAATCCATTTCAGTTAAGATTTAATTGAATCCAAAAAGCCTCACTATTTAATTCAACTAGTGGGTTCATTAAAATAAAGAGCTACATTTATCTGCCACCTTTTTATTAAGTGTCACCAAAAGGAACATCACAAATTAAAATATATGTGTCTTATAGACAGAAACAGAAATTAATCCCAAGTACAGTCAATACAAATTAAGGTCTGTTGAATATTCTTAATGTAAATCAAACTCATAGTATAGCATTACTACATATGATACAGTATGTGTGTAGCTGCTTATTTTGTAAATATAAACCAGCTTTAAGAGGGAGTTACTTAAACATCTACACCAATTTGCGAAAAATGAAGAAGCATTTTTTTTTATTTAAAATTTCTTATTCTGAGGTTATACTTTCACAATTATTGTAACTCAGTTTTTTAAATGACCACTTTTAAGTTTTAAATTGGATATAATATTTGAACACTTAGATATTACTAATGTTGCTTTTTTGTAGTTGTCTTCAATCCTTGAGAAACCATGGTTTTTTTATTGGTTTTTTTGCGTTGTTGTTGTTGTTGTTGTTGTTGTTGAGACAGGGCTTCTCTACATAGTCCCAGCTGTCCTGAAACTCACTATGTAGACCAGGCAAGTCTTGAGCTCAAAGAGATCTGCCTGCTGGGATTAAAGGTATGTGTAACCAAGCCTGGCTCATGTTTCTTTTCAGAGTAAGATTATTACTTCTTTGATTACATAAGGCTCAATTAGCATTTTTGTTTTTGTTGTTACTTAATTGTGCTTTTCTCCTTGTTAAGAGATTTTTTAAAAAGATTTTACTTTATACCATCTTAAATTAATAGTAACAAATTATTTTTGAAAATATTCTAAATATTATATACATCAAAGGAAATTTTGACAAAGTATTTGAGTGTAACATTTGAAACACTGACCCATGTTTGCTATGGTCATTTAAGTATCCTCCAGTGATATGCTGGTAGAAAAGGAAATAGTGATAAGTGCCTATAATACAACCAATAAGAAAATTAGGGGGAGGAGATCAGGGAACTTGCTTTGCATATAAAGGAGCACAAACAAAAAGTATAAAACTCTTCCAGACCAAGTTGTCAAGGTAGTGTGCTAATGTAATATGTACTGTTTATATATTTAGCCCCTAAATACAGATAATGCATTAAGATAATAAAACATATGGAGCTGGAGAGATGGCTGAGTACTAAAGTGCTGGCCTTGCAAGCATGGGATCCTAAACTCAATCTCCAGAACCAACTGNGAGGGGAGGGGAGGGGAGGGGAGGGGAAAATAGTGCTTTAGGAATGGCACCCAAGTTTGGCTTCTGGCTTCTACACATATAGCCACATGCATACACGTGCACTCATATACACATGTGCATGTTCTCTCTCTCTCTCTCTCTCTCTCTTTCACATAGACACACACACACACACACACACACACACACACACACACACACACACGAACATACTGAGTAAATGCCAATGGTGCAAATGTAACCCCAATGATTAGCCCTTAAAGTAAAACTATTTCTCTGTTGGGTGTGGTGGCGCACGCCTTTAGTCCCAGCACTTGGGAGGCAGAGGCAGGTGGATTTCTGAGTTCAAGGCCAGCCTGGTCTACAAAGTGAGTTCCAGGAGAGCTGGTACTATACAGAGAAACCCTGTCTTGAAAAACAAATACAAAAACAAAAACTATTTCTCTAAGATTTTATCATAAAATAGCAACATCTACTACTGTAGAAGCTATATATATAATATATATTATATATATATTATATATATATAGTATATACTATATATATATGAATATATTATGTTATATATTTTAAGTATACATATATACATGTATATACATATCTGTATGTATATATGTATGTATGTGTGTGTGTGTGTATGTGTGTGTATATATATATGAATGAGAGAAATCTAAGTGGAGTCACCAATAACAGGGAAGACAATGCTCAAACTAGATTATCTTTTCACTACCAAATTAAAACTGGTGCCAGGAATAGGTTCTATCTAAACAAGTTGTTGATCAAAATGGGCCTCCATGGAAAATCTCAAACATGTCAGGCTATTGCCAATGATGCTGATTGCTTTTCACAAACCAAACAGCAAGGCCTTATTGCTGAAGACAACATTAACATGCCTTGTTCACCACAGAGGAGTTGAGCTGATGCCTATTTAGGGCCTTTACACCTCCTGAATAAGGTTCATGGTACTAGAAAATAGTCTGTCCAACAGCAGGGGAGAAAAGAAACCATGGACCCTGCTATACACCCTGAGAGCTGCAGTAGTGACCTGCCTGCATGACATGCTAGTGCAATAATGGTGCAGATGTTAGGGGAGTGACCAACCACTGTGTGCTTGGATGTAAGGCCCATTCCACAAAATGGAACCCATGCCTAACACTGCACTGGTGACCAAGAACCTGAGACTAGATAGGTCATAGGTCCAGAGAAAAGCAAAGTAGTATTGTTCTGCTACAGGAACATAGCAACAAAATGACTTCTAACTACACCCAGAGATCAGTGCCTCACTCAGCCCTCATCAGAGAAGCTTCCTCCTACAGTAGATGGTAACTAACACAGAGACCCTCAACTGGACCAATGTGCAGAGAAAGAGAGACTTTGAAACAGTCAGTACTAAAAGCTATCTTTATCAAACCCCCTCCCTCATGAATCAGGGAGATTTCCAGAAGAGGGGGGCAGAAAGATTGTACCAGTGGTGAAGGATCGCCCCAAGAAAACTGTGTCTTCCTGATATAACAGGATTAACACACATATGAACTCACATAACATGTGGAAACATGCATTGCATCAGCACAGGTTCGAGTCAGACAAGGTCCCAGATCTCACTGTGTATAGTACCCACACTCAAGCTCAGCAGAAGACAGTCATCACAAAAAACACTCAGAGGTGTTTTTATAGGTTTTTGCCTTATATCACTTTGGTTTGGCTTGATTTGGTTTGGTTTTTGTCTTAATGGTCTTTGCTTGTACAGTTTCCAATTTTATGATTTTAGAGGTTGAGCATGTGTGTGTGCATGTGCGCATGCATGTGCACTTATGTGTTTCTTGTGGCTTTTTTCTTTGTTTTTTTTTCCCCTAGTTTTGTTTGCTTTGTTTACATGTTGATTTTCGAAAGAGAGAAAGAGAGAAACAGAGAGAGAGAGAAAGAGAGAAAGAAAGAGAGAAAGAAAGGCTCAGTGGTTAAGAGAACTAGCTGCTCTTCCAGAGGTCCTGAGTTCAAATTCCAGCAACCACATGGTGGCTCACAACCATCTATAATGAGATCTGGTGCTCTCTTCTGGTGAGTCCGAAGACAGTTACCGTGTACATAAAACAAATAAATAATTTTTTTAAATTAATTATCAATAAAAATTTCAAAAACAGTTTTTACAAAATTAGTCTTTACATTGTTTTATTAGTCAAACTAATTTTTGTAGTATTTCATTTTTAATACACTTTTTTCTCAAATATCAAAGATACTAGAAAATATAAGTAGTCATTAAATCTAATCAGGCAATCACTAGTAGAGTATGAATGAATGAAGAAAATAATTTTAATGTATTAATAAATCAGCAACAGAAATCACATTATAGTTAAAAAGGTAAGATTTGTGGCATGGTAAGTTTCATCTTACATATTGCACGTTAGCAACAAAACTGGTGGCCTAATGCAGTCTGTAATATTCAATAAGCACCTAATTAATAGTTTTAAATGTGGATATTTCACCTATTTCTAAATTTCTTGATCTACACCAGTTTTAAAAACAATGGTCCAACCCATCTATAAAAAGTAAAAGACCCAAACTGTCCTGTTTAACAATGCTTTCATCAACAGGAAGAGCACTATGGCAACAGTGAACAGGAACTTCAGTTCTTTCTGTTGCTCTGATAAAACAGTGACCAGCCAACTGGAGGATAGGTATTTAGCCTGCAGATTGCAGGCCTCCACTGCAATCAGGAATCAGGGCAGGCAAGCACTCAGCAGGAGCAGAGGGTGGAGCCATAGAAGAATGCTGCTAAAGGTGCTCTCCACACCTGCTCAGATTCCTGTCTGCCACACCCAGGACCACCACCCAGGGCCAGGCCCTTCCTTATCGATCAATCAAGAAAATGCCCCCAGAGATAGCAGCAAACCAAGCTGAGGGAGACAATTCCTCAGGTGAGGTTCCCTCTTCCATGGCCATTCTAGTTTGTGCCAGATTGACCAAAACAAGCCAGCATAGAGGGCAAGAGGCATCCACTCAAACTGTGCATGCAGTTGCTAAAATCCACAGCAGTTTGTGAAAAGAGGGGGCTAATTCTTCAAAACTGAGTCCAACAACCTTTATAACCTTACTCTGCCAGGAAGGTTTGAAAGTGAAACAAAGAAGTATGGCATGCCAGAGAAAAGACTACCACAGGGGACAGGAAACACCCACACTAAGCTTGGTGAAGAGGTTTGCTCCATCGCTATGGATTGTAATTCTAAATTCTGCAAGCCAGGGTCTAGGCCTACAAGTGAATTATCTTGTTTACCAGCTTTTCTGTTGTGCAAACCTTGTTTCTTAAATTAAAACTACTGCTTAAATAAAAATGGCTACAGCCAATTACTGGAAGGACAGGTTTTGAGTTGCCTGGTGGAGAAGGGGAAGGAGGAGGAGGAAAAAGAGAAGGAAGAGGAGGAACAGAACAGGAAGAGGAGAGTGAATACAGAGGAAGAAGCCATGGGATCAGGGATGAAAACATGGCCATGAGGGCTGGCCAACTGGAGTAAAAGCGCCCAGGAGGAACATAGTAACTTGGGATTTGATAGGGAAATAGATACCAATAACTTAGAGGGCAGATATCAGCCCAGTTCTACCTCTGTTAAGGGTTATTATAAATGTAAAGGTTTTGTGTCTTTTATCTGGGTACTAGATGATCAAAGGCAGGATAGAAAACCGCAATTGATATTAATTTTATCCAACCTTTCAGCTATGGTCACCAGTGTCCATTGGTTTAGCCAACTAAAAGCACCTGGCCTCAAGTACAAAGACCTTACCATGACTGTATAAAGTATTACCTTGAGAAAAACTGAGATCAAAACAGGAAAACCAATGCTAACGTCCAAATAAACAATTGTTGAGTATAATGGAAGATCAAGTAATCATTACTTCAAAAATCAAGTATCTTTGAGTAGCCATTCTTCGATCCTCACATAAAAATAAATAAGTAAAATAAATTTTTGCTAAAAGTCTAAAAATTTGCCAGGAACCCCTAGATCAGCTAATGCAACCTACTACTTTTACCCTGGAGAGAGATGTACTCCAGCACCACACCCTCTATAAGCTCAGCAATCTTTACCTGTGACAGCTCACAGGATTGAAAGACAGCAAGAGACACATAAAAAAAGAAGTTAATTCTTAAGCCTGAGTAAGATCCTTCCCCACTGACTGGGTTACGCCTTAGACAAAACACACACACAAAAGAAGAGGCTAAAATTATTAATCCAACAGCTAATATAATGGTGTGAGTTGTAAAGACAGAACACATAGATGAGTGAAACAGGACCAGGAAGACTTAAAAGATGAGCGATGAACAGGGCTGTCTTCCATCATTATCACTATATCTACAGATAGTGAGATATGGATGGATGGATAGATAGATG